>OY740821.1:13905275-14337937 GCA_963514005.1 Raja brachyura | reverse complement strand
CAAAGCATGGGAACAGGACCTTTGACCTAGCTTGCCCACGCTAACCAAGATGCCCCATCTACGCTCGTCCCACCTGCATTTGGCCCATATCCCTCTAAACCTATCCTATCCATGTACCTATCCAAATGTCTCTTAATCTCATCTACTCCCGACACACCAGGGGCAATATTAAAAGAAACTAATTAACCGACAAACCCTCACGTCTTTAGAATGTGGGCGGAAACCCACACGGTCACACGTAGAACGTACAAATTCCGTAAAGACAGCACCCGCACTCAGGACCAAACCCGGGTCTTTGGTGCTGCAAGGGAGCAACTCTGCCGCTGCTCCAGCCTCAAAGCTCGACAGGCAAAACAAACAGAACAAAACAGCTTCCAAAATACGGAAATATTTTATCCAAAGTCCAGATACATTACATACCCTCCTTTATCATGGAACCTTAAATCCAGAGCTCCCTGGTTTGACCAGGGGACAGCGTAGAACTGGGGAGAATAATCTGATACCAGGTTACTAACACAAACAGGAACTACCCCGATTGCAGAAAATATTTGCAGCAGTCCCCCCCCCCCCCCCCCCCCCCCTGAAATAAAACAAGAGATAAAAAGAATGTAAAATAGTTTGGAAGCATGCAAACAGGAAAAATAAGTGCAAGGAAAATAATAAGATCCAAAAAGAAATCTACTCATGGAGGCAGAGGACACGAGGTGCAAAATGAGAACACTACTTGCGGTGGATTCTCAAAAGGGACACAGAGGTGTTGTACTGACTGAAAAGTGATCAAGGATGTATAGGAAGGCTGGTGGCACTAAAAGTAGACAAATGACATGGTCCAAATGGGATTTATCCAAGATTTCTCAAGGAGGAGGAGGAAATTGCAGAGGCCCTGACCATAATTAGTAGTTTGAAGGGTTGCACCCAAGGACAGGCCTGCAAATGTTACACCATGTGTAGGGAGAATCCACTAACTATAGACTACTTTAATCTTTGTGGCAAGAAATAACAGTCACTTGGACAAATGGGACTCGAGTAGAGAAAACAGCATGGATGGTCCAAGCCAAAAACTCCATCCAGTATTTTCTTGGATAATGAAGAGGGTTTTTTTTTAAATTTGTATATTTTTGTTTAGAGGTTGAAACAGACTATGCCCATCAAGTCCATGCCAACCATAGATCACCCCGTGCGCACTAGTTCTATGTTATCCCACTTTGGCAGCCACTCCCTACACATTTGGGGAAAGTTAGAGGGCAACTAACCTACAAACCCACCTTTGGTATCTGGGAGGAAGCCCGTGCAGTCACAGGGAGAACGTGCAAACTCCACACAGAAATCATCCACGGTCTGAATAGAATGCAGGTCTCTCACGCTGTGAGGCAGTAGCTCTACCAGCTGCATCACTCTGCCACCCTTTGATCAGGCAAACAGTTCATGGACTTAAAAATAAAAAAGGCTCGTCATCATGAATGAAGCCCATAAATAGAGGAGCTTCAGCAGCATGGAGAAGAAGAAAAAAATTTGTCAAGTGATTAATTGTTTAAATAACAGCGGTGAAATATCTTTTTTAGACAGGAGGAATGCATGCAGTGAAGTTTCCAAAAGGGTCAGCACTTGGACCAACTCTAACTTAATTTATTAAGGATTTGTACGTGAAGTTTAAAAGTACTCTTTCCAAATTTGTAGAGGACACACCACTTGGAAATGCCACAAAATGTTTGAAAGATAGCAAGGAGATGGAGACAGGCTGGAAGAACAGGCAGATAAGTAGCAATTGAAACCTAATAATGGAGAAACTTTAGGAAAGGGCAATATAAACTCCCAAGGGGGCACTAGAACAGAGAGATCAGTGGGTATCACTTCATTAAGAGTGGCAGGGCAAGTTGAGAAAGTAGTTTCTAAAATAATAGAAAGCATTTGGGACCCTTCACTTTACCATACCGAAGCTTACCATATCCCCAACATCCATTAGCAAGTGCAGAACTGGAGAGCCTATTCACATGCCCTCGCAAGATCTAAGAATACAATGAAGCCAAGCAGTTGATGCCCATGGAGACACAAGGAACTGGAATCTTGAGCAAAACTAAAAGCACTGGAGCAACTCAGCGGGTCAGGCAGCAGCCTACAATGTTACCTACCCATTCCCTCCACAGATACTGGCTGCCCCACTGAGCTCCTCCAGCACTTTGTTTTACTTTTAATACCCATCTCATTGGACAGCAGGTGGCAGTGGGACCACTCCAAAGAGATTTATTTTTTGCATCCAGTGTGGCAAATTGATCCATCTTGTCAAACACTCACCACATAAATATGCCCTGCACCTATGGACTCCTGGCCAATTTCCCGGTGAAGTGGTCTCAACGTTATATGCGTTTAAGTAATGCACATCCCCAAATAACATCAGATTAGAGCAAAACAAAAAAAGCATTGAAATTTAAGTTTAAAATCACAGAAGACAGAGCCTCATTGTTTGTGAGCTACAAGAGTTACTTTGCAGCTATTTATAACCAAATAATCTGGCTATGCTACCAACAGATAGTGTGCCTGCTTGGTTCGATAAGTGATACTAACTTGTTGCAGGAAAGCTTATTTTAATGGAACCATTGTTTTGGGATTTATAATCTGCCTGAAGTGCTTGAAATACAGAATTTTTAAGAAGCAGTCAGAATTCAAATAGATCTCACAAAATATCAATCCAAAACAAAAGTACTCACCCCAAGTTCAAAAGGCTTTTCAAAAATAACCTACAACTTTCAGATTGAAGCTCAGATACATACATCTACAAGGCCCAAACAAAACACAAGTTTAAACTACTTTGAAGTTCAACTAACACTAAACAGAGAGGACGAGGATAGATTAAGCACAGGCTGAGGTCCATAGACTACATTGACAACTCAAGGATGAATTGAATAAACATATTGAGTATGCGTTTACTCACACACATATACCCTTTCAAAATCAGTACATTTACAGTGGAAGATTGATACAAAGTGCTGTTGGTCTCCGATTCAGACTAAGCCACCTGCAAGTGCTTGTATAATTCTCATTTGGGAGGCTTTGCATATTTCCCCACCGTGAATCAGAGCTCCACTGAAAAGGTAGAACTAAAAAAAAGTGCCGATGCCGATTTGTACCAAAGATAGACATAAAGTGCTGGAGTAACACTTTATGAAGGAAGTGGAGGCAAATTCACTGGATGTTTTCTAGAGAGAGTTAGATTTAGCTCTTGGGATTAAAGGAATCAAGGGATATGGGGAAAAGCAGGAACGGGGTACTGATTTTAGACAATCAGCCATGATCATATTGAATGGCGGTGCTGGCTCGAAGGACCAAATGGCCTACTCTTGCACCTATTTTTCTATGTTTCTAAGTAGGCTATGTCATCAGGCCAGCCTTTCTCACTGCAATACTACACCTTGCCTCCAACAACCGAGCTGGAATGGAATTAAACCACAGCATGAACAGAATATGGTCGTCTCCATATTCTCTGCAGCTGCTCCAGTTTCCTCCCACATCCCAATGACGTGCAGTTTTGCAGGTTAATTGACCTGTGCAAATTGCCCCCAGTGTGTCGGGAGTGGATGAGAAAGGGGGATAGCATGGAACTATTGTGAACGGATGATCGATCGTTGGTGCGGACTCCAAACTAAACACTCACGAAAAAGTAAATGCCCCAGAGACTAGCATCTACAAACCGACTGCCTCATTTACAGAACCTTCAAAAATTCAAAATTGGGATTATTTATTGATACCTGCTGGTGACACTTGAAACAGAGCTTTGTATTTACACAATAATCCAGTAACATATTAAAATGGGACAAATTTCACAACAGCTAGACGAAGCACAAGGGGGAAAGCAAAAGTCCCAGTAAACGCAGCAAATATCAATTATTTTTCTTCTTTTTCCAGCAATATTACTGTGTAGAGGGAACTAGCCAAGAGTGACGCACCAACTAAAAAATTCCCTCATCCCAGATTTGAATACAACTGCTTTGAACCTCACTCAAGATGGCACAGAGATTTACGAGGATGTTGCCAGGGTACAATTATAGATGGGCCAAGCTGGGAAAAAACAAAAATTGGGCTTGTGTTCTCGGTACTGCACTGGGGTGTCAGCTCAGATTTGGGTGCGAGTCTCCATAGAAGGACTTGAACCCACAACCTTTCAATTGGGATGAGGGCATTAACCACTGAGCAGTGACGGACGTCAGTGCTTCAAGTTGTAACACAGTTTAAGTTGTCAAAATTGCAACGTGGCAACATGAAAAAAAGTTAAAATTTAGTTAATTCATTCTCCGGAACTCAAGTAGAATATTATCCAGACAGTGGTGACCAATGAAGAGAGAGAGATTTTGATGGGCAGCACTGTCGTTTGTGTAAAAGGTCAATTAGCCACAGAGCGAGAATAGAGCCACAGAACTATTGCCAGCATAAACGGCAAAATTCCAAACAAGGAGAAAAATGCCAACCCGTGTCCCCCTCCACCCAAACAAACCCCATCCAAGATCAATCCCAGTTCAGCAGGGGAAAGCAGGGTGTGAACAGAACGCCCCCTGATCTCCAGTCAGCAATTGAGAATCATTTCAAGCATCAAAATGAAGGCTCCAAGTATTTGATGCTGGTGAACAAAGCTCCACCGTCTGGTTATTCAGGTTGTGGGACTTCAGGCCGTAAAAGAATGTGAAAGGCAGGACTTCAGGGCAATATTTCCACACTGGTTAAAATCTCAAATGTCAAATTCATTTTGGCTGTGCCTTTTAAGCAACAGTATCATATTGACATAACAGCACTCACTGTCATAAATCAGACAGACTTTTGGTGACTAAGATTTTGGAAAGTAGGCTATGCCTTTAATGGAGGTTGGGGAGGGGTGATGCGAGGTGAAGAAAGTCCCATCTCAGTTGAGTGTGAATAGTCTCCGGACACAAACCACCGGAAAGGTTTGGGCAGCTTTGCAAAGTACGCAAATTGCCGCCACATTTTGGGAACAGCTTTTAACCCTTGTATTTAGGGTCAGGTTTTCTGCAAAAGAAACATGGCATTATGTTTGAGAACATAAATTACAAGTGCTACACACACACGCAGGCAGGGAGAAGCAAGACAATTCATAGCATCCAAAAATAACCACTTATACTTGTCTGTGGAGGTGCAAAGCACAATTACACAAGCCCCCACCAAGCTATTAATTAAACCATCTATGAATATTATTTATTTAATCTTGGATCAGATTGTGCTGTGATTTTCATTCGAAAAACTCCCCATGCTTCTTTAATTAGAAACAAAGCTATTCGAGCTCCATGACAACATCTCGCTCGTTAAAAAAAACCTCAGACCCAAAGGTTTCCATGTGGCAGTTGGGCAGAATTATAGAAATGCTAATTTGTGCCCAGTTGCAACTCCAAAGACAATTATGAAGGAGGACAGCAAAGCTAGCCCCTCTGTACCAACTCAAAGTACATTTCCAACATTTCCCTTCTTTCCATCATTCCTTGCCAATAGTTCCTTTTATAAAAAATCCGCAGCTGCCACTATTTTCATTTGTTGCCATCCACACCCAGCTGCAAGCCCAAATTAAAATCTTCCATCTATATTAATAGGCAAGAACAAAAACTGAATATTACATAAGATAAGCCTCCACCTTAAACTTACTTCAAATGGATCCGTGTTGTCTGCCTTGTACCATGAACAGCAAATAGGACAAAATATTATATATATATTTTTTAAAAGAGGCAACTTTTAAAAATAAAACAGTCAAGAACTGGAATGAAATCTTTTGGATAAGCTTCTTTCCATTTCAAGATGCTGCTCACTTGGAGGTACTGTTCCATAGCAAAGCAGCCTTCGTAAACCCAAGCACCGAGCTTTATATTCAAGTTGGGACAACAAATGATTTAAACCAGAGGGAAGGGCCGAACTAGGTCCTGCAATCCTCCCATCCCCAACAAAAGCATTCATATTGGATCCTTAAAAAAAGCCGAAAGGAATTTCACAGCAGCAGGACAAAAAGATATTAGACCCAGTGATGCACCGTGAAGAACCACTGCTTCAAAGTGCCAGAGACCAGGGTTCAATCCTGTCCTCGGGTGCTGTCTGCTTGTTCTCCCTCAGAGTTCCCTGCTACATCACAAAGACATGACAGTTGATAGGTCAATTGGCCACTAAATGGGCAAATGGGTCAGCTCAGTCTCAGTGGCTGAAGGACCCAATACTGCACTGTGTGAAAATGGGGTTGTCAGAGATTTGGTCAGACAGGTAGATGCAAAAAGCACATCAGAAGAAGCGGTGCATACACTCAAGAAAGAGCACAGTATGTGGAAAGGTTTCTGAAATTAGCTCCCTGTCAGATAAATGATTGGCCTTGGATGATAGAATGAGTTTATCAAGAGGGTAAAATTGGAGAGGCACAAAGATCTAAGGGCTGACAAGGAAAGCAGAGGAAAAAAAAACTATGGTGTGATTTGAAAGGCTGAGAAGTTTTTAAACTGTTTAACTGAGGGCCAATGCAATTTAGTAAACATAGGGAAGAAGGGCAAGTGCAAGTTAGTGCAAGTCAAGATACAGGGTGGAAGTGTTTTTGGTGGCCTCAAATTTACAGAGAATAGAACGGGCAGGACTGCATTGGAAGATTTGAGTCAAGGAGATAAAGGCGTGGCGGGCAGCATCCCATAAAACGGTGAGTCAGCCGATGCTAAGAAAGAAAATTTGTACGTAGGTTCCTGAATTTCATGTTAAGTTACTGGCAGTATCAAACAAATTAGGAAATTAGGTGTTAGCGATAAATGCAATAAGGTAATAAAATCCATGTTTGATTAGTTGTGCAAATTTTGCTATCCATACTATTACAAATTTCCATTCTAGATACCGTCTCCCTTTCAGACACACCTTTATTGATCAAGCCTTTGTATGAACAATGAGTGTTAACAGAAGAGAAAGACTTGTATAAAAGGGGGAATTCTTTGCAGTTCAGGCTCATATTAAAACAAAGGAGTTATGCAAAAGACAGTTGCAGTCAACACAGAAGATAGACAAACTCAACAAGACAGGCAGCATCTCTGGAGACATTTCAGGTCGAGACCTTTCTTCAGACCAAGAGTCAGGGGAGAGGGATTAGAGAGATATGGAAGGGCAAGGTGTGAAAACGACAGATCAAAGCAGACAAAGTTCAAGGAAATATAGAATGGTACATTATTAACCGAGGGGAAAATGACAACGGGGCATACAGTCAGTCAAAAATCTGTAAAATTAATCAGGACAGTAAAACTGGTCAGAGAACTGGGGTGGGGGAGGGACAGAGAGAGTGGGAAAGCAAGGGTTACTTGAAGTTAGAAAAATCAATATTCATACTGCTGGGTTGCAAGCTGCCCAAGTGAAACACGAGGTGCTGTTCCTCCAGTTATCATTGGGCCTCATTCTGACAGTAGAGGCCCACGACAGAAAGGTCAGTATGGGAATGGGACGGGGAGTTAAAGTATTTGGCAACTGTTTTTTAAAAAAAACCCAAATATAGTTGGTAGAGTAGCGATGCTACTACAAACAAAGGTATTGAAGTTTTGCAGTTATTAGATGATCCTATATCTCTGCAAAAATGTACGAATGAAGTGAGAAGGTGGAATTGATTAGCCAGGAAGACAAAGCTACCTGTTCACCCATCTCCTCTCAAAGTCTGCTATAGACTAAAACACCACAAAATGCAAGCAGAAGATTACTCAGTGCTGTGAACAAACACGTCAAACTAAAAAGCCTGCTACTTCTGCTCTTTACTCCCAGTCATTTACTTCCTTCCCCCGATGCTCACGTCCCACGCGCCATTTTAAGATTACAAACACAAGGACTCCAACATCATGCTTACCAAATATGTACCTAGTGACAGAATGGGGCTGGAAACGTGGAAAAGTAAAGCTGGACAATAATCTACAACTCAAGTTTTGAATAGTTCCCCTTTGGTCCAGAATGCGAGCTGTTGTTAACTACCAGAAAATATTCCATGCAGTGAAGTGCATGGATCAGATGTAGCTAAATGGGACCAGTGTGGACAAGTACAATGGTCCACATGGGGAGCTGAGGGGCCTGTTGCTGTGCTATACAACCACAACTCCAAGTTATATCCACACTACCCCACCAAACAAACGTGGGGATTTTGAGCATTACTAGTACTTCAATAATACACCCCTCATATAAACAAAAAAACCAAAAAACATTGAACTTGAAAAACATTTACATATCAATCGCAGTTTGTGTTAAATAAAGATATTTGCCTCCCACTACAAATGACCAGGTCGAGATATGCTGGCTCAGATTTCAGCATCAAAAGAAACCAACTACCATGCATGGAGTGTCGACTCTTGGACACATGCGCGTGCAGCAGATTTGGATGCTTTGCAAGTTATTGGGATTCCGATTATTCTTCACACAACGAGATGGACTTAGCTCTCCGTCATCTTGCCTTTTAATGCTTCACCAATCTATGAAGCGTTTGACACCATCCCATTAGAAACTTCCAGTGACCACGTCTGTGTCGAGTAAATAAAACATTAACATTGAACAATACACAAAGTGCAGGTCAACCTGCCGAGTCAGTTACTTCAGCACTTCATGTCCTCTTGTTAACCAGCCTCTGCAGTTCCTTGTTTCTATATAACATTTTAACAAGTGCAAGAGGATGTTGCCAGGACTAGAGGGTGTGAGCTATAGAGAGGTCGAGTAGGCTGGGTCTCTATTCCTTGCAGCGTAGGAGGATGAGGGGTGATCTTATAGAGGTGTACAAAATCATGAGAGGAATAGATTAGCTAGATGCACAGTGTCTCTTGCCCAGAGTAGGGGAATCGAGGACCAGAGGACATGGGTTCAAGGGAAAAAATTTAATAGGAACCCGAGGGGTAACTTTTTCACACAAAGGGTGGTGGGTGTATGGAACAAGCTGCCGGAGGAGGTAGTTGAGGCTGGGACTATCCCAACGTTTCAGAAACAGTTGGACAGGTACACGGATAGGACAGGCTTGGAGGGATATTGACCAAGCGCAGGCAGGTGGGACGAGTGTAGCTGGGACATGTTGGCCAGTGTGGGCAAGTTGGGCCGAAGGGCCAGTTTCTACACTATCACTCTATGACACTAAATTCAACAATAAATAAATGTCCTAAACCTCCCAGCATGCCCAATTTAATTATTTCATCACACTAGTGTTTCACCACTGAATATTTCATGTACTACAAGACATGAATATGCAACGTTATCCAAATTATTCACATGTTTTGTGAACCATTTGAGTAAAGAGCATCTAGTTACAGGGTAGATTCAACCTCCTGGAGAAGCTTTACAGGTCATATACACCAGCTTTGAATTTTAAAGATTGGGCCCAAATTGAAGTGAAAGGAACATTCAGAACATGTGACCTGCTGAGTATTTCCAGCCGTTTCTGCTTTTATTGTAGTTTTGCAGCATGGGCAGATATTCTTGTTGCATTTTGCTGTTGATACATGGAATGTTCTAAATATTTGAAAATTAAAAAAAGACTAGCAAAGGAACGATTCATTTGGGAAATACAAACGACCAATAATGGGAGCGCTGAGTAACTCAGCAGGTCAGGCAGCATCTCTGGAGAATAGAGACGGTGCCCGACCCACTAAATTACTCCAGCACTTTGTGTCTTTTTATGTAAACCAGCATCTGCCGTTTGTGTCTACAATGTGGCATTGGAGGAAGGTTATATTGTGGACACAACCCACAAAGTTAGAGAGCACAGTGATTTTAACCAGGTGGTCTTCATCAAACTGCCAAGAACACAAAGGGGTGGTTGAAGAGTGGTTTTAGCAAGTTTTGCAGGAGGAACAATTGCAACTTGACTTTTATTACTCGTTCTTGTGATGTGGGTATTGGTGGTAAGGCCAAGATTTTACGTGCAACACATGACAAGGTGTAAAGATTCCAGGTCCCTACACAACATCACCACGTGCTTTTACATTTGTCAGCTGCCTTTATAGTTTTCACACAAACTGCAAGGGATTTGGAAGGAGAAAAGAGAGAACATTTGGTGAGCCAATAAAGCTGGAGAAACTCAGCTGGGTGAGGCAGCATCTATGGAGCAAAGGAACAGGCAAAGGTTCCGGTCGCTGGTCATCGTATACTCAGTGGACCAAAGGGCCCGTTTCAACACTATCTCTGAACTAAACAAAAACGTTTTCTCCAGCTTTTTTTGTCTGAGGGCTCGTCCAGAAACGTCGCCTATTCCTTCACTCCATAGATGTTGCCTCAGCCACTGAGTTTCTCCAGCTTTTTTGTCTACCTTCGATTTTTCCAGCATCTGCATTAAACATTTGGTTAGCGGTTGGTTAGTAACCAGAGGTCAAATTTTAAGACGATGGGCAAAAAATTATAAATAAAATAAAAATTTTAAAAATCTAGGAGGGATGGGGAAAAAGAGGTGAGATTTGGTATTTTGTTTAATAATAAAGGCTTCACATTATGATGGCCAAAGTGAAGATAATAGGACAATTGCTTTCTAATGTGCTGCAGTTGAACAAGATTTTATGCACATTTCATACATTTTTAGAAAATTTAACTCTGCTTTTACAGATTATTTACTCTTTTCTTTAACGGTCTGCTGTAGAACTGACTATTTGCTCAATGTGAATGAACAAACCCATTGCCAATACTGTCAGCCAAAAATTACACTGAAGCAAGGGCCGGCACAGTGGTAGAGTTGCTGCCTCACAGTGCCAGAAACTGGTTTAATCCCGACTCTCGGTGCTGTATGTATGGAGTTTGTACGTTCACCCTGTGACCGTGTGGGTTTCCTCCCACATCACATGGATGTGCAGGTTTGTAGGTTAATTGGCTTCTGTAAATTGTACCTAGTCCGTAGGATAGAACCAGTGGTGACGAGTGGTGGTGCCATCGAGTGTGGCTGCCTCGCCTGCAGCTGTCTGTCCTTTCATTCCTTTCATAGCGGGCCCGTAGCGGCGACTGCGGAGGCCTCAATAGGCCCCCGGGTGAACTGAGGAAGAGGACTGAACTTTGGTGCCTTCCTTCAGTGGGAAACGTTGATTCCGCTGTGGGGGGGATGTTTGTTTTTTTTTTAAATGTTTAATGTTAAATTCTAAAGTGTTGTGTTTATCTTATTTGTGTGCTGCGTGGCAACTCAAATTTCACTGCATCAATTGATGTATGCGACAATAAATGTCCTTTGTCCACGGGGATCGCTGGTCAGCATGCACACAGTGGGCCAAAGGGCCTGTTTCCACACTGTATCGCTGAACTAAACAAAATGACATCATGTGGAATAAACTGCCTTAAGTAGTCAAGGTGGAAAGATTGGGCAATTGAAGGCTATAGGGAATTGGCACAGAAGTGAAGAGTGAAGACCAGCCATGATCACAGGATCATGATCACATGCACCTCTTCCAACTTTGTGTTAAAAGCAAACACGTACACTATTAAGAAAGAGTGGTGAGAGTAGTACTAATTGGAGAACTCTTTCATAGTGCACAGGCAATGTGGCCCGAGGCAAGAACTAGACTGTCCCATTCACACTTGGAAGTTAATTCACGGCCCAAAGCAACAATCAGAAATGTTTTCTTTAAAATGACCAAAACTGAAAATTCATTCACCAACCTCAACTAGAGAAGCATATGTGGAGCATATGTTCCCTCAGCACAGCAACATTTAAGGCAATTTATACACCTGCTGCTGAGATTACAAACTTAATTGTCAAGGAATCAAAGAGCTCTCAAACCTCTTCCCAAATCCTCTGTTGGAAAGGTACACCTTGTCCCACCCATGAATGACTCACCAAGGTAATCTATCTGGCAAATCTTAACCCAAGAATGGAATGAGCAAAAGAGGAAGCAAATATTAAGCAATGCCAATCTTTCAAATCTGTGTTACCACCACTCCTACATTCTGCATTTCAAAACAATTTCTGTCACCTTTTGAATTAAAGTCAAATAATTTACCAAAGTAGAGTTGCAGCTATTCTGGTTCCCACCCATTAACACATTCCTGGTATTCAGAATTTGAAACTTGAATACATGCGGAGTGCTCAGGAACTGATAACCAAGCAGTGGGAATTCTAGGAACTCTGAGCTTTTTCAGTTTTACGAGCTGGTGATTCAGGGATTCTGATGATATTTTCTTTTCCTGCACTGCTACCAACTGCAGTAATATTGTTAACAAGATCCTTTGAGCCCGAGCAGGACTTTTAACAGCCCTCTCAAGGAGTTGGCTTACACGAGTAGCCATGATTCTTACCGCACAACCATAAGCTGAGCATCTCATCCATTTCTGGAAAGGATAATAAAATAAACCCCCTCCCAGAGCAAAGAGGGACAAAAGGGGACAAGGAAACACACAAATCCTGGCTTTCCTGCAGTTTTATTCATTGTAGTTTCCCCATTAACGGAACCCAAGGTGCTTTCTAAATGCAGCGAACCGCAGGTTGAAGTTGGAGCAAACATCAGGGACTGACATGTTGCTTCACACTGGGTAAAGTCCACTGGCTTATGTCACCACAAAGTGAGGCAGAGCAAGAGAAATAGTCAAGGGACTCTAAAACGAAGCTCTTACTGAAGACCAGGGCAGGAGGGCGAAAAATGCCTTTAAGTTGGGCCACTTCGCACACCTCAGAAGACAAATCAGAGAAGAAAACATAGTGGATGGGTGGGTGCATATGTGCATGTTGAAGATACACATGTTCTGAATTGCTCAGGACAAATATCCTGTGGCATTACTCTACCACATCTATGAAGTTAGAGGTTCAAGATGAGGGTGGGGGGGGTGAAAGACTTCATATGAAACCCAATGGGCAAACAAGGCAAGACCCCCAAACCAGCAAGTGTTTATACCTTACTACCCTGTTTGGGGGGGGGGGGACAAAGAAGTCCACTGCAATCCACCCTAGCTGGCAGCCACACAGGGACCCAAAGCTTAAATGCTTCATTAAAATAAAACAAATCTGCAACAACATAAGGTGGTGCACTGAATAATCCCAGTCTCAAGTGAGGAGCACAAAACCACAACCATCAGGAAGCACGTGTATCATCACCAGTCCATGGTGCAGTGCTCCCTGGATGACAGATACAGAGACAGAGACATTTCAAAGGAATTGAAATTAAATAAGGCAGATAATTGCAGGTGAGTTAATGAAAGGAAACATTCTAGGGAGACAGGAAGATGGTGAGTATGCAGTGATTTAATTTCAGTGGTTCCCACCCACCACAATCTGGTTTCTAAATTACATCTCATTACAGTCTTTGTGCCAAAAACACTTCACATGCTTCACTGCCTACCACGTACAAAGTACAAAAATTATTCCCCGTATTTCCCAAGTAATTGCCATGTCAGAGGTTGGAAAGATGTAAAGTTGTACGTCAGGTTGAAGGGGAAAGGCAGTTTGATTAAAAACTTTACAGTCATTCAAAAAAAGGGAGCTGGTTTTGCAGCTTTGTTGCACAACTGGAAAATGAGAACAGCAGCTGTTGATGAGCACAAAACAAAAAGCAACTTCTCAACATCATGGAACAATCTTTGGCAGATCAACAAATCAAACCTTACATGGGCAGTAACGTAACCATTTGAGCATAGTTTGCTGTGCTGTCACACTAACCATTATGTATCTTTTACATATAATCGCAACTACCACCCTCTTCTCCCAATGGATGGTGATTCACACCGTAGTTTCTCATCACATTGTCTAGATTCTAGACAATGAAGTGTCAGCTGGCTTTGATGAGGGGACACAGAAAAATCCAAGTTAAATCCAGTTCTCCCCTTAGCTGACAATTTTACCATGGAGATCAGTCGGTGAAACACTGAATTCATTTCTTACTCCAATCCAAAATGGAGTGACCAACTTACATTTACACTGCTCCTTGCATCCAAGGCACCTTAACCATTGTTTCTCAAGCAAATGCGGTCGCTGGTTTGTACAACCCGAACAGCAAGATGGACCAATCTGTGTGGAAATTCTGGCCGAGGGAGAAATATTTTCCCAGAAATCAGCTGATCATTAACCAGAAATTCTGGGGTCTTTTCACCGCCTCCATCTGAATAGGTTGATAGATCCCAGTGCATAAATGTTAAACATATAGCAATTCCGAACTATTCAGTACCCCCTCCGTCAAGCATTTAAGTACCAACTTCGAGTCTATTTGACAAGCCCACATTTTGTTTTAAATTTTAAATTGCAGTTTGGCATCTCAGTCAAACATCTGGCACAATACATCCTTAAGTACACAATTCATGATTCTGACTCACCAGGAAAAGGTGGGGGGAATTTCCAGTCAACAGTAAATATTTTAATTCAAGCCTCCCAGATTTTCCTTTCATTAATAGTAAAAGGACAATGTATTATTTTTAAACAAAGTATTAATGGCATTACATGGGGAATATCAGATTGGAGCAAGAGTGTGTTCCTTCAACCAACCTTCTGTTAATCCATTACACAAACTGACTCAGTGACTTCAGAGCCATCTCCTCAAATGGGAACATCAACTTCCTATCTTTTTCCCCCCCCCCCTCAATCTATTATGACTGACAAAAGGTCCCAATCCAAAATGTTACTTAACCATTTTCTCCAGGGATGCTGCCCGACCCACTGAACTATTCCAGCATTGTGTTTATCTCAGGATTCTTTGAACTAGTTTTTTCCTTCCCCGCCCAAACAAATAAAAGCATCAATAAGGAAGTGTTTCATTCCATTTGCTCAATTTAACAACGAATTTGATTACAAAGTCACATTTCCCCAAAACTATTTCCCTCCCCCCCATGGTACTCAGTAAATTCTACAAGTTTTCTGTTAATTCTTCCGCAGTTATTTTAATTGAAGCAAATTTTTCATTCCACAATGGTCTCGCAGAACAGCTCTACAAAAGAACATACGATAAGATGGGACACTCAACCAAAAAGTAGAAAAAGTACATGCATGGATCTTACACTGAAAACAAATTAACATTAAAAAAACACATTTGAAACTGAGTTAACTCAGTGCGTCTTCCAGTAATAAGTATAAAAGGCTACAACCAGCAACTTCTTAACTGAAGATATCATATTAGATGGACATTTTATTTAAAAAGGTGTAAACGCATTCAAACAACTTCTCAAAACATAAGTCAATAGCAGATCACAATTCAGTATTGTGGAGACAACGAATGTCAAGTCTTTAACATCTCTTTGCACGATCAAGAAATAAAACATACTGGAAAGTAAATCACAAGTTACCAGTAATTCGATGGAGCCACAGAGAGTAATTGTGAAGTTTAATATCAGTGCAAAATAAAGAGTGAGAATAAACATCAGCCACCCCTCACGAACCCATTAACATTCGTTTTGGATTTTACTTGCAATTTGGAAATTATTACTCATCGAGTCCTTCCAAAGTTGGTCCCGAGGTAATACTCCAAGAAAATGAATAGACTCACTCGAGAAGAAGTAATTGAGATTAAACGAAGAAATATTGAATACCTGAATGTGATGTCACGGGGGAAGTTCACCTTAACAAGTGGATTAAAAGATGCAAATATAATACTACAGAGAAAAATGAGATATCAGTTCATTACATTTAACAACACCAAAGCGCAACTTTATATTTTATACAAGTCACTCAAAATAGTAGAAACACTTGAGAAACATGCGGAAAAGTCGTCTAGTTTTATTTTAACCGCAAGCCCAGAGGACGATTTGACCCTTTTCAGTGGCTCGGTCCGGCCAACAAGTTTTTGACACAACATTTCCACAACATCACACACTTTTTATGTTAGATTTTCTTTCTCCTCACCTTATCGGGCGTTCTTCTGCTGAGTGTTTTTTTTCAAATGTCAAGCAAAGGTGAGCTCTTCCGGCAAATTTAAAAAAAATCGTTCTCACACACAGGTCGAACAACGCACCTGCCGCCACTGCGCCTGTTCCAATTTCCCAGACTGACGGCGCTGCCTCGAGTTTTGAAGCCACGCACCAGCAAATGACCTCAGCGCGTCTGAGCCCAGGACCCTTGCGGTCATCCAGCCTGCGGGGGGCGCTAAGGTGTCACTGGCGAACCTCGGTCGGAAACTGTCGAACCTCGAGCGCTCCTTACTGGTCCTCCGAGGCTGTGGGGGCGCTGGGGGAACATTAGCACCCCCTGTCATTTGGCCCCTGAGGTCCTCCTCTGACGACAGTGCCCCCTAAAGAATTGCGATATTTCACCAGAGACAAGATATTTAGCGCGGATACGCCACTTGCTGGGCTGTGGCCGAATTGCTGCGTTTTCTCCATATAATCATAGGACGTAGGAGCAGGATTAGGCCATTCGGCCCATCGAGTCTACTCCGCCATTCAATCATGGCTGATCTATCTTTCCCTCTCAACCCTATCTCCCTGTGACTTTTGACACCCTTATTCATCAAGAGCCTATCAACCTCCACCTTAAAAATACCCAATGACTTGACCTCCGCTGCTGTCTGTGGCAATGGTTTCCACATATTCACTGGATAAAGAAATTCCTCCTTGTCGCCTTCTTCTTCTTGCCTATGGCGTGCACAGCCTAAAGTTGTAGGACAACTTGTTCTATTTGATCTTATTTGATTGTGCATTCGTCGAAACACGTGAAGGTTGCAATCTTCTACCCCCTCCTTGTCGCCATTCTAAAGGTAATCATAGAATCGTAGGAGTTGAGTCACCGAGGGAGCCATTAGGCCCACGACGTAAGTGCCGGCTGCTTGTAAAAGGTATCCAGCCCAGCCTCATCCCATTGCCCAGATCTCAATCAAGGTCACAGCACAGTAAGTGTTCGTTCAGGTACTTTTTAAATATAATGAGTGTATTCTATATCAAACCCCCACCAGTATCTGGGTGAAAATATTTAACCTCAACTTTCCATTATCCTACTGATTTATTACTTGTGTACTCTATTTCTAGTCTGCAGGAGTATCACATTGATTAGTGACAAACTCCCAACCGAACCAGGAACCACTATTCATTGGAAACATTTTAAAAATATTTATACGAAAAAAAGTATTAAAATGAAAATCATATTTGAAAATTAATAAAAAATCTTCGGTTTCCTCCCACATTCCAAAGACGTACAGGTTCTCGATTCCCTTAATCTGGGCAAAAGACCTTATCTATTAATCTCATAATTAGACCATTTCTTTAGACTGAAGAAGGGTCCCAACCCGAAACGTCATCTATCTATGTTCTCAAGAAATGCTGCCTGACCTGCTGAGTTATTCCAGCACTTTGTGTCTTTTTGGTTAACCAGCATTGTGCTTCCTTGTATCTCCTAATATTTACACATACTAATACTTCAATTTCCCAATGTCAATTAACCTGCTAAAACCCAAGGGGTTCCGTTGGATTTTTGCATCTGTTTAACCAGCATGATAGGATAAAATAGAGGCCAGAATTGCAGATCAACGTATTATCGGGGTTTGATTTGAAAAACAACACTTGGGAACCTGGCTGGAACAGATACTGAGCTCGCTCCTTACACGCATGTGCATGAGGGACCCATTGCCTGATGTAAAGCTGGTTTGCAAATGGCAGAACAGATGCAAATATCACGCTCCAATATTCACAATTGTTAGCCATCACCATTGTGAAAGAGCTGAAATAAGGAACTGAAATCTGTTGATGTTATCTTGATTTTATTTAAACAAGGAAAACATTACAGAGAACAAAAATAGAACCAGAAGCACGACTCCTATAGGGAAGCCCAACTGTCATTGCAGCAACATATTTACGCCTGCTGAAAGAAATTAAACCTGTTTGAAGATGTGGCGATGGCAAAGGCCATATTTTTGTCCAAGAACAGTGGGACATATGATTCCAACGGGATAGGAAGGCTCTTTGTTGGTGTGTGTAGGCTCTCTCCCACAATACTCATTTGCGTGTTCGTCACCATTTGCCGAAAAGAATTCTTTCTGCCAAAGAAAATAGTGAAAATGATTGAAGCAAAATTGCAGAGGTGAGTTTTCTTCTTCTTGCGTATGGTGTGCACAGCTTAAAGTTGTAGGACAACTTGTTCTAGTTGATCTTATTTGATGGTGCACACCAGGTTGATTGCATTCGTTGAAACAGGGCGGACCACGTGAAGGTTGCAATCTCCCACCCCAGGTCACTTTTAAATATTGGGTATAGCAGTGTACTGATTAAGTTATTGGATTAGCATCCAGAGTTCTGGGCCATTGATCCACAGATGTCAGTTCACATCCCACCATGACAGTTGGGGAGAGAATTTAAATTCAACTAATTAAATTTAAAAAAAAGTGAAATGTCTCATTGACAGTAACCACAAAACGATCACTGTCATAAAATCTATCTGGGTCTCAGGGGAGGGAATCAGCCATCATTACCTGGTCTGGTCTGTTTATGACTCCAGATCCACCAATGTGGTTGACTCTTAATTGTCCCCTTGGTTCAGGGTTATTTAGGAATGAACAATAAATATTGTCATTGTTGGTGACTCCCACATCCCGTGAACAACCAGATCATAGTAGGCAACTACTTACAGGTGTCAGGATATGGAGAGAAGGCAGGTGAATGGGGTTGTGAGGGAAAGATAGATCAGCCATGATTGAATGGTGGGGTAGACCTGATGGGCAGAATGGCCTAATTCTGCTCCTAGAAACTACAAACTTCCAAATCGAAAAAGAGTGAGAAGTGGTTTCTGATTTATGACAGAAATGTATGATAATCAACCAAACTGCCACTCAATGGCTTAGGGGACACCAAGATTAATATTTAAAATCCCCAATGTCAATTAATCTGCTAAAATCCAAGGGGATCAGTGGACAGTTTGCTCGCTTAACTGGTGTGAAACATGTGTAAATGCAGGCCATGTCTGGGGACTAACTTGCTACTATGTTGAGATATTTTTCAAACCACAAATCGAACATTTGCTCTCTGCAAATGTTACTGATGGGTCCAATACCTGATGCAAACAGAACTGGAATCCAATTAACATAAACAGTCATCAAGCCTTTGAACAGAGAATCTGCAAACCCGATTTATTTTGTAAACTCAGTGGCTGAACCAGTGCTTTATAAAGGTTCATAGTTGCTTCCTTGCTCATGTACTTTATACCTCTCTTCATGACTTTTTGAACAAAATATGCAGATTTATCCCCAGACCTCTCTGCTCTTGTTCCCTTTTGAGAATTGTAGGGGGCACCCCCGGGTAACAAAGGGTTCCATTTTTGCAAATGGCCATAAGTCAATTTTGTCCGTCAGTGGAAAATACACAAAAATCACGCGATATGGTAACCATACCTCCACAGTAATGTAAAGAATGCCATCAAAAGTACACAAGATTGATTAGAAAAATCACAAGAAGTGAAGAAAGAGAGGAAACTACATCTGCCATTCATAGAAATGAATATTTGTACATTCTGTATGTTGGAGTGGAAGTTGAGTTTTTTTAGTTTAATAATTTGAGTTTAATAACACCTTTTGAGTTTAATAATATTATGGGAGCTCCTTCATATGGACGGGTATCTGTAAGTTAGACATTTGTAACGCAGAGATGGCCTGTACCCTGCAGTGATATTATCTTTTCTCATTCTTTCAATCAGAAATGTAACACTTTACATTTCTCAGTTTCTTCACTGAAATCTCCTTTCAAAAGTAAGAGCCAGTGAACAGCGTCTAGAGGATAAAGGATGGCAAACTGGAACTCTTACCCATCCATTGTCACTAATTTAGGAGTCGCTGGAAACATAACCGGGGTAGCAGGGTCCTTCTTGGCAATTGGAAAACTTCCATCCACAATATTTGTTGACCATAAATGGGTGTTCCTGACAAAACATAGGAGGAATTATTAATGGAGTGAGTGCAGCTGCGAGTCCGCTTGGGGATACAAATTAAAACCTAAACCCAATATGGTCGATCTGAATGCGATCATGGCAAATCCAAACTTGACCCAACTTTAGCCAATCTAAACCCAACCCACCCACAGCTGAGCCTAATGCATCCGAACCATGTCCAATCCAAACCCTGACCCAAGACTGAATATCACCTTTTTCAAGGACTACCCGATACATATAATTGGGTCTTGTCAGTTCAATGCTCCAGATGAGTAATTAAATAATGTAAAAGGGGCAGGATTTGGCCCCTTGAGCCTACGCCTCCATCCAACATGGAACATGAGGTCGGAGTCCCTGGTGGCCGAGGTCAAGAAGAACAAAGGGAGTTACTCAGCGGGACCGGCAGCATCTCTGCCCCGCTGAGTTACTCCAGCTTCTGTGTCTATCTTCGGCTTACACCAGCATCTGCAGTTCCTTCCTACACATTTAGTTATGTAGGAAGTGTTCTCACTGTACGTCATCCTACATAACTAAGTTTGAAATGGCAGAGCAACCCTGATATCGATTCGTTAGCTCTCTGAACATTATACTTTATGTGTAGGAATTGCAATTTCATCAGATTAACATTTCAAAATATTATAGATTTCAATATGGAAATATTATATTTTAAACTCATAAAATGTATTCTTTGTTCTTGGGGAATCCCTGAATCATCCAACAGTCAATCTCACTGAAGAATTCTCAGAGGTAGCAAACCAAGTAAAAAGCATAAAATATAGTGAATATTGTAAACTGCCTCCAGAGCATGAAGCAAGGATTGATTAAACCTTACAGTTTATCAATAATTGCCAACGGACAGCTCCAAGTGCCCTGACAGACTCTGCTTTGCCTACAAGGAATACCGAATTGAACCTGAAATTCTCTGAATTTGGAATGCTGAATTCCTACCTTGTTCTGAGTAAAGTGGACGGGGTACCATTGCCTTGACCATGAGGACAACACGGCCTCTCAGATGCCACCACTAGTGTTGGCTGGAACGGGGGTCCAAACTGCTTCCGCATCTTTGTGTCTGGTGATCTGGTGGCCAGAAATGGACTGAGCAACACTAGGCCCGTGTAGTGTTTAACCTTTCAAAGGAATACAATGGTAAATGGGGTAAGAGCGTTGTAAAAACAAGCCTGAAGGCTTTGTGTCTCAATGCAAGGAGTATTCGTAATAAGGTGGATGAGTTGAACGTGCGGATAGCTATTAATGATTATGATATAGTTGGGATCACGGAGACATGGCTCTAGGGTGACCAAGGCTGGGAGCTGAACATCCAGGGATATTCAATATTCAGGAGGGATAGAGAGAAAGGAAAAGGAGGTGGGGTAGCGTTGCTGGTTATAGAGGAGATTAACGCAATGGAAAGGAAGGACATTAGCTTGGAGGATGTGGAATCGGTATGGGTAGAGTTGCGAAACACTAAGGGGCAGAAAACTCTGGTGGGTGTTGTGTACAGGCCACCTAACAGTGGTAGTGAAGTTGGGGATGGTATCAAACAGGAAATTAGAAATGCGTGCGACAAAGGCAAAACAGTTATAATGGGTGACTTCAATCTACATATAGATTGGGTGAATCAAATTGGCAGGGGCACTGAGGAAGAGGATTTTTTGGAATGTATGCGGGATAGTTATCTAAATCAACATGTAGAGGAACCAACGAGAGAGCAGGCTATTTTAGACTGGGGATTGAGTAATGAGGAAGGGTTAGTTAGCAGTCTTGTTGTGCGTGCCCCCTTGGGCAAGAGTGACCATAATATGGTCGAGTTCTTCATTAGGATGGAGAGTGACATTGTTAATTCAGAAACAATGGTTCTGAACTTAAAGAAAGGTAACTTTGAGGGTATGAGACGTGAATTGGCCAAGATTGACTGGCAATCAATTCTAAAAGGGTTGACGGTGGATACGCAATGGAAGACATTTAAAGACTGCATGGATGAACTACAAAAATTGTTCATCCCAGTTTGGCAAAAGAATAAATCAGGGAAGGTAGTGCATCTGTTGATAACAAGGGAAATCAGGGATAGGATCAAAGCAAAGGATGATGCGTACAAAGTAGCCAGAAAAAGCAGCATACCAGAGGACTGGGAGAAATTCAGAGATCAGCAGAGGAGGACAAAGGGCTTGATCAGGAAAGGGAAAATAGATTATGAAAGAAAACTGGCAGGGAACATAAAAACTGACTGCAAAGGTTTTTATAGGTATGTGAAGAGAAAGAGATTAGTTAAAACAAATGTAGGTCCCTTGCAGTCAGAAACAGGTGAGTTGATCATGGGGAACAAGGATATGGCGGACCAATTGAATAACTACTTTGGTTCCGTCTTCACTAAGGAAGACATAAATAATCTGCCGGAAATAGCAGGGGACCGCGGGTCAAAGGAGGAATTGAGTGAAATCCAGGTTAGTCGGGAAGTGGTGTTGGATAAATTGAATGGATTAAAGGCCGATAAATCCCCAGGGCCAGATAGGCTGCATCCCAGAGTACTTAAGGAAGTAGCTCCGGAAATAGTGGATGCATTAGTGATAATCTTTCAAAACTCTTTAGATTCTGGAGTAGTTCCTGAGGATTGGCGGGTAGCAAACGTAACCCCTCTTTTTAAGAAGGGAGGGAGAGAAAAAACGGGGAATTACAGACCAGTTAGTCTAACATTCGGTAGTGGGGAAACTGCTAGAGTCAGTTATTAAAGATGGGATAGCAGCACATTTGGAAAGTGGTGAAATCATTGGACAAAGTCAGCATGGATTTACGAAAGGCAAATCATGTCTGACGAATCTTGTGGAATTTTTCGAGGATGTAACTAGTAGCGTGGATAAGGGAGAACCAGTGGATATGGTGTATCTGGACTTCCAGAAGGCTTTCGACAAGGTCCCACATAAGAGATTAGTATACAAACTTAAAGCATACGGCATTGGGGCTTCAGTATTGATGTGGATAGAGAACTGGCTGGCAAACAGGAAGCAAAGAGTAGGAGTAAACGGGTCCTTTTCACGATGGCAGGCAGTGACTAGTGGGGTACCGCAAGGCTCAGTGCTGGGACCCCAGCTATTTACAATATACGTTAATGATCTGGATGAGGGAATTGAAGGCAATATCTCCAAGTTTGCGGATGACACTAAGCTGGGGGGCAGTGTTAGTTGTGAGGAGGATGCTAGGAGACTGCAAGGTGACTTGGATAGGCTGGGTGAGTGGGCAAATGTTTGGCAGATGCAGTATAATGTGGATAAATGTGAGGTTATCCACTTTGGTGGCAAAAACAGGAAAGCAGACTATTATCTAAATGGTGGCCGATTAGGAAAAGGGGAGATGCAGCGTGACCTGGGTGTCATGGTACACCAGTCATTGAAAGTAGGCATGCAGGTGCAGCAGGCAGTGAAGAAAGCGAATGGTATGTTAGCTTTCATAGCAAAAGGATTTGAGTATAGGAGCAGGGAGGTTCTACTTCAGTTGTATAGGGTCTTGGTGAGACCACACCTGGAGTATTGCGTACAGTTCTGGTCTCCAAATCTGAGGAAGGACATTATTGCCATAGAGGGAGTGCAGAGAACGTTCACCAGACTGATTCCTGGGATGTCAGGACTGTCTTATGAAGAAAGACTGGATAGACTCGGTTTATACTCTCTAGAATTTAGGAGATTGAGAGGGGATCTTATAGAAACTTACAAAATTCTTAAGGGGTTGGACAGGCTAGATGCAGGAAGATTGTTCCCAATGTTGGGGAGGTCCAGGACAAGGAGTCACAGCTTAAGGATAAGGGGGAAATCCTTTAGGACCGAGATGAGAAGGACTTTTTTCACACAGAGAGTGGTGGGTCACTGGAACTCTCTGCCACAGAGGGTAGTTGAGGCCAGTTCATTGGCTATATTTAAGAGGGAGTTAGATGTGGCCCTTGTGGCTAAGGGGATCAGAGAGTATGGAGAGAAGGCAGGTACGGGATACTGAGTTGGATGATCAGCCATGATCATATTGAATGGCGGTGCAGGCTCGAAGGGCCGAATGGCCTACTCCTGCACCTAATTTCTATGTAATGGATTTATTTATATTGATCACGACCTTTCAAATCTGCTGAATTAATTTCTCCATGGTGGAACAGGGGCACGAACAGAGAAGTAGGCATGCATGTCCTTAATGCTTTGTGATCAACATGTGCATACACATCTATAACTTGACAACACATATCTTTCATGATCATAATCATAATCATCATCATATTTTTAAATATGTAATCATATTTTCAAATATAATTCAAATGATTATATGGCCTCAAGCCCTTGGGGACAATGTTTCAAGTTGATGACCTTTCATCAGAATTTCTCAGTAGCATAGATGTGTAGCACAGGAACAGGCCCTTTGCCCCACAATATGGCCACACTGAACATGGCGCCAAGTTAAACTAATCTCTTTTGCCTGCACGTGATCCATATCCCTCCATTCCCTGCATATCCACGTGCCTATCCAAAAGGCTCTTAAATGCCACTATCGTAGCTGCCTCCATCAGACCATCACCATCCCTGGCAGCGCGTCCAGGCATCCACCACCTGTGTAAACATGTCCTTCCAATTTTGCCCCTCTCGCCTTAAAGCTCAAGTGTTTGACATTTCCACCCTGGGGTAAAGGTTCTGACTGTCTACCCTGCCTATGACTCATAATTTTTATATATCTCTATCAGGCCTCCCCTTTCTTCTCTGACGTTCCAGGGAAAACAATCCAAGTTTGTCCAACCTCTCCCTATAGATAATACTCACTAATCCAGGCAACATTCTGATAAACCTACATTGCACCCTCTCCAAAGCCTCTTAAAACTTGTTTATCTCACATTTCTCTCAGTTGTGATGAAAGATCATCAAATGAAACACCGTTTCTCAGTCCACGGATACTGAGTATTCCCAGTGTCCTCTGCCTTTATTCAAAATGTACATCCAGAAATCTGCACCTACCTGACTGAATACATTGATCATTTGACTCAAGTGTCTTTGGCGACTCTGGTTAATCAATTGCTGTCTTGTTTCCCAGTGTTGCATGGTGGATATTAAACGTGTTTTGAGTCTGCTGGCAAATCTGTACAGCGCCTTAGGAACTTCATCATCCTTATTGCTTAGATCCAACAACCTGCTGTTCAAGTACTTCCTGAAGAGAGAAATAATCACATTAAAGAGATGAATAAACACATTTTGTCCCTTGCTTTAAGTGTCTCTATGGCACATATTCTGATTGAATTGTTCAGAGCTACTTTCTTGGCCGAAATCACAAGGCCTAACTGGGTATCCTTGCTTCTCCCTGCGAGGGTGATAGTTCTGGAATATGGAGAGATGAGAGATTGCAATCATGAGCACAAATCAGTGCTAGTGGAGCTCAGCAGGACAGGTAGCATCAGCAGAGGGAAAAGGACTGATGACATTTAGAGACTGAAGAAGGGTCCCAGCCTTCGGTCCTTTCTCCTCCACAGATGCTGCCTGGCATGAGTATATGTACAGACATTTATGTTGTTCCTACCCCCCCCCCCCCCCTTAATTTCATAATGTATTGTCAAAATAATAACAGCTAATCTTTACCTGAAGATTTCGATCTGTCGGAAAGCCATGTACTTTCGAAACAGATAAGCCAGTCGGAGCTGAATTATTGATAGCGTCTTGTGTATCAGGTGTGTAGCGGTGGTATGGAGTTGTCTGGAAATGATGCCATCGCATAGTGCTTGGTCCAAGGTTTTACAGGTTGATCGGAGATATGTCACGTTCACAATATATGACAAGTCCACTACTTTCTCGCCTTCGGCAGCCTGGAGGACATTTCCGCTGGGTTGAATTATTTTTGCTGGTGTTGCTGGTGGAGTTTTAGGGAGAGAAACCCCTTCCTCGTAACATTCTGCCTGCAGTTTTACTTCCTTTTTATTAAGCTCAAGGGCACTGTTGCTGGAATATATGTTACTGATTGTCTCTCGAATCCTAATTAACTGATCCATTCCAGCCCGAGAGGACATTTTCTCCAGTGTTAGAATTGTGTCCAAGGCTTGCAGGGTCTTTTCATGGAAGTGTGTTTCTTCCGGCGACAAGCTCTGGTCCTGTTTTGCTTCTTCGATGAAATATTGAACCTGGGCACTCAATTCATCGAGGGCAATCTCATGAATAATTCCAAATCTGGATACTTCCTCGAGAAGTTCAGCAAAATTGGTAAAGTCAGGTTCCCTTTCCTTTGACATCTCTGCCAAATTTTCTTCCGGTGGCTTTCTATCTTGAACAGGTTGCTCTTTTGGCTCCTGTTTGAGCTTCTGCATTGAGATTTCTTTGATTGTTTTCTCAATCACTTCATAAAGATTCTTTAACTCCTCAGACTTGAGAAGAGCATGCACCTTACAGATATCATCTGGTGCAAGGTCTTTGCCACTGCGTAACCCATGGTCCAGTGAATACAAAACAGCAGTTTGAAAATCTGTCAGCAAATCCACAACCATCTGCTGAGCTTGAGTCTTCAATTCTTCTTTCTGAACCCATGCTCTCTGTTTCTTTCCTGCATTCGAGTTGGATTTAAACATTTTTCCCTTCACTGCTTCACTGAGCACTGTTTCGAATTTGGTTAATATTGGAGTTATCCTTCCAATGGTAAGTTCCTTGGGAATACTTTCCCCTGTAGGTTCATCAAAGGGAACGTTTTCCTTCTTGGATACTTCCGGGCCAGCCTTTTGTTCCTCCGATTCTCCAATGGGAATGTTTTCCCCTGGGACAACTCTTTGGTCTGTAGTTCGATCATGCCTGTCAAAAATAATACTTTTGGGCTCCTCACTGGCGTGATATTTTGATTTTTTCACCAGTGCTTTACTTTTACTTGTTTTGCTCGCCTGCTTTGCGCTCGCTAGCAAATCAGCAGTGACTTTTCCACCATTTTGTAGCTGCTCAATTTTGGACTTCAAATATTTGATGTTTTTTTCCAGGTCACGGTTCATGCTGGACACCTCCCTGTAATGATATTCCGCTAACTCTGCCCGTGTTTTGAGGGCACAGCTGTGTTCTTGAAGACCTTTCACCTCAGTAACCAGATTACCTTCAGATCTCTGGGATCCAATAGACTCAGCCTTTCTTAGTTCATTTTCCACCTCAAAATATTCACGTGAACGAACGAGAAATGCCTTGTAAAGATTCCCTATGAATTTTCCAATGTATCTGAAGGCAATTGTCTGGACCTTCTTGAAAGGAAGATACTTTGCGATGTTTGTGAATGCAATATTAATCTCTCCCACTGCTGCTTCCAACTGTTTTGCAATGTGTGGTTCCAGCATTGTTGCAGTGCTCATTGGTTGCATGTCCTGGAAATACACGAGCGATTTGGATTCCATCTTTTTCTGCCTCCACTGTTTGCCAGTGGGGTGTTTACCGCCAGGTTCTGGAAAGAATCAGAGTGTAAAACCAATCACTCTGCATGTCATTATGGTCCAAGACATTTTGACAGTGTTTTATTTAAAGTCAAGATGCTATGTCAATACAAGTCTTTCTTTAAAATGAAATTGTATGTCAGTGATCTCGTGACAATGGGTGCGCAGACCGACTTTAACACCATCGACGGTCGGTGAGAGCACCAGGTCCTCCGTCCAGGTGTTCGCTGACCATCATGGGCTGATGGGACAGCTCAGTAATGAGGAACTGCAATATTGGGGAGGGTGTAAAATATTCAACTGAATCCTCTCCTTCTCATTCAGACGGATTGAAAATATTCCTGGATGCATTGTGAAGGAACTGCAAGGAATCGAGGTATTGAAGCTAACATTTATCCCCGACCAAAGACATTTTAAAACAGTTTACTAGATATGATTATGATTTACTAGCTCTACTCAATAACCAAAAATCTGTAGCCTCCTTTTGCTCTGGTATTCACATGTTTAATCAATAATGTTTTATTATTAATGTTTAATGTTTTATGTGTCATTCCTAACTGTCACTGAATGTCGTTGTCACTTGCGGGCGGAGCACCAAAGCAAATTCCTTGTTTGTGAATACTTGGCCAATAAACTTATTCATTCATTCATGATTGCCCTTAATCAGGTTCCTGTTTTAGAACATAGAAAGGTACAGCACATGAACAGGCCATATTGTCCGCCAAGATAAAGTAATCTCACCTGTATACACATGATCCATATCTGTGTGGCATATAGTGTGCATACTGAACTATAAACAGTGATGGCATTTCAGAAATAACCAGTTGACCGCACGGCACATTTTGTGGACACGGGAGACACGTCAATGACTTAAATTGACTCGTTTGTGGAAACTGCGGATTCTGCAATCCGATACTTATTTTCGAACTGCTGGAGGAACTCAACGAGTCAGACAGCATCTGCAGAGGCATAGTGAATTGACTGCCAACATCGGCAGCAGCCTCTTGTATAGGATGAGGGGGAATAAGTATAAGGGGGAATCACACAGAGAGTGGTGAATCTGTGGAATTCTCTGCCACAGAAGGCAGTTGAGGCCAGTTCATTGGCTATATTTAAGAGGGAGTTAGATGTAGCCCTTGTGGTTAAAGGGGTCAGGGGGTATGGAGAGAAGGCAGGTACGGGATACTGAGTTGGATGATCAGCCATGATCATATTGAATGGCAGTACAGGCTCGAAGGGCCGAATGGCCTACTCCTGCACCTAGTTTCTATGTATGGCCATACCCAAAAGATAAAGTGCTGAAGTAACTCAGGGGGTCAGGCAGAATCTCTGGAGAACATGGGTTGGTGACGTTTCGGCTTGGGAGCCTTCTTCAGACAAGTGTGGCCAGGATTTTGTTTTGTTTCACCCACGATCAACAGCGCCGAGTGCTGCCTCGCTCCGTCCCTGACGTGGGCACTGACTTTGGGACGCTCTGTGACTGGGGAAAGGAGCAGCAGCAGTGAGCGGCATCGGAGGGGAAGGGGCACGTGGGCGCGCGCGGCAGGGGTGGTGCGGCCAATGCTTTCGGGAGAGCGGGAAAAATGATGGAATGTTTGCAGAGGTCCCTGCCCTCGAGAGGCAGACGACTGGCCAGGCCAGGCCAGGCCGATCGTCGAGGCCACATCTTTCCCTTGTGCATGAGAGCGCGAAGTAACCGCTTCACTCCGGACCATCAATCCCCGCTGAGGAATGACCGCAGAAGGTGGCTCGCAACAGGGGCGTCGTTACAGACACACAAAGCTGGAGTAACTCAGCGGGACAGGCAGCACCTCTGGAGAGAAGGAATGGGTGACGTTTCGGATCGAGACCCTTCCTCAGACTGCTCCAGCATGTTGTGTCCATCTTCGGTTTAAAGCAGCATCTGCAGTTCCTTCCTATACAGGAGCGTCGTTATAACAGGTAGAAAATGTTACTAAGTTATAAGTGTAAAATATGTTGTTTAATTTAAGCCGCTTCTCGCAAAACGAGTATGCCGACTGTCTTTTACAAATTACAATTAAAAAATCATATTTTGCATCATGTTATCTGTCTTGTAGTTTTTTTGTAAGGTCTTAATATTACTGCAGTCAGGAACAGTAGCACTGTGGTAACGTTTCCCTCTCCACATACACTGCCTCGCCGACTGTGCACAATCAGAATTGTTTTTTTTCAGCTTTTCTTTTACATCTGCAGTATTTCAGGTTTATTTACTGATTTAAGAGTCAAGAGTGTTTAATTCTCACATGTAACGGAGATTCGTACTTGTAGCAGCAGAACAGATCTGAAAACACAGTTCGCAATAGATGCATAAAAAAAAAAATTTAAATGAAAAAAAACCCCTAAATATTAGTGGAAAACAAAAGCAATCACCACGGAACAAGCCGAACATAAACAATGTTTGACTCAAGGAAACCGGTAGTTTCACACAAAACTAACCTTTTGGTTGTGTCAAATTGTGAAACAGTTCAAGAAGGCTTCCCTCCAGCCGAGGTGGTGCACTAATTGGCATCTTAATGATTATCTCCACATGCTGAGTATTAGTTGTTTTTGAAGTTCTTTCTTTAATTTGAGTTGCGCTGATTTCATGACTATCTATTAGTGTGTGGTAATTTGATACTTTAACCTGTATGGAATTGGAGCCCTTTAGAACCATGTTACTCCGGGGAGCAATTTGATGCAACAGACCAGGTGATAGCTTTTTAAAGGCTTGTTAAGGATGCCAATTACACATGCATATTTTCTCATGCTTTCCATGTAGTGTGCTTCATGTTAAGTGAAAGGATTTGGACTTGAAATGTTAATCTGTTTCTTCCACCACATGTGTTTCCAAACCTGCTGTGTATTTCCAATGTTCTGCTTTTATATTAAATCAGTGGTGCATGCTGTACAACTTAATGTAAGCCACAAGGCTACACTATTTTGTAAGTGGTCTATCCCAATTAGGGATAGACATAAAATGCTGGAGAAACTCAGGGACAGGCAGCATATCTGGATCGAAGGAATGAATGGATGATGTTTTGGGTTAAGAACTTTCTTCAGAGCCTGCCAGGTTACAGCATTTTTTGCTTTTCCAGCATTATGTATCTATCCTTTATGTAAACTAGCATCTGCAGTTCCCTCCTACGCATATCCCAATAAGGGACTGGACAGGAATCAACCTATCTCCACAAAATAAAAAGGAGGGAGGGTTGGGGGGGGGGAACCATCAGAATATGCCTTCATAATAGAATTTAACATTAAGTCCAATAATATATTTGTTAACTTTAAATCAGGACTATGAATCTAACATCAAGTGTAATATGTCCCATAATACTTGATTTGTCTTGGAATAAATAAGGGAACAGCCAATTTCACTTCTGCGTTTAAACAGTCATATTGACTGCAAAGTAATAGTTCTCTCTTGCAAAAATACAGTCAATCAAAACCTTTTGCATGAACTATCCTTGTCCTCTTCAAAATAATTAGTCAAAGCAGAGGACAGAGGTGAAGGAAGTGTGTCTAACATCTGTCACAATTATCATATTCCCATTATTTCATCATCAGTATTGACTGTCCAGTGACCACTCCATGTCCAGCATTGTGCCTTGCTACTCCTGCAAAATCTTAGAAAGGAATAGATCAAGGATTCCCAACCTGGGGTAAATTTCGCCTACCCAGGAGGTAAATTTGTTGATTCTGGATTTGTTAAAAGACAGTATTTTTAAATGTCCCCTTTGTCGGTTGCTTTATTATGGTAGAAGTGTAAACACAAATTACTGAACAAAACAGGGTGGGGATCATTTACTTTCCAAAAGTTGCCAGGGGGGTAAACGGGACGAAAAAGTTTGGGAACCCCTGGAATAAATAAAGCAATTTTCTTGTGCTTTAAGGGAATTGGTCAACCTCTGAAATATTCAAGCCATTTGGCAAATCCTTGGTATTTTAGGTTGGCTTGGTATTTTAGTTTATTTCATTATTTTTACGTGTACCGAAGTACAGTGAAAAGCTTTTTGTTGCGTGCTATTCAGTCAATGAAAGGGCTATACGTGATTACAATCAAGCCGTCCACAGTGTACAGATACAGGATAATGGGCATTTCATTTTGTGCAAGATAAAGTCCAATTAAAGATCAAAGGTCTCCAATGAGGTAAATGGGAGGTCAGGAGTGCATTCTTGCTGGTGAGTGATCGCAGTATTGGAGGGAAATTGATCGACTGACCAAATGGTGTCAGAACAACAACCTTGCTCTCAATGAACTAGTTGTAGACTTTGGAAGAGGAAGGACAAGGATCCACAAACCTGTCTTCATTGACTGGATGGCGGTGGAGAAAGTCAAAAGCTTCAAATTCCTGAGCCTGCTTCTTTCTGAACTGTCTTGGAACCAGCACATTGATGCAATCATAAAGAAAACCGACCTACACCTCTACTTCCTTAGAAAATTGGGGAGGTTTGGTGTGTCAACTGTTGAAGTTCTGCAGGTGTACAGTAGAGTGCGTATTGACTGGTTGCATCATGGCCTGGTTTGGCAACTTGAACGCCCAGGAATTAAAAATATTGCAAAAGTGATGAACACTGCCTAGTCCATCACGGATACTGACCTCACCAAAGGGATCTACAAGAGTCGCTGCCTCAAAACAACAGTCAGCATCATCAGAGACCCACACCACCATGGCCACACTCATTACACTCCTGTCATCAAGAAGACGGTATTGAAGGCTGAAAGCTGTAATGTTCAGGAGCAACTTCTTCCCTACAACCATCAGGCTATAAAACATTACAACCTTCAAATTGGCTCCAAACTATATAGACTTGGGGGTATTATATAATTATTAATATATACTCTTGACTGTCTGGGCGCAATGCTGCAATTACTTGCTGTCTTGGAGAGCTGTTTCCAAACAATGCTGTGATGCATCTCAATAAAATGCCTTCTACGGAGCATCTTTAGAAGTTGGTGAGAGTTGTTGGGGACATGCTGAACATCCTGAGCCTTCTAAGGAAGTAGAGGTGTTGATATGCTTTCCTGGCCATTGTTTAGATGTGGCTGGTCCAGGACAAATTGCTGGTGATATTTGAAGAACCTGAAGTTTTCGACCATCTCTACTTTGGCACCATCAATGTATATGGGGGTGGCCTCTTCTGTGTCCCGCTTTATCTGTGTTTAGTCTCTTTAACATTTTCAACAAAATTAACAAATGAACTGAGATTATTAGCTTTGCCATTGTCACAATGCATGACATGATTTCCAAAGAACCCTTCAATGGAGCAGCCCCAATGAAAACACTCTCGTCTTAGTTAGGGGTTCTCCGCATAAGACTGCTGCCTGATCCAGCATGTTATGACGAGCTGAGGCTTGTTTGTATCTGCACAGTTCCGTGGCAATTTCCAAAATGTTAGCCATAATCCAAAGACATTGCATTCATATTTTGGGAGTGTGTAACCTTCGATGAACTGTGGGTTTCTGGTGCAGAGGGATCTGGGGGTTGAAGTGTCAATTACAATCTTTCATGGTCATTATATACAGAAATTCTCTGAAACATTAGATTATAAATAAAAAGGTCACTTTTGGCAGCTTGCTGCCGATACTCTTTACCATCCCCTCCATTTTACATCCAATGCTAAATCAATGATTGTCCAGATCTCAACACTGTAGAAGTGGACACTGGGATACAAAGCAGAAACAAACACCTCTCTAAATTTACCTGTTGATTTTGATTTTAAATGTCTATGTTGAAGGCGAAACAGGGCTTTGGATAGGAAATATAAATAATCTATGCAGGTTTGGGAGGAAGCCAGGCTTGATTGCACCTTCAAGTTAACTTCCGCAATCCATTCTGTTGACAATTTCTCAAGTTCTTCATCCTCCTCCATCTCTTCTTCATCAATTAAAATTTGATCTGCATATCACGTGAATAACATTAAATTAATTTTTCCAAAACACCAGGCTATTGCATTTAGCTATATGTTTCAGGATAAATTATCACACTTCAATGTTCCTTTTGAGCCTATTCAGGTAAAGGATGCAGTACATGTGACGAGCTAGATGCTTTCAAAACTAAGCAACATCACTGTCGAGCACTGATAGGTCACATAGCGCAGAAGGTGCAATGCAGAGTAAAGCGTCCACTATGCTGCCAATTTTATATATATATTTCCAGGCTGGGGCCAGCATGAATTAGATCCAGAGTTAAGCTCTATTTATGCTCGTCAAATATTCCCAGGGCAGGGACAGCATAGGTTAGACGCACAGTAAAGCTTTGATCCCATCAAACACTCCCAGAGCACAGGTGAGACACAGATGAAGCTCACACTCCTTCTTGCCTCTCCCCATCTTACCCCCTGCTTTTGTTCTCAAGATTCAGATTCTACTGGGGATAGAGCATGGTCTCTGTCACGGTTCTGATCTTCCCCAGATTTCGATTCTCTACCATTCGATTCTTTAGAAACACCTGTAAACATCCTCCCAGATGGTGTGCTCTGGTAACATTTTTTTTTGCAGGGGGCACTGCCTTTATGGGCATTGCTTTCAGGGTGATGTGTAAATACCGTAGATATGCATGACCCATTCCTCTCCTAAGACGTTGCCTGTCTTTTACCAAGACCGTTTCAGAGTCTTGGACATGTTTTACTCCATTAGAATGCTTCTCCACTGAAGGAGTGCACTCTGACTTTCTGCGAGGCTGGAACATGGGAATGGATGTTCCATTGGAGGAGTAAGCCTTAATGCCAAGGCTAATTGGTCATGGGATCTCCTCATTAGTCCGCTTCTTGTCCTGGCCAAGGCGGCCACTTGCATGTGCAGGCAGCAGGAGCTGGATGTTCCAACTGTGATGACTAGCTGCCCATTGAGGTTATGCTTGTGCCCAGATGTCCCTGGGCTGGGAGCACACATTTTCTGCAGTTTCGCTGGAGACCATCTGTGACTGGTGGGACTGCAGCTTGGACAGGGGATGTTTAAATGTTTTTGTTACTCTTAATAAAGTTATTTATAGAACAGAAAAACACACACACACACACACACACACACACACACACACACACACACACACACACACACACACACACACACACACACACACACACACACACACACACACACACACACACACACACACACACACACACACACACACACACACACACACACACACACACACACACACACACACACACACACACACACACACACACACACACACACACACACACACACACACACTATAAAGTCCTGAATGTAAAAGCAAAATAAAAAAAGTTAAATAGAGAATCAAGCTCACTCTAGAAAAAAAAAACTACGTTAGAGACAGTCAAGCTGTCTACAATGTCCCAACAAATGTTCCAAAGACAAGTAGAGCAGCATGTCAAGTTGGACAAAGAGTAAAACCAATATTATACACAATCCTGTTAGTTCCCTAAATTAGTTTAAATTGCTTGGGGTGGATGATTGCAACCTTCACGTGGTCCGCCCTGTTTCGACGAATGCAATCAACCCGGCATGCACAATCAAATAAGATCAAATAGAACAAGTTGTCCTACAACTTTAGGCTGTGCACGCCATACTCAAGAAGAAGAAGAAGTTAAAATTGCTTCATTTGTGTGTAAAGCCACTGAAGACTATCAAGTTTATATTCATCACCTACTGCTGTCTGACAGCCATTGGAGAATAAACTTTAGGATTTCCTCTTTGATGCTTGTGCTAGTTGCAAACTCCGTGATTGCATCTGTCAACCACTCCCTTTCCTTTTCCTCAGAGGCAAAGGAGACTTTTCGCATTTGGTGGTGGTCGCATCTTGCGTTGTTCAGTGCAAAATTAACTTTTTCCAAAATGTCTTTTAAGCGGTCCGCAACTTCCTGTTGGCAAATATTAAAAGGAGAGATCAAAAGGAGTTAAATGTGTAAGCAAATGGTTCAATAAATCTTGGTCATTTTGTTTGAAATCTCAATCAAAGCCATTAGTTTTAGGGACCCCCAAATCACGTCCCTTATCCTACCTGTGTCTCTGGTATTAATTTCCATTTCCATTTTCCTATTTTTAATAATGTTAATCTGTATTATCATTTTTAACCAAAAGCCCTACTAGGGACAAGTGTTGCGAATTAGCTTTGGCTAAAAACACTATGAAGCATACATCAGATGACTGTTTCAAGTGTATCTATGTCTTTGTATCTGTCCCTATTTAAATAAACCTTAATCAATCAAAATTAAAAAATAAAGTAATTATATTTCATTAAAGAATTACTTGCATTTATAGGTTTAAGTTTACTGTTGTCATGTGTCACTTTGTTTTGCATGCTATCCAAATTGATCAGATTTCCCATACATAAATACAATCAAGTCAAACTCAAGTATAGCGCAAAGGGGAAGATACAGAGTACAGAATATAGTTCTCAGCACTGCAGTGCATTGTAGCACTCCAGTTCCATAGACAAAATCCAATGTCCACAATGGGGTACATACAGGTGAATTGGTGTCGTAGCTAGGGTCAAGCATAGTTTTTTTTTTAATCGCTTCAGATCTTTTCACTGATTATGGTGTGTACCTACTACAAATGCTGGGCAGGTGCACTGATGTTCCTGTATGGAATCATAGTTAGACCACAGGGTGACCACTGGTCACCATATACAAAAGGGTAAAGGACACTGGAGAGGATGAAGAGATTTACAACGATCATCCCAGAAATGTGAGGGTACATCCAAGGATGAACAGATTAGATCATTTTTTCTCTGCTTTGAGGGGCCAAAAAGCCTCCCATGTTGTAAGGAAATGAGAATGGAGAAAAAGTGGGAAAAATTATGTTTGCCAATCATGCTTTCATACAAAGTGGACACAAATCATGCTGCTAGTGCCCCAACTCTGAAGTTCACTAAGCCCCTTTCCTCAAACTTGACAGAAAGTTGAATGCATGTTAACTTCTTGATCATAGTCAATACAGAATCGCAGGAAGAGGGATATTATTTGTTACATTAAAAAAAAATCCTTGTACTCTGCTGTGCACTTTATAATCTTTGAGTTTGAATAGAAGAATCCTTTGTTGTCAGATATGTATGTTTTAATTTTATCAAGCATAAAATGCTGGAGGAATTCAGTGGGCAACGCATCATCTTTGGAGGGAATGGACAGACGACATTTGGTGTTGGGACCATTCCTCTGCCCTTTTATTTTGTTGAAATGGTGCCAGTGACGGAGAAGCTAGGGGAATAAAAATGATGCTAGAAATACTGTTGATCAGTAAGGGTGTCGAGGGTTATGGGGAAAAGGCAGGAGAATGGGGTTGAGAGGGAAAGATAGATCAGCCATGATTGAATGGTAGAGCAGACTAGATGGGCCAAATGGCCCAATTCTGCTCCTCTGACATATGAACTATGCAGCTCTGGCAGCTTATGTGGAGAGATAAACTGGATAGTTCTGATGAAATGTGTCGGAAAGAACTGCAGTTGCTGGTTTAAATCGGTGACGTTTCGGTCGAGACACTTCTTCAGTCGTCTGAAACGTCACCCATTCCTTCTCTCCGGAGATGCTGCCTGTCCCGCTGAGTCACTCCAACATTTTGTGTCTATCTAGTTCTGATGAAAGTTAATTGACCCTAAACGTTAATTCTGTTGCTTCACATATACTGAACGGCCTGATGCCGTAGTTTCAGCATTTTCTGTTTTAAATTCAGATTTCGAGCATCGGAGCATCGGTATTTTGCTTTCGGAGCGACACGGAGATTAATGGACGCGAGGTGAAGGCAGGAGTGAATCGGAGAAATTCACTGGGCGCATAGAGACTGAAACGGGTGGACCGACTAAAATTCTCGCGCTCACTGGTTTTGAAGCTGTAACGAGTGGAACTTCGCTGATCGCTCTCACCAGGAGTATTAACCCGTGAGATATAAATATTGTTTGGACGCTGGTGGGGGTAGCGTTATATTCATCTTTTTTCACCCTGTCAAGGAATACTCCTTTAGAATAATATGTTACAATGGCACAAAGGTGCTGAAAACCATCGCTGGGCGTTTAGTCGAAAATAGATGTCATTACGAAGGTAAGTCAGAAATCATTCTTTTAAATTTGGGATGACATGAAAAGAAAAGTGTTTTTATTCTCACTTGAAAACTGATCCCATTTTCCGCTGGTAATTATTTTACCTGTCTTGCACGAACCAGCTGTGCTGCCTCGATTTTTCCGATAGCCCGCTTGACTGCGATGGAGAGTTCGCAAACGTTTCCCCTGGCCATCGGAACAGTGTCGCGGGTCCCCTCACAACTGTCCATGGACTTAACTCTGAGGCAGCCAACAGGACAACAAATCGTTCAAATAGGAAACAACAAAAAATGCCGTGTACACGAGGTGACTTTTCCCCCACAGTGGAATCGCGTAGCCGGCGGGCGAGGGTGTGCGAATTCCCACATCGTTCTTTACACACTTACAGCCACGTGTCATGAATGAGTGATTGTTTACCTGTGCTGACGGTCAGAACTTGACATGACGTTTGCGAGTGTGCATTTCACTGCTAACACTGCAAGTTCTCATGAATTGAAACGTGAATTATCTGTTTCTCTCTCCACACGTGTTGCTTGATCTGAGCATTTTCGTTTTTTTAAATTTCGGAATCTCAACATTTGCAGGTTTAGGACTCTATTGGAAGGTTCTTTGAATCAGTCGTGTACAACGGGGGGGGGGGGGGGGGAAACCCAAGAACCTGTACAAGAAAGACGGACTACAAGCCCCAGCATGCATTGGACGCCGCACGCAGGCGCTCAGCTCCGCCGGCTGACGTCACGTCAATAAATAGCGGCGATGAGGAACGTCGAGCCCATTGTTAGATAGGGCGCTACATAGTAGCGGTTCCGAGCAGGGGCTGCGGCAAGTCCAAGCACCGGCAGATTTCATCCAGTCCCCGACCCCCCACCCCACCCGCACCTACCCCCAAGCCATTGCCTGCCCACCACGCTGATCAGAACAAACGCAAACACTTCCACCGAGCAAAAAAACCCACTTTCATTAACGCAGATCTGTTTGGAAAAGGGGCTGAATATATATATATATTTAAATGCTCAGAATATATTTACAGAATAAATATATACATATATATAATATATATATATTTATTCTGTAAAGACTGCTCTGGAAAAAAGAAGGCTCGCCCAGACAAGCGCCATTTAAATCCCTGTACAGCACTTAAGTAGAAGGGAACCTGACGATTATAATCTACACTTAAGGTAGGGAAATTCCTTTTTTGTTTGCGCCTTATTGTTAATCCGTAATTACAAGGATGGCAGAACGTTGTTTTTTTATTTGCTGATGTTTAATGGTCGGGCTGGCTATAAACAAGCCTTGACACCGTTTATGATGCGGTTTCCGGGATAGTCGCCGGTAAATTTTCGTCAGAGCCAGTGATCAGTTGATGAATCATGTTGTGTTAAATGCCACCTCTTTATTTATCTTTTTGGAGTGATATATTGCCCTGTTAACCAGTAGCTGTGCAAGTCATCAAACACAATTCGTTCGTAATTACAGTTTTTTTGGGGGAAAAAAAGTCAGCTGCAACATAGTACGTGCATTCTTCTGCTGATACCTGGTAAACTACGGTGAAACATACGACATATGGTTGCTACCTGCTGTTCCTTTCTAAACTCTGCATATCTCCGTATGTTATATTTCTCGGTATATTTAGAGTCCTTTTTTGCTCTGCCTTGATTAAAATGTGCATCGATCACATTCTTTGATGTAAACTCACTAATAGTTAATTTGGTGGAATGTAAACAAGGAGCGGTGGTACTGTAATGATTGGTGTCTATGAATTAGATAGTTCCGCTGGTTTTATGGTTAACTAATGTATTTAAAGGTCTTGGGGAATGTAATGGGGCGTACACTACTGTATGCTCTCACTGTATAATTGTGGTTTAGGCTTTTGTTTATTAATTTCTATTGTAATGCTGTGCTGACCCCTTTGGCAGTGCTTATTTTTAAAAATCTTTTATCCCACTAAAGCTACTGTTAAGACGTTCTGCAACTTTAAAGTGTAATTTTTGAAATTGTGTAAGGACTCTTAGCTAGCTTGTTTATAATGGATTCCTGCCCAAGGGCAGCACACAGCTGTAACACTGAGCAGCAACAAAATGGATACAATATTAATCGGTCCATCTCCAATACTGCAGTTTCTTAATCACTGAAATGAAGTTTTATTTAGCAAGGACGCCATGCCCCATTTTGAAATATTTGGTTTGGTGCCTCTTAATTACAGAACATACAACTTAAGCTGCTCGGAGGTTGGGGGTAGGGGGGTTGGGGATGGTGTTTGTTCCTCAATTTTCTATTAACATAGTAAACATTTCAGCCAAGTTGTTGTTCTCTGCAGTCGGGATCACTGCTTACATTGGGAGATGGAACTGGGAATGTCTTGATCCTTGTGTAATCCCTTGCACTTTCTGCAGAACATTGAAAACCAGTAGTCTTGCAGGGGAAGTCTTGAATGATTTTTTTTTAGTGTGCTTGCTGCGGAGAGTAAAAAGACTGTAGGTAAGAGACAAGATTTCACTACAGGCTATCGGAGTGCCTTCATTGCTAATACCTTGAATCAATTCAAAGTCATACCACCGCTTAGGGTAACTAGAGAGGAGGCAATAAATGTCAGCATTGTTTGTATTCCCTGAGCTAGTTTGCATCTTTGGCACAGTCAGGATACCCACTTGGTTGGACAAGAATGCTACTGTGCTTGCTCGATGTTTATCCATTTTTCAAAGCAATGCCACAAGTCATTTATTTCATTGTTTGTAATACTTAATGGACAAACACATGTTGCACAAGTGGAATCGTATCGAGTGAACTTGTTACAGATTAAAGTTTCTGTTAGTAATTGTAACCAGGAGGAAGACGAGTTATGTTGGTTGAATGGTTGAAAATCAATAGCAATTGTGTTTTTAATTTAGGAAAACATCGTAATGTGCCTCAAGTGAACTTAATAAAAATTAAAAAAAAGATCCTGAACCGCATATTGGGGGAGATGACCCAAAGCTTCATCAGCGAACTAATAGAGGAAAGGAATCTCAGAATTTGTGTCCTAAATGCTTTTAGACGTGGCCCTAAAAATGGGCTAAATGAAGCTGGGGAGAAATGCAAAAAATGTTTGGGCTTAAATTTGTGTATTGTTCAAATTACACGTTTCCTTTTTGGGCTTTATTATGGCTCCTGTATGATTGGAAAGCCTGCAAAGAAATGACCTTTGTATTAGTAAAATGTCCTGAGATGCTTCTTGAATGTCAATTAAAAAATTGTCATCAGGCACAAGAACTTAAGACTTGGTCAAACTAAGAGCTCTGAAGGAGTGTCTTGACAAAAGGCATGGAGTTCATGAAGGTGGTGGATGGAAAATAATCCTATTTTTAAATGACACCTCCTTGCTAATGCTGGCAAGAAAGCTGCCCAAAGTTGCACCGTCCAGCCCTGTGTGAATGCAATGGACAGAATATTGTCTGGGCGGGGGTCCTTAATGGTGCAGGTTGACTTTTTAAGGCAGCTTCTCCTGTAGATCTCCTGGATGGTGGGGAGGTCAGTAACTATGATGGACCGGGCAGTGATCACTTTTTTGTAATCTGCATCGATTCTGGGCGTTAAGTTATAGTCATAGAATCTTACAGCGTGGAAACTGGCCCTTTGGCCGAACTTACCCACACCTGCCAACAGGTGCCATTTACACTAGTCCGACCTACCTGCGTTTGGCCCCTATCCCTCTAAACCTGTCCTATCCATGTACCCGTCTAAATATTTCTTAAACATTGCGATAGTACCTGCACCAATTACCTGCTCTGGGAGTTTGTTCCATGCACATAACAGCCTTTGCGTGAAAATGTTACCCCTCCGATTCTTATGGAATCTTTCCCCCCCTCACCTTAAACCTATGTCCTCTGGTTCTCGATTCCCCTAATCTGGGCAAGAGACTCTGTGCATCTACCCGATCTATTCCCCTCATGATCTTATACACCTGTATAAGATCACCTGTCATCCTCCTGTGCTCAAAGGAATGGAGTCCCAGCTTGCTCAACCTCTCCCCATAGCGCAGGCTGTTGTAAATCTTCTCTGCAGCCTTTCCAGCTTGACACCATCTTTCCTCTAACATGGTGCCCAAAACGGAACACAATACTCTAAATGCGGTCTCACCTACGTCTTGTCCAACTGCAATATGACCTCCCAACCTCTCTACTCTTGTTCTGACTAATGAAGGCCGAACCAGGCAGTGATGTAACCAGTCAATATGCTGTCTACCATACACCCGTAGAAGTTCAAGAGAGTATTTATTGACGTACCAAATCTCCTCAATCTTCTAAGGAAGTAGAGGCATTAATGTTTTTTTTTAATGATTGCATCAATGTGCTGGGTCCAGGTCAGATCTTCAGAGATATGCACGCCCAGGAATTTGAAGTTGTTGGCTGACCTCCACTGACCTGTTGTTGATGGTAGACAAAAGTGCTGGAGAAACTCAGCGGGTGAGGCAGGATCTATGGAGCGAAGGAAATAGGCAATGTTTCGGGCCAAAATCCTTCTTCAGACTGATGTAGGGTGGGGGGGGGGGGGGGCGTGAGGAAGAAAGGAAGAGGAGGAGCTAGAGGGCTGAGGGAGAGCTGAAAAGGGGAGGAGACAGCAAGGGCTACCGGAAATTGGAGAAGTCAATGTTCAAGCCGCTGGGGTGCAGACTGCCCAAGCGGAATATGAGGTGCTGCTCCTCCAATTTCCGGTGGTGCTCACTCTGGCCATGGAGGAGGCCCAGGACAGAAAGGTTGGATTGGGAATGGGAGGGGGAGTTGAAGTGCTGAGCCACAGGGAGATCAGGTTGGTTAATGCAGACAGAACGGAGCTGTTCGGCGAAATGATCGCCAAGCCTACGCTTAGTCTCACTGATGTATATCTGCTGACATCTAGAGCAGCGGATGCATTAGATGAGGTTGGAGGAGGTGCAGGTGAACCTCTGTCGCACCTGGAAAGACTGCTTCGGTCTTTGAATGGACTCAAGGGGGGGAGGTAAAGCGATGTTGAAGACGGGTTTGTGGATCCTCGGCCTGCCTCTTCTAAAGTCAGCAAACAGTTCCTTGGTTTTACAGATATTGCGAACAAGGTTATTTTTCTGGTACCATTCAAACAGAAGATCGATCTCCCTCTTCACTGACTCATCATTATCCATAATTTGTCCAGCAATGGTGGTGTCGTCGATGAATTTAGAGTTGGTGTTGCAACTGTGTCTGGCGACACAGTCATGGGTATAGAGTGAGCAGAGCAGGGGACCAAACACACATCATTTTGGTGCCTCTGTGTTAATGGTTATTGAGGAGGAAATGTTGCAGCCAATTTGTACCAACTGTGTTCTGTTCATGAGGCAGTAGGGTATCCAGTTACAAAGGGATGCGCAGAGACCCAGTTCCCTGTGCTTGGTAACAAGTTTGGCGGGGATGATGATGTTGAACTCCGAAGTGTGGTCTCTGAACAACAGCCTGACGTGTGTTTTGTTGTGGTCTAGTGGAGAGCCAGTGAGATCGCAATAAGGAATGTGATGATGTTGAGTTGTGGGAGCGAATACCAACAGTTGTGGCTTTACATTTTTTGCCCTAGACCACAGTTCAATAGTGTAAGTGTAGACATAGCTTCTTCCCAGAAGGATGGATGGATCTGAGACCTATTGCTTGCAGTGGTGTTCCTCCTAATGGTGAACGCAAGAAATGTGGGGAAGACTCAACTTTGCTGTTTCATAACAGAATAATAACACGAAGCATTGCTAACTGAGGCATATATAATGTATTCACCAGAATACATTCAAAGGATGATCCAGAAGATTAAGATACATGGGATTAATAGTGACTTGTCGTAGGGAATTGGAACTGGCTTGCTGGTGGAAGACACGGTTGTGGTGGAAGTGAGAAATCCTGGCTGAAGGTCTATGACCAGAGGAGCTCCACAGGGATGTGTGCTGAAGCCTCTGTTTATGATATATATTGGGGTTGTAGATTGTGAGGAAGGCTATCAAAGTATACAGTGGGATATAGATCAGCTGGAGAAATGACAGGTGGAGTGATGTGTTGCAATTTGTGAGGTCAAATGTAAGGGGAAAATACACAATGGCATGATCCCTAACAGCATTGATGTACAGAGGAATCTTGGGGTCCAAGTCCATAACTCTTTGAAAGTGGCAACACTAGTAGATAGAATGTTAGAGAATGCCTATTGTGTGCTTGCTTTCATAGGTTGGGCCGGTGAATGCAAAAGTCGGGAAATCATGATTCCACTTAGTAAGATTTGGTTAGGCTGCATTTGGAGTTTTGTTTGCATTTCTGGTCACCCCATTACTGGAAGGATATGGATGCTTTGCCAGGAGGTTTGCCAGAATGATGCCTGGATTAGGGGATATTAGCTAAAGGGAGAGGATGGATGGACTTAGATTATTTTCTCTGGAAAGCCGGAGGTTGTGGGGAGATTTGATGGAAGTACCTAAAATTAAGAGAGGCATAGAATAGGATAGGCAGTCAATCTTTTTCCCCGGATGGAAAAATAAAATTCTAGAGGGCATTGGTTTAATGTGGTAGGGGCTAAGTGTGAAGGAGATGTGCGGGGCAAGTGTTTTTTTTTTACACGGAGGGTGACCGTGTGCCTGGAACATGCTGCTGGAGGTGGTGGTTGAAGCAGATATGATAGTCGCATTTAATCAACTTTTGGATAGGCATATGTATACGCCGGGGATGGAGGGATATGGATTTTGTGCAGGTAGATAAGTGATGGTCTTGGCATCATGTTCAGCGCGGACTTTGTAGGCTGGGCTGTTTTCTATTTTCTAAAAAAAACTTTGTTTGGTCATTGAACAGTTTTTGTAGCTTGCTAACATAAAGGGTCAGTGTATTCTCATCAACTTTGTCCACGCTATTGCCTGTTTTGACTATTGTATATCATTGAGATGCAGGAGAAAAATAGTTTTACACACTCTATCCACCTGGTTTTGTATAAAAGTGTCTGGTTTGTTTTATCTGGAGTGTACTGTATTTAAACCAAAAATGAAATGTACGCGTTTTGTTTTCGCCTCTCATGCATGTGAGGGAAGCCTTCTTGTCTGCTCTCACTGTGACTCAGTATATTGTGCATGCAAGACTTTAACTGACTGTTCAGCCTGCTGACTGTCGTGATTGGTTGCATCCATTTTGCTAAAGCCCACAGACTGGTGCAAGATGTGCAAGCTTCAATAAGTACAGATGAGTATTTAAATTTGTGGGCCAGAGATTACTCTCTCTTGCTTCCCTGTACACTATGCACACCTGACTCGCCAACCGCTTGCAGAGCTCCCGAGCAAGCTTCTGACCATTTAGACAATTTGCAGTGAAAAATCGCTACTTTCCACAGCAATGGGTCAATATTTTACATAAGTGTTGTGTGTTTTACATAAGAGGTGTTTAAAAATTATCCAAGACCCTTGACCTACTAAGTTAAGAAGATTACTAAAGGAAGACAATGTGTGCTATATAGCAGCCTGCTTGTACAGGTTCTCTTTGACCAAAGCACCAGATTAAAAACTCTGAACTTTCTCACGTGTTGCAAGTTCTATTCTTGTCCTTTGAAGCTCTGTTTTTCCTTTTACCAACTCCACTGATTCAAGTCATGTCTTTTAAAGCTACAAATTCAGCCAACATCATTGATAATCATGCCAACTGGCCCCTGGTTGGTGACGTTGCGTGATAAAGTACGTTTATAATTAGTTCGGAGCACTCAAACGTGAGGGTTAAGAAGCAAATTTAAGGTAGTTGGTGAGAGCAACAAAGGAGATCTGAGGAAACGCTTCTCCACATTCTTTGACGGCACAGTGGAGGCAGATGAGGCTTTCTAAAGGGACCGGTACTTGGAGATACAAATTGCAGGATGATGGAGAAGGGTCAGGGGTGAAGGACAGGGCCTGGACTGACTCAATGATAAAATTGTAGCTATTTGTCACTATTTATTTCTGTAGTACATATCTTTCTTTCTCTTTGACAAGAAAAAATGATGCCAATATCCAAGTGTTGAATGCTACCATTTCTCGTGACACGAAGTAGGATAAGATTTTCCTCAGCATCCACTCCACCATCTTCCACATTCAAGGATGTAATCCGATGGGATTTCTTAAATCACCAACGCAATGCATGTTCACTTCAACCTCTTTGTCTTCCTCTGCTGTTCCAACAACACTGAATTTGAGCTTGAGGAACAGAATCTTATCTGACTAGGCACATTGTAGACTTCTGGACTTGTCACTAAGTTCAGTCATTTCCAGCACTGATTCTCCCATTCCCATTTATTCATAGCTTGTTTCTTATTCCCATCTCCCTTTATTTTGAATTGTCATTTCTTTTGCAATTGAATATTTTCTGGTACTTTCTATTTTTAATTCATATTTTCAGCATTTGCTGTCTTTTCATTTTACAATATGATAGTTTATATCTACCTGAAAGAGCAGATGAGGCTTTGATTTAACATCTCTGAAAGGCAGTTTCACGGTTAGCGCGGTTCTTCTTGGGTACTGGAATCTCTAGTGTGCGATTTAAAGCCACAGTTTCTGATTCTAAAACAAAGACCGCTGAGCCGCAGCTAACGTGAAAAAATAACAAAGTGCTGATGTTGAATGCAATGTCTGTACAGAATAAAGTCCTTGTTGTTTGGAGAAATTGTCTTTTTTGTTGAGATGTTTATCATGAGCGAGATCAACATTTATTGCCCACCCATATCTGCACTCAGCAGTAGTGGTGAGCTGCCTGCCGCCTTGAACTGTTTCGGTCCTTCTGGTAACGGTACTTCTGGAGCTGCCGGGGAGGGAGTTCCAGAATTTAGATCTATTAACGATGAAGGAATGGTGATATGTTTCAAAGTCACGGTAGTGTGCGACTCGGAGGGGTGACTGCAGGTTATGAAGTCCCCATTGTCCTTATCTCTTGGTGACAGCAGCCACTTATTTGTGAGGTGGTGTTGGCGTGCTAGCTGCATTTTGTCGGTAGGATGAATGAATGAATACTTTATTGTCACATGTAACAAGTCACAGTGAAATTCTTTGTTTGCAAACCCATGGGATGCAAACGTGTCCACATAAGGGTGCTGACAAAGTTACAAAGTATACACAGTATCCACGTCAGGTCCCCCTTTGTTCCTCCCCTCCCTCATGGCGATTTCCCCCCCCCCCCCCTCCATGCCATGTCCTCCATTGTCCATTTTACTTACCCCTCCCTCACGGTGGTCTCCCACGCCAGGTCCTCCATTGTCACGGAATACACACTGAAGCTGCACTGGTGGTGAATGCCAAACCAGCAATTGCTTTGTCCTGGGTGGTGTCAACCATAAGCGTTGAAGCAAAACTCACCCAAGCAAGTATTCCATCACATCTAAATTGTGCTTTGTGGGGAAAGCTTTTTGGCATCAAGAGGTGAGGAGAAGGAAGGACATTATTGCCATAGAGGGAGTGCAGAGAAGGTTCACCAGACTGATTCCTGGGATGTCAGGACTGTCTTATGAACAAAGACTGCATAGACTCGGTTTATACTCTCTAGAATTTAGGAGATTGAGAGGCGATCTTATAGAAACTTACAAAATTCTTAAGGGGTTGGACAGGCTAGATGCAGGAAGATTGTTCCCGATGTTGGGGAGGTCCAGGACAAGGGGTCACAGCTTAAGGATAAGGGGGGAATCCTTTAGGACCGAGATGAGAAGGACGTTTTTCACACAGAGAGTGGTGGGTCTCTGGAACTCTCTGCCACAGAGGGTAGTTGAGGCCAGTTCCTTGGCTATATTTAAGAGGGAGTTAGATGTGGCCCTTGTGGCTAAGGGGATCAGAGGGTATGGAGAGAAGGCAGGTACGGGATACTGAGTTGGATGATCAGCCATGATCATATTGAATGGCGGTGCAGGCTCAAAGGGCCGAATGGCCTACTCCTGCACCTAATTTCTATGTGAGTCGCTCACTACAGGACACCCATCTTCTGACATGTTGTTGCATGGTCTAGATCAATTTATGCAAAGTAGTAAGTAATTTGCAAGAGGCTTATTTTGCAGCAGTGATCCCTGTATTCAGTTTGGGTGTGATTGTGCCGTTAGTGCTCACCACCAAATTTACACGGATTTTAGCCTTCAAGATGTTTTTATTTTGGAAGTCCAGAATAAGATGGCCATGCTGTTAAATTTGTAGATGGGACATTCAGGAATGAAAACAGGATACACTTCACTAATAGGATAGTGGCAATGTGGAACTGGTTTCTATTCCTATCACGCCAGCGGAAGCTGTATAAGCTGCACATTAATTTAAAAATTCCAGATGCATTGATACGACTTTGTGCTGGATAAGTTCAAGGAAGGTGACGTAACCAAGATGAGTAGATGGAATCAGTGACAAATTGGCTGTGATCTAATTGAATGATAGAAGCTGCTCGAGGGACTGAATGATTTCACCTTGATGTTCTGAGGGATACAGATCTCTTGAGTCTAGAGTTAAAACGAATGCCTAGAGCCATGTAGAGGAGAACTGAAGACATCTTCTTTCTGCCCTTAGCTGCACCAGTGAAAGCGGTGGGATGAAGTGAGCAGTTCAAGTACATTTGACTAAACTGAATAGCCATATATAAGCCGCAACTTTCTCATTAATTGTATACATTTCGGATTGCCAGGAATATTCCACTGCATTAGAGGCAGAGTTTTCTTAAGTGTGAGAGTGTCTGGTTGTCAGTGGAATTGGTGGCTCTTAGTACAAGGTGTACCGTGTAAGTGGCTCTTGGAATTTTCTGTTGTTGGTGTGTTATGTTACAAATCATTTGTCTGCTCTTTCATCGAAGCCTTGAACTTGATGCACATATTTGCATCGCGATGGGTCATAACGTCAAGGGGGTGAGATGCTTGTTCCTCATCTGTTGGACTTGAGGCCTGGATAATTTTTTAAAAATCTCTCTAATCTAATTCCAAACTGGCAGGCCCTGATGACTGACTCTCTCTATCTTTGGGTTTCTGCTTAGCTAGTTGTTTGTGTTATAAACAAGGGTGGCTGATGACTGTTTTCTTTTAGTGATGGTCTCCACAGTATTCCTGATGTCATTGGCATGGGCTATAAATGTAGGGAGGAACGGATGACTCCACAGCTAAATGATGTCATCATTACACTTGGTGACTCTGTGCTGAAAGTATAACATGATTCAGAGAATGAAGCGTCTGTACAATAAAATCCCTTTTTTATTATGCCTCATGAAAGCCTCCATGCAAAGCTTTATGCCAATCAATATTAAACTCTTCTTACAAGTGTTTTTTAAATGTAGATATGACAATTGCCTCGTAACCAATTCAATAATGTCTGAATCGCTATCATCTCATCATGTTGGGACTCCAGTTCTCTGGGCAATCAATGTGACGAGCACTTTCATTGAATCGTGAGAACCATCTCATTGAGATGTTCACACTCAGTGATTCTTAATTTAACTCTAATTTTTACAATGCTGTAATTGCATACAGCAGCCTTCCTCTTAATCATGGGTTGATTCTTAATACAACACTGGCAAGACTCTCGAATTAAGTAAAAATTAAGGAGATAATTGCTGTGCGTAGCAGTGTTAAGCGAAACCAAAGTAATCTTTTATGGACTGGCTGATGTATGTCAAAGCCCAGGTATAGGTGTGCAGCCCCTATCTCAGTTGCATTTGCTGTTACTGACCATTTCATTCAGCATATTAATGACGAGCAGACAGCTTGTCACTGAGCAACTAGACAAATGATGCATGATTATCTGACTCCACCAAAATGTAATTAATGCATTTTACATTGTTACATATGATCCCCATAAATATTCCGTAATGAATGGAGCTATTTATGGGAAGTGCTTTTATACTCTCCGAGAATTAACTCGACCATGACGTACTGTAACTGATCATGCAAATTGCCTCCAAGGAGGTGCTGGCAATGGAGATGGTCAAATATCAAAGGTCTTTTTGTTCAAGTTCTTAGTAATAAAGTTAAGACGTGGAATATTCTCAGATCCGGTTTGGAATGCCCGTATGTCTGAAGAGGGTCTCAACCCGAAATGTCACCCATTCCTTCTCTCCAGAGTTGCTGTCTGTCCCGCCGAGTTACTCCAGCTTTCTGTGTCGATCTTTGGTATATAAAATAGTAAGCTTGGATTTATTATTGTGGTGTGCACTGAGTTACAGTGAAAATCTTTAATTTGCATGCTATCAAATCAGATAGTACTATACATAGATACAACCCAACTGAACTCAAATACAATAGGTAGAGCAAAGGAGAAGATACCGAGTGTAATATCTCCAAGTTTGCGGATGACACTAAGCTGGGGGGGCAGTGTTAGCTGTGAGGAGGATGCTAGGAGACTGCAAGGTGACTTGGATAGGCTGGGTGAGTGGGCAAATGTTTGGCAGATGCAGTATAATGTGGATAAATGTGAGGTTATCCACTCTGGTGGCAAAAATAGGAAAGCAGACTATTATCTAAATGGTGGCCGATTAGGAAAAGGGGAGATGCAGCGCGACCTGGGTGTCATGGTACACCAATCATTGAAAGTAGGCATGCAGGTGCAGCAGGCAGTGAAGAAAGCGAATGGTATGTTATCTTTCATAGCAAAAGGATTTGAGTATAGGAGCAGGAAGGTTCTACTTCAGTTGTATAGGGTCTTGGTGAGACCACACCTGGAGTATTGTGTTCAGTTCTGGTCTCCAAATCTGAGGAAGGACATTATTGTCATAGAGGGAGTGCAGAGAAGGTTCACCAGACTGATTCCTGGGATGTCAGGACTGTCTTGTGAACAAAGACTGCATAGACTCGGTTTATACTCTCTAGAATTTAGGAGATTGAGAGGGGATCTTATAGAAACTTACAAAATTCTTAAGGGGTTGGACAGGCTAGATGCAGGAAGATTGTTCCCGACGTTGGGGAGGTCCAGGACAAGGGGTCACAGCTTAAGGATAAGGGGGAAATCCTTTAGGACCGAGATGAGAAGGACTTTTTTCACACAGAGAGTGGTGGGTCTCTGGAACTCTCTGCCACAGAGGGTAGTTAAGGCCAGTTCATTGGCTATATTTAACGGGGAGTTAGATGTGGCCCTTGTGGCTAAGGGGATCAGAGGGTATGGAGAGAAGGCAGGTACGGGATACTGAGTTGGGTGATCAGCCATGATCATATTGAATGGCGGTGCAGGCTCGAAGGGCCGAATGGCCTACTCCTGCACCTAATTTCTATGTTCTATGTTTCTATGTAAAATATTCTCAGCATTGTCGCACAACAGTTCCATAGAGTATCTGAACCACAATTGCCCAATGAGTTCAGTGGTGTGGGATTTAGCTGGTATTGTTGCAGAACTAAGGGCAAAACAAGTCTATTTTACGGAGTATGAGATGCAGCAAACTGAATTCATAGTCCAAACTACAGCAGTGTATTTTGGCGAAAGCAGGATTGTTTTCCTGTAAGTAGCAGGAAGAGTAGAATTACCAGGGCACTAAAATGGGGGAAATGTTCCACAAATACTCTGGTTTTTAGGGAACACAGTTTTGTGAAGCATGAATCTGTATCCACTCTGGCCGAGGTCAAGTGAATGTGAAATGATTTGCATTAATAGTAACATGTAAATTCTATTATTACTTCACCTCAGCTGATAAACTTAATTCAAGCTGCTTATTTTCAATTGGGGGGGGGGGGGAGGAATGGATGGATGAATGAATGGGGAAAGGTCTTTTTGAGAGGCTGACTAGGTATTTTGGTTGTGGGCGATTACAGATTAAGGGTGGAATTTAACGTGAAAGCTGATGGGTATAGCCCACGCTGATGGATCACAGTGAATACAGTGAAAAATTAAATTCAAGACCTAAAGACAATGTTTTGCTGAACAGTGGAATGAGACTGATTGCATTGCTCTTCCAGGCATCGGCATGGTGGGTTGAACGTCTCACTTTTATAGTTTAATTAAGTGAGAATTTCCTCCTGCTTAATCATTCCCAGTCCTGCTCCAGAGATTTCTGGGGAAGTTGACATCCTTGACCTTGAACCTTGGTCTAGCATGCTGCCTCATCCTCGAGTGGTTGACATTTGTTTTCCTCAAACGACTGCCTCGCCGGCTTCTGTTGCAAGTCTGGGTCATGAATCACACTGTGATCCCACCATAAATGCAGTACAATTCTCTCTCTCTCTGCTGTGGCTAGACTCTAATCAGCAATGTGCCCTGTGATCTATGGTTTTTAAATGGACCACAGCAACTGCTAAAAGATACTTTATATTTACAGGGGAGAGAGACGTTTTACAGTGACAGCAACTCTTTCACAGGGAGTATGGAGGAGGCAACTGTACTTGACTGAGGGTGAGCTTGGGCTTTGATATTTTGTTGTGCCAATGCAGTCCGGCCGATTGTGTAACTCTACTGCCAGAGGCTGGTTGTTGACAGGACCTGGAGGAGTCTGCTCTGCTTGGCCGGAGTTGGTGTCTCACACTCGAGGATGGAGGCAGATCAACAAAGTGGACTCTTCACTGAGTAAAAACAGATTGCATTACTGAGCCCCTGTGTTAGTTACAGCCCTGCTTTATCTGCTGAGCTTGACACCTTGCATCTGAAGGTGGGCAAATACTGGTCTCCTATGATTTGGAACTTGTGGCTTGTAGGGGTGTTAGAAACACAGCCAAGGAGGGCTTTCAAACGAGAACTGGATGGGCACTTGGAGAAAATACTTTTCAGGGCTATGGGGGAAAATGTGGGGAATGGGACTGATGGGATAGCCTGAGTATGAACTAACATAGACTTTATAGGCCACCTGCACCGTAGTGACTCTATGTTGCTTATTTCTTTGAAAATGAATACATTTTCCTGTTAATTTTGGAAACTGCTCTAGTTGGGTTGTTGGGAACACTGGATAGAACTTGTGCCTGGTATTGGCTTATTCAGGTCAATTGTGGTCTGATCATTTGAATAAAATCTGTTAACTACTGGTCCATTGGTAGCCCTGTAAAATGACAAAAGCAGGATTAAGAACGCTTTGCCAGAGGAAGGGTCTCAACCTGAAACGTCACACATTCCTTCTCTCCAGAGATACTGCCTGTCCTGCTGAGTTACTCCAGCTTTTTCGGTCTATCTTTGCCTTTACTAATTGAATTAAACCACCAGGTAATTGTGAGGAGCAGAAATGTGTAGGCGTGTGAGGGAGAGGGAAGCCAAGTACATTCACTGGTCTTTCAATCCAGGACCCTTCATTGTGGCCAGGAAGAAGTCTACCATTGAAAAAACAACCTGTAAACAAAAAGCCCTGCACATTGTAATTTGGAATCCCTAAATTGCCCCTTGAAGCCAATCCCTAATTGCCCCTTGAAGCTGTGAGCTGTAATTGGGTTTTAGTAATTTGCTCAGCCATTTCGGAGGGCATTTAAGAGTCGGCCATGTTGGTGGATCTGAAATCAGACGTAGGCCAGACTGGGTAACAATGGCAGATTTCCTCCTCTGGGCAACATTAGTGAAGCAGGTGATTTTTTACAATAGCCTGGTAGTTTGAAGATTACTGTTGCCAAGATTATTTTTTTCATGCAATGTCAGATTATATTTTTAACTAAATTTAAATTCCACAGCTGCCACGGTGTGATTTTAAGCATGAAAGCGAGGTCCCTGTTGTTAATGGAAATCCAACTATTTTAGTGTTTTACACAAGCTGGCGAAGGAGGAGAGAGGGACGGAGAAATTCAAGGAGGGATTTCCTGAGTTTGGGACCCAGACAGTGAATGGCATGGCCACTTGTGGTGAACTGGTTAAAACGGGAATGATCAAAAGGCTGGAATTGGAAGAGTGCTCAGATTTGGGATGGGTTTTGGATTGGCACTGATTAAAGATGGATGGCAGGCTCAGGAAATGAATAGGAGAGTTTTAAAATCAAGATGGTGTTTAACCAGGAGCCATTGTGGATCCGCACACAGAATGGTGATCGGTGAATGGGACCGTATGGATGTAAACTGGTTGGCCCAAGGCAGCAAACAAAAAATAATAGCTGTAATTTGGTGTGCCTTTTATTTCATACGTAATAGCTCTGGGGTGATTTTTAGTTGTAGGGAATATTTGTGAATTATTATTATTACATTATATTATTTTTTCTTTCTTTACCCCTCAACAAATTAGCTTATAATCAACCATGGCGAATATTAGCTTCGACCTTGGAAAAGATTTCTCATTTGGTGTCCATTATCACTGAACAAGCGTCCACTTGGCCATTGTTTGGTCTCCAGTTGAGTGCCGTGCAAAGGGACAAGTGGTCAGATCAGCAGTGCCATTGAGAAGCCACAGGCACCAGAAGGATTATCTGTCTCTTCAGGATTGAAGTGTTATTTCTTTGGTAAGGGCGGAGGCCTGTGGCAAATGTGTGCGGGAGGATCACTGACCACGCTGAACTGGTCACGTTGAATGACAATCGGAAACCAATGCAAATTGCTGTGCATTCACCTTTCCCAGAGTTAAAGTATGTCCCATTCCTAAAATAAATGAGTCTCTCGAAAAGGTACTGGTATAATTTATAAATGTCCCAAATTGCCGGGGAGTGCCTGAAACTTTAAACACCAACACAATTGTTGGACCTCCAAACTCTGTAAATTGTGCACGGTGACCTGACCTGAAGTGCAGCAAGAATGGGCTGCATGTGACATGTTTTTAAATGGGTTATGGCAAAGGCGTTTCCATGGTAATGTCAATTTGTTTGCCGAGCCTATTTGGAGGGGAGATTTGAACAATGCAGGCCACAGTTTTTTCTATCCTAGTTGAACAAGCAACTGGTTTATTGTATACGTTTGGTCCTTTGATTCTTTGCATGTGCAGGATAATTATGACTTAAACCTAAAGCTTTTGGTTGACTGAGTTGATGACGTTTTCTTGACGATTCTTTGCTGTATTATTCTGAATTGTTCCCTTGGTGCTGTGAACAATCGCCTCAAAGAACAGCCTGGCATGCAAGCAGGACTCAATGCATTGTCTTTGACTAGTGACTTAAAGGTGCCAGGTGATCTCGTCTTGAAGGCGTAGAGTTATCTTGGCACAAGGGGAACAGCTCATTGAACACCACCACTGGATCATGAATGTCCACAGATGGGTATCCTAGCTTGGTGTCTTATCTGCAGTACCAGGTTGATGGAGAGGAGATGTTCTATTATGCTGGACAAGCGTTCCATTCATGAAATATCTCTCTGTCCCTCTCTCCGCAAAGGTATTGTAGGAGCACCTTCATTGGAAGGACTGAAGCAGTCAAGAAGGCAGCTCACTACCACCATGCTAAGGATAATAATGGGTGGGCAATAATTCTGGCCTTGCCATTGACGCCCAGATTCCACAAGTTAATTAAACACAGTGGTCACTTCAGGATAGGGTGGTTAAATGGATGCCCTACTTCAACAACTCGTGCATGACCTGGACATTAACTGAAGACTATGCTTGGTCGTGTCACTCTCTGCAGAATCTAAACTATTCTTTCGACTCTTTTCAATTGAATAGCAAAGGGGTGACTACCACTTGTATGCCTTCAAAAAACGGATGATGAGCATCTTCAGGGGGTGACAAGAAAAAGGAGTGTGTTTTATATTAATGTCCATATGTAGAAAACTGTTTTCCCCAGAAGTTGTAGGGAATTATTTATCAAGATTCAATAGAAGAATATTTGGGCTACCTTTCTTCACTGTCTCAATAGTGTTTGACATTTTGACTAAAGGCAGAGAGCAAAACCTGTGCAACTATCAGCGTAGTTATGAATATGTAGTTGGAACGTGACCAGCAATTGCCACAGGTCATCAGCATTTACCGTAGAAAAATACAATATTTGTGCAAAGACTTGCTGGAATATGAATGCACGCACAGAGTTACACAAGCAAACACCTATTCATCAGCGTGGCCCAGAAAGGTGCATGCTCAGCCCAACCACAGCCCTGCATACATCAAGAGGTGAATGTCAGGAAACCAATGAAAGCAGACTGCTGAGGCCACTCACCAGGCCACGCCACATCTATGAAAAGAGAAACATTTAACGTTTCACTTTTCCAATTCTGGTGGAAGGTCTTTGACCCTGTCATTTCTGCTTCTCATTCTACAGATGCTTGACCTTCTGAGTACTTCCAACGGCAGTGAAATTTTTCCCAAGTATATTCGCCATTGTAATGTTGGTAAAAAGCAGCCAATTTAAGCATCCAGTAAGCAGCAATGTGACAAATACCAGCTATTCTATTTCGAGGATGTTGCTTGAGTGCTAAAATTTGTCCTTAGAACATTGGGAATAATCCTTCTGCTCTTTTAAATTCATCGGAGAGGGGGAATGTAGACTTGATTGTGCAATTTTTCTGCAAGCTGGCACAGTGCGCCACTTCCTTGGCAACAGCCCTCCAGGGCCATACTCCTATTGCAGAGCTCCCTCGTAGGCGAAAACCCCATTAGAGTGAAAATGGAGCCAAGAGGTGGAATCTGATCAGAAGGGTTGCATCCTGGATTGGTGCCAGTTCCAGAATGGCAAGTTAGTGATGTTAATTGAGCTCTGGGAACCACTTACTGGTGCTGTGTATAGTTGATGCCATTTGGAGCTATCTTTCAGCCGCAATGTATGATGTTGTTTGGGGAGCGAGGTGCATGTAGAGTGCAGGATGGGTCAAGCGTTAGGCTGTTTGTCAGATCCTGAGCCCCCTCTATGGGCAAGGAATCCGCTGCTAACCCCTGTGGATCCACAAGCATCCTTCCATTGCGGATTGATTCCATGATCTGGGAATTCTCATTGTGGATCGCTTGGGTAGACAGGACTGGAGAGGGGCTGAGGGTAGGTTCTGCAAGCTCTCATCAACCTGGATTGGAGGGTTGCCGATTGACGGGCTATTTTCTTTGATAATGCACTGAGTCAATGGCAGGTCAAGATGCACAGGGGGAGGGAATGACTGGATCTGTACGCATTGAACCCCTCCAGTTGTTTTGTGGCGTTTAAGTGAGCAACAGTGCAGCATTTGCTCCAGCGGTTTGCGTGTGATCATCAGCGGTGCAGCTGAAAGTCATTCAAGAACTAAAAGATCTCTGGATGAGTTTTGGCTTTAATGTTTGTCACAAAAATTCCTCGTACGAATTTGTTTCGGGAATAAAAACCCTCTGGTTAAAACGGATTTCTGGGAGCTTTTGCCAATGGGTTGGATTTGAAGATTGGCAAGTAAACTGCATTATAGATTTGTAAAAGCACAGGAGAAGGCCATTCAACTTATTGTGTCTGTACTGTTGCCCATTGCTCGTTCCCTGGTTCTCGGTAAATTACTTTCCATCAAGCGTCTGTCCATTCCCTCTTGCAGAACTCGACTGTCTGTGCTTCCACACCTCTGTAGGCAGTCAATTCCAGACCATCGCTGCTCTCTTGTGTTTTGCCTTGGCCTGTCCTCCTTTTGTTAGTTATTGCTTAAATTAGCTGCCATGCCAGGAACGCAGCACTCCATCACAATGCTCATCGATTTTCAGCCTCAGTCATGTGAATGCATTCATTAAAATTGCATTCAGCAGTAACTCCTCTGAAGTGGCCTTCAAGCACAGAGCATATCACGACTGCCTGGTGTGGAGAAGCATTTGATCTGGTTGCTAGGTTCACTCGTTCCCAACATTGTAAAGAGAATAACATCTGCGTGAAGCAGATGTACATGGCTGCCTTGAGTATGGAGAGGAGGCAGATTGACATTTGGCTGGTCGACAAATGTTCTCTGGTGAAGAACACGAGAAGCACAGAGGAACAGGTTGGGATATTTGGTTGTGTAGTGCTGTTCTGTTTTTCAGTGTTAATCCATTGTGAATTAATTCTGACACTTATCCACCCCCAGCCCTGCTGCTCCCAGAGCAAAAAGTCGCACTGACACTTTCTGGATCGTGTTGAGTAACCTTGGGGAAAATCTGGACCAAACATCTCCTGGTTCCACAAGTCATTTTCTGCCCACAAAGTCAGAGGAAAGCATGGGAACGTGGACTGTGTTGTCCTGGGAATACCTGTTCTTGGGCATGATGGGGGGGCGATGCAGTGTTGCTCTTGAAGTGCTGTCCTGAAAGGACTTCTAGATGATGAAAATACTTAGCGGCACCCTCGGAGGATGTTCTTCCCCACTAGCACTGGAAGGACGGTTCCCATGGACCTCTGATCCCCAGTCTGCACCCACCCAACCCAGTGGGGAAATGGTACACTGTGGGCAGTGGAAGTGAGCAGTGCCTACTCTGAACCCGAGGCTTTGGTCATTGGCATCTAATGGGTGCATTGAAACCTCTCAGCTGGGATCTTCAAGGGAGTTTTCTGTGTTGTCTTCTGGTGCTCTAATGTGTGTCCTTTGGCCAAACAAATGACTTTGTTTGTGTCTTGACTTATTACACGTTCTTCTTCTGTCGTGTGTCTTTTAGACCTGCAGCTCCGTTGAGGCGAGCCAGGCCAACGTGTCATCGTCCAGGTCAATCAGACCTCGTTCACCATTGGGTGGCCAGTGTTTGGGGCAACTGGTGACGATGTGCTCCACTGTCTGTGTTGGGTCCCCACACTCACAGGAGGCGCTGTCCACGAGGCCCCACCTCTTCATCGCTACTCCATAGCGTCTGATGCCTGTCCTCAAGCGGTTGAGGGTTGTCCACTGATTTCGGGGCAGGTCCTGGCCAGGGACGTCCATGGGGTCATCGATGTACTGGTGTCGCCTAGATGATTCTGCTCACTTCCACTGGTCTCTCCATCTCGTCTTGACCCAGGCAGCCTTAGAAGCGTCAGCCGGTGTTGTGCAGAGCAGCTCTCAGGCTTGCGTGGCAAAGGGGCGCCGTGACTTGAGGCGCGCACGTCGTGGTGTCTCTGTGACCATCTGATGGAGGAGGTGGGATTCACTGGTCTGTGCGATTCAAGAGAGGGCCAGCGTGGCTGCTTCTCGTCTGATGTTGGCTGGGACACCTATAAATAGAGGCAATCAGTTTTGATTTGACCTGTTCTAGTTTGAGGTTAGGGATCAGTTCCTGGACAGTTGGCTAATTGAATTTCCATTTTGAGAAGATGTGGTATGTTGCAGCCACAGTAAGGTTCAGAAGAGAAGGATGGAATGTTCTGACTGGGAAATATCAGTAAATGGGTGTGTAGTGATGGAATTGGCCAGAGTCCTGGTGACTTCATTGGTGTTGGGAGGGCTGCATAAAGGAACATTCTTTCCCAAACCCCTCCAGTACTGTTGTGATGCCCTAGTTTGCTGGGAGCCTTGCTGTATGTGATCTAGTTTACTCCCATTTTGCTTGTCAAGGAAGTGAAACTTGGCACCCTGGAGATGAAATAAAAGGTAAAATATTGTATAATTTGTAAACGTTTTGCTCAGCACAGCAGATTTTCCCAGAGAGTTAAGGCTGGGGTTATGAAAACGCCTTTCTGCTTTTTGCATTTCAATGTATCTAGGGTTTGTGATCTGGGCTAGAGCCCAGCTGCTTTGGCATATTCCAACACTTGCAGAGACAAACAAAATCCATGATTTGATTGAGCTGCCATGAGACATCCAAGTGATGTTCCCTGCACTGACTTGTGGGGTGACAGGCTGGAACTGTAAAAGGGTCCTTGGGATCAGAGTCATTAGCTGGTGGGATAAGTCCTGGTGATGGGTGGTTAGAGGTGCTGCTCTTTGCTATCCAGCAGTTCCTGCTGGAAGGGGCTAGTGTTAATATTGGCTGAAGACAGGGGCCACTGTGGTACTTCCTTTAAACTGGCTTGTCTTTCCACTTCCTGTCACAGTTATGGCAGCCATCTTGTGCATGGCATAATAGCACTGACAGTACAGAGATTGGAGACTGGTTTGTTTGTGTTTTGTGGATATTGGCTGACCAAGGTATAATTTCTGGGCACACTTGAAGCGAAGCCACTAACGTAACATAGAAAAGATAACAGCCAATTTGTTGACTGCAAGTTCCAGCAAATAGCAACCGTCAGCTCATCTGGTACAAACTGAGGGATAGCTGTCGACTTATGAGACACATGGGGAAAGCTCGGTGTTGTTTAGGACCTTGGGACCTTCAATGCCCAGCTGAGATTGCAGCACTCCCTCTTTCTACACTGAAGTGGCTTATGTGTTTGGTTGTGGGTTCTGAACTTGCAACCAACCCTCTGCCTGGTGGGAGTTCACCTTCCAGCAGATTTTCTGCGCCAGTGGGGGGGGGGGGGTGGGGGAGGGTTGTAAAAAATGTTCATCCATTGGTGAATTTCATCTTAAAATGCAGCCCAATTTGTTTTGGCAGGAGAAAAGGATTAGCAAATGATTTGCAAGTTCTCAGATTTCACACTGCGCAGCCTTCTGTGGGAAGCCATTGAGTGTGGGTGTGGATCCATGAATTCATTGGACTCAAACCGTGCTACAGAATGAGTCATAGAACGTAGAAACAGACCATTCTGCCCACCGTTTTGATGCAGACCACCATGCCCATCCACACTACTCTCCTTGCCTGCATTAATTCCATATCCCATGTGGAAAGATTTGCCCCTCATGTCCTCTTCAAAGCTATCTTGCACATTAAACCCATGCCCATTAGTTTTTGATACCACAATCATAGGAATGAGACTCTGGGTAACTGGCCTATCTATCTGTGCCTCTTGTACATTCATATACCACATTGTGCAAGTGATTTGATGAAATGGAGGGATTCTTTTGTGTTGACATTTAGTGCATGAGTGACAAGCTAATTCTGATAGAGTGTCAAAGTGTGGGAGTGTTACATAGAAACATAGACAATAGGTGCAGGAGGGGGCCATTCGGCCCTTCGAGCCAGCACCGCCATCATTGATCATGGCTGCTCAAATCAGTAACCCGTGCCAAGTATTTGGACATGAGTGAAGAACTCCAATGATATAATTTCTGGCCGCATTTTGAGGAAGAGTAGGGGAGTAAAGGAACAAAATGTATCCCTTGCCCACCATTCCTAAAACACCTTATCTGTTCACATTCATGTTGCACTTTGTGGCAGCTTTCTATGCACAAATTGCCGGTCTAAATTACAACTCGAGCTGCATTTTTGTGACATCCAGAGGTTGGGATTGGCAGCGTAAATTTATTTTCTGTAATTCCGGTGATCTAAAGATGCTGATCCACCTGCTGATGATGATTATTACTTACACAATGAGGGGAGGTGGCGGATGTCCTTGTCCTGGTAATAGTTCTGTGCGGTGACATTCTCCTTCTCTTCAACAGGGTGAACAATGGAGGTAGAAGTGAGTGGGAACCTGAAGCGCAAGTTTGAAGAGGTGGACGGTTCGTCCTTGTGTTCTTCACCCAAGGAATCGGATGATGATGTTTCCAGCAGCGACAGTGCAGACAGCTGTGACAGCCTCAACTCTCCCAGCTCCAGGGAGTTGCGCCGTAGGTGTCTCAAGCACTTGAAAGGGGCAGCACCTCACCTTTGTATTGCAGCCTTAGCATGTTTAGTGTTTTAGTTGTCCTCACTAAGTGGTGAGAATAGAAAATCAAATCATAACCCTAGTGGGATGTGTGAATTTTTGCCTTGTCAGTTTTGAAACAGAAACCCCAAAAGCCGGTATTCTACAGCCTTTCAGTTCCTGCGCCGATATTCCGCCTATTTGACCTCAATGCTGGGAGTTTGTGCCTTTTTTCATATTTAAAACAACCTAGAATATTGTCAAATGAGGAAAGATAGAAGTATCTTACACAGTGGTGGAAATGTTTCCATTTCGGGAGGAGGGAGAGAAACTAGAGGGGGACGAGGCAACCAATAGCCAGGACTACTGTGAATGTTTCTGAATGGAATGTGTCATCAGCCCCTTCCACTGCAGGAGGTGTTCAATGTCAGTAGGAGCTTTTGGCCCTTTAACAGGTGCGTGTCTGTATTAAATCGTGGAAGTGCTTGCTCTTCCTCCGCATATGGCTCTCCTGTGCGGGCTAATGTGCAAGGAGCTAATTATCTGTTCCCTGGGATTAACTACTCTCTTAAAGAATTAACTGAAGGCAAACAATGGGCCCTGATAATTTTTGGCTGTATTTATTCTTGGCTGCATTGTTTGCCTTTTTAAGTATTCACAAGATGAAAAGGAGGAATAAGAGGCTGCAAGAAAATTAGTAAACTGAATGTTGATGATTATCAACAGTCTGTATTTTATTTCATAGCAGCCAGGACAACAGGTACGAACGAGCTACAGTCTTGTTTTTAGTCAATCCAGTGAAGAATGTTTTTTCTCAAAGAGTTTTAAAGATGGCGGAGCTGGACTGAATTTACTCCCACATCCATATAAACAATCACTTTCTAATCTGCAAGGATCTCTGGCCAGGATTCATTGCAAAGGAGGTTGTTCAGCCGAACAGGATGTGCAGACTCTTAAGTTCACACTACCTTAAGCTTTTTCCCCCCCATAGCCCTTTACCTCTGTTTCAAATTATCTAACCTTTTGACAGTTGTTTCCTTGACTGTTCCATGTGACAACTGATTCCGGCTCCAGGTCTTCAAGTAAAAACAAATTGCTCCGCTCCACCCCTCATTCTCAAACAGTCTCTCGGTAAATCGACCGGGGTGGTGGTGGTGGTGGTGGTTTGGTGCTGTTGATTTGCTGGGAATGGGTTTTGCTGTGTTGGCGTTGGCTAATTTTGACTTTCGCATTCCTGAAATTCCAGAAAAGCAGGTGCTTTTGGAATTGTGACGCTGGGTAGGGTTTAGAGGGATATATCGGCCAAATGCGAGCAAATTGGACTGCAGCCCAGAATGGCAGCTTGGTTGGCATGGACAAGGTGGGCTGAAAGGCCTGTTTCCATGCTGAAGCTCAACGATTTCATAAATCTACGTGTGTCTGTAGCGCACTTAGAAGGACCGAATTGCCCTTCTGGGTTGAACTTGGCTGATTTTATCCAGCATTTTGCCGAGTGTAGGGTCGTGGTGTCTATCACAAATTATCTAACCTTTTGACAGTTGTTGCCTTCCTTAACAGTTACATTCCTGCCAATTCTACATTTAATTAATTCACTGTTAAGCTGAAAATCATGCTCGCCGTATAATAGGCATCTGATGCAATGTTGCCTGTTTTGCATTAACCTCACTACTCTCAAAAATAACTTTGTGTTTTTAGTTTACCAACTTAGTACAGTGTTCATCAAGGTCCAGCGTGTGTTCTGGTTGTGAAGTCGGTTGCCTTTCCCATCAGAATCTGCAAGCCACTTGATTAAAAAAGACCTGGATAGCAAAGAATCAGTAGCGACCTTACCGCACAGACGAGTGGGTCAGGAAGGGGAAAACAAAATGTTTGAATTTAAGGGGCAGGGGGGACACTACCTCTCTTGCAGAGAGCTTACAGGCCTTTCTGCAGCTGGGCTGTAACAAAGTAGTCTTCACAATGGGCTTTGTGAGAAACAATCATCTGCAGAGATCAAATTAATGGGCCTTACAAAACTGCTGAGGTGATGTGTTTGTTTCCTGAAAATTGGAAATGGTGCTCCCAGAAACCTGCTCTTCCTGTCTCAGTGAAAGGCTCTGTTCCATTTCAACCACATTTCACAGATGATTTCCCTTTGGCCAGACACTGTCTGTTTCCCACAAAGGGACAAGCCGCTTTAATTTGATGTAATCCTTCCTTCGTTGCTTCAGATGATTGATGGACCCTGAAGAACTCGCTGTTCTGACACTGACCTTTGGGTTCAGGATTGGACTTAAAAAGCTTTTCTTCCCCCTTCCGCCAAGGTGAATTGTAAGGATGTTGGACTCCGAATGTCGACTCGCCTGGGTTCTCTGAGCAGTCAAATCTGCCTCTTACCAACAGGACTAATATCATGGCAGAGGTTTAAAGGCTCATCTGGCTTTCTCACTCTGCGGCAGGGGTGTTCCCTCTTGGGGTCGCAGGGGATGTGGATAGTTCCTTTATATTTTTTTTAAAAATTGTTATTGTCAAGTACACGTAGGGTTGAATTGTGTCCTATATAATATGATTCTGAAAGTCATAGAGAGATATAGCACAGAAACCGGCCCTTTAGACCACAGAGTGCACATCAACTGTCCATCACTCATTTACGCTAACTGTACATTAATCCTACTTTAATTTTCCCCACATTCTCATCACCTCCTTCCAAATTTTACCACTCGTCTGCCCACTAGAGGCAATGCACAGTGGATAATGAACTTACCAACCCGCACGTCTTTGGGATGTGGGAAGAAACTGGAGCACGGTGGGGAAGAACATGCAAACTCTATGTGCACAAAGCATCAGAGGTCAGGATTGAACCCTCTTGATTCCCTCTTGCCTAGCCTTCCTATTTGGGAAAAAAGAAACTTGCAATTTTGAGCCGCTAACTGTTTTGCAGCCAATTAGGTACTTTTTCTTTTGAATGGATACTCGTTATGGAGGAAACTTGCCAGGTAGTTTGTGCACGGCAGCCTCCCACAGGGGTCTTCAAAAATGGATAGATTAGACTGCAGTGTGCGCTCTCCGTGAATGTTGGTGCACTCCGTGCGTGTTCGTGTGAGTGTGAGTATGTTCAGCTTCTGCTCCCTTGTAGCGTTCTCAGAGCAGTGACTGACAACCCCCTCTGCTCTGTTTCAGCAACCTCAATCCTAAAGAAGCACAAGCGGCTGAGGGCCAAGAATGTTCGCTTTGATCAGGTCACTGTCTACTACTTCACCCGCCGCCAGGGATTCACCAGTGTGCCCAGCCAAGGCGGCAGCTCCCTCGGCATGGCCAGGCGCCACAACTGCATCCGCAGGTACACACTCTGCGAATATGCTCAGGAGCAGGAACACCTTCACCGGCAAATGCTTCGTGATCACTTGAAGGAAGAGAAACTCAATGTGCGCAAAATGAAGGTGAATAAAATGTGTATGGCTTGTTGGTATGTTTGACGGTCAGAGTTGTGGGAATGTTTTCCTCTCTCCTGAAATTTTCTCCAATATAAATTCCACTGGAGTAACTTGCAAGTAATTTTTTTTTAAAGCGAGTTATATGAATTATATTGGATTTGATAGTGACCCTTGCAGAATTCTTAAGATTCCTTTGTCAAATGTTCATTAATGTCCAATCAGCGTGAGACCTCAGCACTGTCCATTGTGAATATTTGATGCTCAAACTATGTTCAATTGAATGCAAGTGCTCTTTATTTCGACCAGCTACTTTAGGAATGTTGATTTAAGGATTAAAATTGTCATCTCTAACATTGTTCCAAAGGAAATTGTATGTCCATATAGAGGAGTCGTGATGGAGAAATGGGCTGTGTTTTTTATACTTCATCACAAAAATACAGCTCCCTTGGCCCCACATGTCCCGCAGGGCATCACTCCATTGGCAACTCTTTAATGTTGGTCTTAATTTTTGTGTTCATGTTTCTGAAACAGGATTTGGATATAAGACCTCCTGACTCTGATGTAGGACTCAGGAGGTCATCTGATGCACATGACAAAGGGAAGGGTGTGCTGGGTGTCGAATTCTGCTTGTTTCTGTTGCTATGAACTGACCTTATTGTAGGTTGGTCTCTGCTGAGTGCATTCATCTGCGCGCCTTTGCTTGGAATGAACTTCAGAGATTCAGTACAGGGTGAGTCACAACTGCTCCCAAAAAGGGCACCACAGCCCTCAACCATGTCTTGTGATGACGCCTCCCTCTGCCGTGTGCTGCCAGCATTTTCTCTCTGACTTTGGCGGGTGTACAATTTTGAGGCGATGGTATGAAATTGGTGGAGGAAGGTGTGAATATGTATTGCTGGAGCCCTGTCACCTTTCTCCCTCTTTTCATTCCATGGTTGATTTCACTAGTCAAATATAAATGAATTTGAGACACAGAGTACTGTGATTAGAACTTGGCAAAAGCTCAGAATTGAGTATTATACACAAGGCTCTTTCGACAATTTTCATTAATAACTTGGCAAGTCTGTCCATGACCATTTGTTGCCCCACTTTTTGGTCTGCCTATAATTGTTTGAAGACCTGCCTGTTCTTTTCAGTAGTGTTGCTACGTGTGCTGAACAAAGTGTTCCAATTGCATGCAGCAGGTGGAACATGGTGGCAGTCGCTTGGGTTGATTGCTTTGTGATATAATTGGAGGAGCAGAGTTTATTAACACATTGTCACATCACAGCGGCCGTCTCTCGCACTCTTGTTTGTTGGTACGTGCTCAGTGTGCCTTTACTCAAATGACTGCTCAAATGAGAAACTCTTTGCATGACAGTGCAAGAGCTAGCTTTTCAGAAAGGTGCCTGACAATCTTGGTGTCTGGCAAGACCTCCCCTGTTGCTCAGAGTTCTTTGATGTTTGCACAGCCTTTTAAGGAGAGATGGTGACACAAGAAACTGCAGATGCTGGGATCTTGCGTAAAACGCAGCGCTAGAGGAACATGGTGGGTCGGGCAGTATCTGTGGAGAGAAATGGACATGATATTTCAGGTCATGACCCTTCTTCAGGTTTTATGTTTTAGTCAGCCCAGTCCTAGTTCACGACATGCCCCTCGGGGTGTAGAAATTTCCCTCGATTCCCTCAAACAAGAAAGCCAAGAGAAGCAGCCTCCCTCCCTTCTTCAGAATGTAGACAAAAATGCTGGAGAAACTCAGCGGGTGAGGCAGCATCTATGGAGCGGAGAAAATCTCGCTCCGTTTCCTTCGCTCCATAGATGCTGCCTCACCCGCTGAGTTTCTCCAGCATTTTTGTCTACCTTCGATTTTCCAGCATCTGCAGTTCCTTCTCAAACCCTTCTTCAGAGTAGTGCCTTTAGGAATCTTGTGTAAACCCGAGGCACAGAGGAAGAGGCCCCTCGGTTTAATAACTCATGGAAAAGGGGAGTGGGAGGGTCCATTGGAGGAGCAAGACACAACTGAGACCAACGCCTCCGGTGGGAGACCCCAGGAAAGCTTTGGGATGAATTAATAGGAAGAGAGTCAACTCTCACAGAGAAGTAACATAAGAAATAGTCTCCCATAATCATAGGGCCATACAGCACCAAACTGGCCCTTTGGCCCACCTTGTGCATGCTGACCAAGTTAGTCCTGTTTGCTGCATTCAGCCCATGACCCTCTAAACCCCTCCTATCCATATATTTATCCAAATGTATTTTTAAATAAGAGCGGGAGGGCCACTCGAGCCTGCCCCACACAAACTAAGATCATGGTTGATCTGAACTTCGCCTTGGCTCCACTTTCCTGCCTGATTATCCCTGACTGATTGAAGGTTGAAAACTCTGTCTCGGCCTGTAATATATTCATTGACTCCTCCTTCACAGTTCTCCAGAGGAGAGAAGATTCATGTCCGTCAATATAAAGAATTCCACCTCTTCTCTGTCTTAATTAGATAACACGCGATGCACAATAAGGGGTTAAGTTTTTCCACAAGGGGAAACATCCTCTCTCAGTATCCCCCTCAAATCATCTCTCGTTCTTTTAAACTCCTGTGAGCATAGGACCAGCTGTCCAATTGCTGCTCAAACGTCATCCCCTTCACCCCAGCGAACATTGTAGCACAAGATGGAGGCACAAGAGTGGCAGCTGATTTGAAGCGAGTTACCCCCAGCCCTGCTGTGGGTGGTTTATGGGGGGGAATTGTGTCTCATGTGAACTGCCTCGCTGTTCCATAATTTTTAGAAAGAGCAAATGTATTGTTGTAAAACAAAGGTGTGAATAAAACTTGAAAGGTAGATTCAAGAGTCAAGAGAGTTTATTGTCGTGTGTCCCAGACAGGACAATGATATTCTTGCTTTTAATGTCATAAAATTCAACCTGCCAGCACCCGAGTGCAGAGAGCAAGTAGTCATTGGACGATTGTGTGCATGTTCTCAGTCCACCACCACAGCCCTGATTTTCAGAGCATTTCTGTGTGTTTATATCATTTAACTTACATGGGAGAAATGCATTCTGAGATATGGAGTAAAACAGTTGTTTGTAAAATTATAACAAGCAAAATTACAATAAGCTTCCCATGGCCATGTGTGCTGAAGAAGCACACTGCACCAAATTGTATCAGTAACTAGTACTTTCCAGGGAGAGTGTTCTTTGAGATAAATATAATGTCTTTAGCATTTATGTTCCACCTCATCACCAAGTCATCAACTTTATTTTTCTCTCCTATCTGCAGCTTCAGGGCCAATTCAATGTAAAGCCTTGTTATCATTGTCTCTCAAGGTAATGCTCAAGGCTGCTCTTGAATTGCTGGTGCCCTAAGAGACGGATCGGCTCTTGTTGCTGTGGTTTAGTTATTCATGTTTCCAATGCATTTAGTTTGGTACAGAGACCTATCAAAGCCTGATGCCCCCGGCTCAAGCAAATTGTAGGCAACATTCGCTACCCTACCCTCGTCAATCATCTTCACTTCCTATATAAAATTTGGGAGACAGGACCTTCCCCACAGTCGTGCTAACTATCCCGAGGTCGAGGGAAGCAGGTGCATGGTACACCATCGCCGGGAGGTTCCCCCTCCAAGTTGCCTGCCATCCCAACCAGTAAATGTGGTCTCAGCTGTTCCTTGTCACTTGATCTGACTCCTGGAACACTCTCCCCAACAGCAATGTGGGAGCACCTTCACCAGAAGGCCGGCAACAGTTGAAGGTGGTGGCTCACCCCCACCTTCTCAAGGGCAGTTGGGGATGGCACTGAATGTTGACCTTGCCAGTGATACCCAGATCCAAAACAACAAATTAAAAGCCAAAACAAAGTTCTGAACGTGGAAGGTGTTCAGAATTGTTTTTGTTTAAAAAAAAAACCCTTCTTATTTGGCAGTGCAAGAGAGGGGTGGGGGGGAAGAGAGAGAGAGAGGGGACATGATAGGTGGGAGGAAGAGACAATGGCTCAGAATGGTGGTCTTAGAAATGGGCTTCAGATGGAATCTGTTTATTTAATGTTTGGAAGGAGTGCAATCTGAGCAGAGACGCGCTCCAAAATTCATCCTTCTCAAATGAAACCACGGGTCTAAAGGATCTTCTCCCCAGCCCTCCCTTGCCCCCACTGTCCCCCTAATGGGACAGTGGAAATGGGGAACTGAGGCTCATCCTCGGATGAGATCGCGTGGAGTGAATCCTGTTTATAAATACAAATAAATCCGAATAACTCCTCGGTTTAGAATCCAAGGGATGATGTCGGGGATAATTATAGATTGACACTTCATGGAAACTGCTGGGCTGTGACAAATGGCTTGCACACTCACTGTAGTCTCCTTGATGAAGCCCCTATGTGTTGCTACTTGCAGTTCACCCACAGTACTCTGCCAGCTCGCCATTGAGTGGATGTGTGCGTATATATGAGCGGTTCAGTGCAGTTCGGCATGCTCTGCTCTTGTGCACATTGTTCCCTTGTGATGATGCTCCACCATGGCCACTTGCATAACCTGTTGCAAACTACCCCACGCCACACGCAAGACTGAACTTTGCCAGGCCGTGCTCTCCCTGTGAGTTTGGAATATTGTAACTGGTCCAGAGAAGCCTACCTCAGGTGACTGGGCTCTTTGGCCGCGCACCATTATGAATCACTTAGATGAACCATGGAGGTCCATGAAAACGGATACTCTTTAGTGAAAGTTTAGCACATTTGCATCGTCATTTGAGTAATTGTCTTTTTCTATTGGTTTTCTTCCTGCAGGCCGTGGCCCCGTTTAGTGATTAGGCTGACGATGGCAAAACAGTGACTACTTTACCAACCTGAAAGAGTTCATGCGCACTTTTCACTGGATATCTCTGAAATGGTGTTTCAGCATTTTATGGAGACATTGAAAGAGCCTCTTACTACCTTTGTGTACTTTTCTCAAATGAGGAAAATTTGTTTTATTAGCATTTTATAATAAACATTGTAACCTCGCCTTGCATTCCTGGTTTCTGTCCTAAACAAAGGTCATGTTAAGGGCTATGGGTTTGAGGATGAAGTAATCTGAAACTTGATTTACAAGATTTGCACAAATACCTTCCAGTGCAGTGTGGACACCCTTGGGGCCACAGCCGATGTTGATTGATCTTCCTCCCACCTCCCCTTCCACACATCGAGAGATAATACAAGCATTGTGGAGGGATGCAGATTACCATGGTGCCACCATTTTGTTGTTCTTGTACCAAAGATTCCATCCAGCAACCTATATCAAGAGCTGTCAAACACCTCTCCTTGGAAATGGAGAAACAAGGAACTGGAGATGCTAGTTTGCAAACTAGAGAGACAAAGTGCTGGAGTAACTGTGCGGGTCAGGCAGCATCTCTGGATAACGTGTACAGGTGACGTTACAGGTCGGGTTTGGACCCTTCTTCAGATTGATTGCCCTACCACAAAGCCTGAGGGGTAGAGCAGTTGCAGGAAGGAGAAGTGACCAACCCTCCGTGAATGCCTTGTGCCAGAGTTGGTGCAAAGGGGTGATCTGGGCAGGTGAAGGTACTGCACTGATGTGTAATGATGCCAAATGACCGGGTTGTTGGTACCTTCACACTGGAGAGTAAATCCAGCAGTGAGGATTGAGGGGCCACCTGTTCAAGGCGAAGCTGAGGAGATATTCCTTTGTGCAGAAGGTTGTGATCCTCTAGGATTCACTTCTACCCCCCCATACAGCCTTTTGTTCAGTACATTCAAGGCTGAATCTGACGGATCCTTTCGACAGGGAATGGGGACTTGGTGGCAGAGAAGTACAGGATCACCCATGATCTTAGTCAATCACACAGCAGAATTGAGTGGCTGTCTTGCCACGCAAGTCTGGGTACTTGCAGCACAGGCACCTGGACTTAAACCACTCTAATCTTTTCCCCAACAGTTGACCAAGAACGGTATGGTTGAGTCGGAGGAGGCCAATGTACTCACCATTGATGACGTTTCCGATGATGACATTGATGTGGACAGTATTGAGGTAGATGACTATTTCTTTTTACAACCACTACCCACAAAAAGGCGAAGAGCTTTGTTACGTGCATCGGGCGTCAACAGGATTGATACGGAGGAAAAGCACGAGCTACGGGCCATTCGCTCATCCAGGGAGGAATGCGGGTGTGACTGTAGGTTTTACTGTGATCCCGAGGTGTGCCCCTGTAGCAAAGCGGGAATCAAGTGCCAGGTAAGGTCTAAGTTTCTGGCCAATAGGAATGACTTTTGTACAACTCCAGGAGAGCAAAATGGCTTATATTTTTTGTGCAAACATTTTGTGTGAATTGTTTTGTTTTTTAACATGCCTGATGCTATGGGAGCGGATTATAAATTCTTAATAATACAGCACAGATTTATAATAGAACCCAACTGGGAAAGTGGGATGGAGTTGGTAGATGCAAGCTATTGAATGTCCATGTTCACCTCAAAACCAGCAGGATAAAAATCCCTAGCAAAGAAACTGAGGGATGGAGAGCTGGAGGGAATGGGCAGAGGACATTTCAGGTCAGGACCCATCTTCAGACTGATGGAGTTGGGGGGGGGGGGGGGGGGGAGAAAGCTGGTCGCGAGAGGCGAGGGCAAGGAGTGAGGTGAAAGCTGGCGAGTGGTAGGTGAATCCAGATGAGGAGAGAGGTTGATTGGCCAATGAGTTGGGTGGACATAGAAACATAGAAATTAGGTGCAGGAGTAGGCCATTCGAGCCTGCACCGCCATTCAATATGATCATGGCTGATCATCCAACTCAGTATCCTGTACTGCCTTCTCTCCATACCCTCTGATCCCCTTAGCCACAAGGGCCACATCTAACTCCCTCTTAAATATAGCCAATGAACTGGCCTCTGTGGCAGAGAGTTCCAGAGACCCACCACTCTCTGTGTGAAAAAAGTCCTTCTCATCTCGGTCCTAAAGGATTTCCTCCTTATCCTTAAGCTGTGACCCCTTGTCCTGGACCTCCCCAACATCGGGAACAATCTTCCTGCATCTAGCCTGTCCAACCCCTTAAGAATCTTGTAAGTTTCTATAAGATCCCCTCTCAATCTCCTAAATTCTAGGGAGTATAAACCGAGTCTATGCAGTCTTTGTTCGTAAGACAGTCCTGACATCCCAGGAATCAGTCTGGTGAACCTTCTCTGTACTCCCTCTATGGCAATAATGTCCTTCCTCAGATTTGGAGACCAGAACTGCACGCAATACTCCAGGTGTGGTCTCACCAAGACCCTATACAACTGAAGTAGAACCTCCCTGCTCCTATACTCAAAGTTACCAAGGCTGGAGGAGATAAGTGGAGAAGACAAAAGGGTCCAAATGGTGGAATCTGATAAGGAGGGCGAGGTGTGAAGAGTAGAATGACAGGGAGGGATGGTGGGGGTGAGTTGGGTGGACTGCGCGATCAGCAGGTGGAGGAAAGGAAATGAATTGGATGATGTGGGCAGGGAAATGGAAAGACAGTAATTTGGTGGGTGGAGGTAGGTGGTATAGCTTACCGAGGTGGAATATGAGGTGTTGGTCTTACGGTTTGCATGTGGCCTCACTCTGGTAGTGGAGGAGGCCAAGGATTGATCAAATGTCTGTGTCTTTCCTTGCATTATGTTTCTGACATGAAATTACTGGGTTTCTCTGTAATTAAGTCCATAAAATCAGACCAAGACAAGACCTTCAAGACTGTTCCATTACTTGTTGTCGACTTTCTTGCCTGATCTCTCGATTCTGAACTTTCAGCCACCCTCGCCTTCCAACTGCTTGCCGGCTGAGATCCACCGGTGGGGAGAATTCCAAAGATTTCTGAAAATGATTGTCTCGGGGCTAAATTGGCAGCCCCTTCTCACACGGGAGCCCCTGGTTCGAGACTCTGGTCGAAGAGAATCGTGACATTACTCATTCTAGACTCCTTTAAAGTGGGTGTAACTATGAATTCTCTCCTCTTCAAGAGATCCTGACAGGGCAGACGTTGTCACTACAGCCAATGCAAACCTGGCAGCTGACTGGTCTTGAAATTTGCCAATTTGGTCCTCCCTGATCCTAGTGTGGATGAGGGTTTCCTATCCAGGTCATTGGCTCGTCGATCCTTCATGAACTCAGAACAAGTGAGCATCAGTAGGCTGCCCCCACCACGCTGGGTCCTGGCCTCAGCTGGTTCACAAGATGAGGCACATAAACATGTAGGTGTGGAGAACAATTCAAAAACAAAACCAAAAAGTCAAACAAACTTTATTGTCATTTAGAAATACATTGATATATGCAGTTCCAAACGAAATTACGTTGCACATGGCTCCCTGTGCAACACGATAAATTAACAGAAGGATAGGCATGGATAAAATGGATAAAAGGATAAATAGACAATGGTGGCAGCCCATTACATGGCATTCAGGAGTCTGATGGCTCGTGGGAAGAAGCTGTTGCAGAACCTTGATGTTCTGCTCCTTATGCTGCGATATCTTTTGCCCGAGGGCAACAGAGTGAACAGACCGTGATGGAGATGTGTGGGGTCTTTTATAATACTGCTGGCCTTAGACGCGCAACGTTTGGTCGCAATATCCCCGATTGAGGGGAGAGAGGTCCCGATGATTTTTTCCGCTGTCCTCGCCACTCTCTGCACAGACTTCCAGTCGGAGGCTCTACAGTCCCCAAACCAGACAGAGATACAGCTGGTCAGAATACTCTCTATGGTGCCCCTGTAGAATGTAGTGAGGATGGGATGGGGGAGGTGAGCTCTTCTCATCTGGCGCAGAAAGTGCAACCGCTGCTGCGCTCTCTTAACTGTTGATGAGATGTTATTCGACCAGGTCAGACTGTTAGTGATCTGCACCCCCAGGAACTTTGTGCTACTGACCACCTCCACATCGCTGTCATTGATGTGAAGTGGTGTGGGACTGTGCCGGGTTTTCCTGAAGTCGACGATAATAAATTAGGAGGCAAATGGTGCGTTCACCTTTATTACAAGAGGGGATGGATAGTGAAGTGCAAGGATATTTGCTGAGGTTGCACAGGGCTTTGGTGGGATCACATTGGACTAATGTCTGCCGTCTCAAGCTGAAGGAAGGACATGTCTGCTTTGGAGGCAGCGCAGCATTAATTCACTGGATCGGTTCCTTAGATGAAGGATTGTCCACGAGGAGGAAGATTGGTGTAAACTCATTGGAATTTAAAAGACACATTCTGCTCGATGCAGAGTCTTAAACCAGGGGTCAGAGTATAAAGGCTAACACAGATGAGGAGAAACTTGACACAATTTTCAAATCTTTGGCATCCTGCCTGAGCTCATTCACCATTCAAATCCATCAGTGTGATCCTCTATTTCCTTCTGCCTCATATGCGTTATATTATGTTGTTAGCTGATTAAATGTTAGAATCTGTTATGATGACTGTGTAAATAGACAATAGGAGACAAATATGGGGACATATATGGAGACTATTGCGTGAGTTATGTGTGGGAAGGAACTGCAGATGCTGGTTTACACCGAAGATAGACACAAAATGCTGGAGTAACTCAGTGGGACAGGCAGCATCTCTGGAGAGAAGGAATGGGTGACCTTTCGGGTCAAGACCCTTCTTCCTTGAGTTAGTTGTGGTCGAAAAGGTGTGTGAGGTGGTTGGAGATGTTCATCCCAACTTCTATCAGGCAAAACTTGCTTCCAATGCAGTCCTAGTGGTAGCTGGACAGTGCCGGCAGCAACCTATCCTGGGTGACAAGAATTAGCCCTGCCCATCCTTTTGTGACACTGATTGAAGTGGTTGCCTGGCTGTTAGATTATTTGAAGAGGATTAGTACAGGTGCCAGGGGCTATGGGGAGAAGACAGGAGAATGGGGTTGAGAGGGGAAGATAGATCTTCCATGATTAAATGGCGGATTGCCCTAATTCTGCTCCTTGAACTTGTGAACTTACGATGTACATGCTTCCTGCGCCCATGGGTTTCATGCTTGGAGGATGTCACCCTGGATTAAATGCCTGTACCCGACTGGGAACCCCCCCCCCCCCCTCCCCCCCCCCCCCCAATACTTGGTGCTTCTGAGAGGTTTTATCTCCAGTTTTAACTACAATATCTGAGCTGACATGTTGGTAATGTCTGGATGTAATTCAGCAAATGTAGGCTCTCCAAATTTCATGGAGATGGTAGGGCCTGCATTTTCACAGCCCCTTTCAGGATGTCCACAACCGATGAAGCTCTTCTTTGAAATGTTGTCACAGTTGCAGTAAAAGAAAATGACAGGCAAATAGCACCAAGTGATCGCTCAAAGAGGAAGGCAGTAAGGGCCAGGTAATGTGCTTGAGTGATGCTGCATCCAAGGACACCATGTCCTTTTTGAATAATGTCGTGGGATCTTTTATTCCCACTCCAGGACTGACAGGCCTTTGGCTGAACATCTGAAGGATGGCGCCTCTGACAGTGCGGCACCCCCCCCCCCCCCCCCCCAACACTGTATTGGATATTTCAGCCTGGATTTCTTGCTCGAGCCTCCCAAGTGAGACGTGAGCCCACAACCTTCAGCCTCGGGGACAAGGGTGCTGCTCACAGAGTCCTGGCTGACTCGATGCGAAGGACTGTGGGCTGGCCCTCCCACACTGAGAAGGGCTACGTTTGTGGTGTGACACAACAGTCTTTAACGACTAGCAGTTGTTCCTCTGAACTGTATTAACACCAGTCTCTTGTCCTTAAGGTGGACAGGATGTCCTTTCCCTGTGGCTGCTCTAAAGATGGCTGCGCCAACGTGGCTGGCCGGATTGAATTTAACCCCATCCGCGTCCGGACTCACTACCTGCACACCATCATGAAGCTAGAACTGGAGAACAAGCAGCAGGACCTGCAGCAGCTGTCGCTGGCCGTCACCCATGCCTCCAGCGGCAGCCACACGGAAACGCAGGACTACCAGGATTTTGCTGCGGAAAATTATGACTTGGAGAACGAGACTGCAGTGATGCACTTACAGTCTGCGGAGGAGATGGACAGGAAAAAGGAGGAAGAGGCTGATTTAACCAGTTCTAGTGTAACCATGGATACCAGTGTAGAAAGCCTAGAAGTTTGTATATTAGGAGACACAGTAGCTAGCGCCAGTGAAGCGTGCCAAGGCCTAGCGACGCCAGTTGTGATCGAAGCAGAAGTGACTCCTGTTTCTCCTGTGTTGTGTTTTGCTGACAGTGCTGTTCAGGATAACCCGACGCCTGAGGAACAGACGTATTTAAGAAATTCCACTGTGTTGTATTATCAAATAAACCCGAGCTGTGCTGTCGGTGTGAACTGCAGCGATAGGGAGGGTGATTATGTGGAAGCGGCTTTAGAATCCGATTACCCAAAGAAAACCACTGTAGAAAATTTGGTTGCTGCTACCAGTGGTTCATTGGCATCATACGTGCCTGTCACTGAGCACTTTTCTCAAAACACAGGGACCTCTAAATATCAGAACATCCAATTTCCTTCGGTGGATGTCAGTGCTGCATTAGTCAATTATGGTACCACTGTGCACACTGAACATCCTAAGCAGGAGCCCCAATTCAATTCAAACCTTCAAGGTGGCTGCCTCAGGGCTTCTGAGAGTGACCTTTGTGCAGCTGAGCCAGCTGTGCAGAAGATGTTTTGCCAGTCTGAAGGTCTGAAGACCCCAGAGGATGTCCCAGCAGCAAACCCAGTAACTCTGTAATCCATTTCTGTATTCTGTAGCTAGTTTGCACAATTGCTTGTAGCTTTTTGCTGATTTAAATGTCTATTTATTTAGGATGTTTTTTTAAGTACAACACAAAACCTTTTTTTTTTTAAGTAGCAGAAGATTGAAGTTGGGGCTTTTTTAAAGAAGTGGAAGGTTCATTCAATCTGGATTTAAACAGAAACTTGCCCCTTTCTTGCTACCCGAAAGGCTGGAGATAGGAGACGATTGTAGGCTGCCACAGCCTGGTTATTGAGATCTTGTGGTTGAATCAACTGTGACATATTCTCTTTTACCTATAAAAAAAGACATGTATTCTTTTTCCCCACAAGGCTGTATGCCCTTTCTCGCACATGCACAGTCAAGCAGTGGTTGACATCGGTAGAGGGAATGCTTCAGATTAATCTTGCATTGCATTTCAAGCCACCTCCAGCATCGGTGAAGTCTGGTATTCCTCTGACTGAGCTGCCATTGCTCTTGGCTCCTGGGCAGATCTGAGTAACTTTATTGGTTAATTTCCTCGAAAGGGAACACCTCATAATCTTGGATGGAAACCTTCCGAGGCACAAAGAGGCCGCGTGAACTATACTGCACTACCCAGCGCTCAACAGTGAACTGTTTGCTTAATGGATCCTGAATCCAGTCACCTGTATGTTGGCTGCACCACCATTAACCCAAGGCTGTACAGAAGTTACCTTGTCTTACACCTGTCACAAATCTTGCCTCTCTTCCTAATCGCTATTTGTTCCCCCATTGCATGATAATTAAGAGGCATTGACTCCATAAGAATATTTTTGCCAATTTTATTTTGAGTGGGGTGCCACTGATATGAAATTCATTTTAGTACTGTAATGTGTTTGGACAATTTTGTGTATTTGATGAAGGGTACCTTAATTCTGTCTGTGAACACTTTTTCAACGTGGAAGGTGCGACCGTTTGAATTGGGTTTTATTCAGAGAACGTGGTAATATGCACACTTACGAGCTCGCTTCCCATTCTAAAATCTGCTTCCATGCCCAAGTTAGAATCTACAAAGTACTTCAAAACTGTTTGTTCTCTGGGTGAGACGGTGTGTAGAATATTCATATTACAATTAATTTATTTTCTTGCCATTTCTGATTTGTCTAGTTGAGGGAAATATATTTGCCTGTTGAAACTTTGTAAGAGACATACAGCGTGGGAACAGGCCCTTTGGCCCAACTTTCCACACCTCTGGTTCTTGATTTCTGGATAAAAGTACATTTACCATATCTATTCCACTCATGATTTTATACACCCCTATAAGATGACCCCTCAACTTCCTGCGCTCCAAGGAATAAGATCCTAGTCTACTCAACCTCTTAGCTCAGGCCCTCTAGTCCTGACAACATCCTTGTAAATCTTCTCCGCCCTTTCCAACTTAATAACTTATATCCTATAACAGGGTGACCAAAACTGAGCACAATACTCTAAATGTGGCCTCACCAATGTCTTGTACAACTGTAACATGACCTCCCAACTTCTATACTCAATGCTCGAACTGATGAAGGCCAACGTGCCAAAATCTTCTTGACCACCCTATCTACCTGTGACGCCACTTTCAAGGAACTATGTACCTGCACTCCTTGATCCCTCTGCTCTACAACACTCCCCAGAGTCCTGCCATTCACGGTGGATGTCCGGCCTCGTTAGACTTCCCAAAATGCAGCACCTCGCACATCTCTGCATTGAATTCCATCAACTATTCCTCAGCCCATCTGGCCAACCGATCACGATCCTGCTGTAATTTATGGCAACCATCTTCACTGTTTTCAATGCCACCCACTTTAGTGTCATCTGCAAACTGGCTAATCATGCCTTGTATGTTCTCATCCAAATCATTGATATTGATGACATACAACAATAGGCCCAGCACTGAACCCTGAGGCATGCCATTTGTCACAGGAACTGGGTTATGCACATTGATGACATTGATAGCTTCTTAATAGCTGTAGCATTATTATCCTGCCCAGTATTTGTTCTGTACACCATTCTTTAGTCTGTGTACCTGAATTGTTTCACCATTACCAATCCCTTCCAAAAACAATACTCTTAGTGAAGGTGAGGTGAGTATCCAGTGATACAAAATAATACTTAAAATGTAATCCCTTTCCCATTCTACTGAGAGCAAAATGGGAATTAGTTCAACAAGTCAAAAGGGCACACGGATAAGAGGTTTGAGATGCTGTGGCTTTGCTGCTTTGGAGGTTCTGGAAGATCATCTTGTTGCTGACAATGAAACAGCTGAATGCCTTTTCACCTCTTGCTCTTAAACCTACATGTATGTTCTTGGTTCTTGCAGCCATTCTCAAAAGCGCTCCAATAATTTAGCATGTTTCTGATCTGACCAAAACAAGGCCCAGTGTTCAAGGTCCACGATGACCAGAGGCTGACAGTTTGGTTTGCACAGATATTTGAAGCTCCAAATACCTCCAGATCTCTCGACTTCATGCATAGTTACACTGGCTGAGTTGGCTTCTTCTGTAGTAAGTGCTTTGCTTCATATTTTCACTTACCGCTCATAAACCCATTTATATTTTCTTCCCCTGCCAAGTGTTACCCATTCCCAATTGCCCTTGAGAAAGTGGGGTGAGCTGCTGTTTTGAACTGCTGCAGTTCCCCTGATGATGATGATGCTCCCACAGTGCTGTTGTGGAAGGAGTTCCAGCATTTAGACCCAGGAACTTTGAAATAACCATGATTATATTTCCAAGCAAGGACGGAGTGCAACTTGGAAGGGAACCTGCAGGCGATGCTGTTTTTCTGTACCTGTTTGTCTTGTCCTTCAGGGTGGGAGAGGGGAGGAGAGGAATGTCCTGGCAAATTGGTAATGGTTTATTATTGTCACGTGTACCGAGGTCGTGAAAAACCTTGCTATTGCAGAGCAACTTGTAGACAGAATGCACTGCACTGTTGGGTCTCATTCACATTACAGCTGAAGTGATCAATTACTCACCCTTGTGTTGCTTTGAATGTCTATCCTTCACTAGGAGTAAGGTTTTGTAGCTGTGTGCCAGAATGCTGACGTAAAATTGGAATGAGGTGAGAAGGGATTAGTTCCTTTGCGAGGGGTCTCTCTTATTTCCACCAGAAGGGAAGGGGGGGGGGGGGGGGGGTGTTAGTGCGTGTTGGGGTCCCCTTGTACGTGCTTCAGTGTCTAGATGCCTGTTCAGTGCATCTAAATCCAGGCAGATGTGAATTAGAATAAAGATGGTGTTTATATACCTGGCCCTAATCGAGGACAATTTGCTGAGGACTGTATTTATACACCTGACCCCAATCTGGCATCGGCTGTAGGTGCTCAATCAACATTTATCTTCAAATGCTATCTTTGTTTCAGAAGAACCATCAATCTGTAAGCTAATGAAGAATTTAAGAAGGAACTGCAGATGCTGGAAAATCGAAGGTACACAAAAATGCTGGAGAAACTCAGCGGGTGCAGCAGCATCTATGGAGTGAAGGAAATAGGCAACGTTTCGGGCAGAAACCCTTCTTCAGACTGAAGTTTCCACCAAGCTTCTCCAGCATTTTTGTGTACTTTGGTGTTGAAGAAGCCCTGTCTGTTGGAACTCTTTCTAGTTGATCTATCCTGTTTACAGGAACAACTCTCAATTTTTAAATCCAGTCTGGCTCTGAAGCCTGTAAATTGCAACTTGGATCTTGCATCTTAACCTGCAGTCAATGTGTAACAGTTTGATTTAGTGAGAGGTCATTTGAACAAAGCACACACAAGGAGCAAAACAGTGATCTGAAATGACCGGAGATTATGCATTGAATCGGAAAGGTACCTTTTTAAAAAGTTAATGTGTCATTGATTTTTTTTTTGTTTTGCTTTTGTGGTGGAAATGCAGTCATTCGATCTATCCACTGCAAGTGCTGAAGTTTCTATCTCTGTCGGTATGTGGTTGTCAGTCTGTGTCCTTCATAGTTATCTCTGAATGATCCACTGGCCTTATAGCAGAGATTCCAAGTTAATTTTACCCAGCGAGTGATTTAAAAATATATATCTCACAAGTTGCTTCAAGTTCTGCTCTTCCTATCTTTTTGAATAGACCTGGTTGCATTTAAGAAAAAAATGTACTTCCCCTCCACCCTGACCTCTGCCCTGTCTGCTCTGAGTCTGATGTAGCCAGCATTTATTCCTTGTGCCTGTTCACTGCCGTTACACAGCATCACAGTTGGAGCTCTGCCACTGCACAGTTCCACATGCCATTGGCCTCTCCCACCGGCTCTGAAGCTGCCGGTCAGCTCACATCGAGTTGGACCTATACAGAGAGCGAGATGATCTCTGAGCTCTGCACCTTTTCAGATGTGCAGCAGTCATTGTCTGGCTGCTGGAGGAGGCTTGGCACACATCACTTTGATCATGGGACTACAAGCGGCTTTGGAGAGCATCTCGTCACCTCTCCACCCATTTCAAGGGCTGCGAGCAATGTTACTTTGATTAAAATTGGCCCAATTTCAGATGGGTTCAAATGTAATGTGTGAAGCTGCCCTCCTAAAGAGGCTTTCTACTGCACACCTTCGTGCTGAATCTGAAGTTTCCAGAATTGCATAGTGGGCTGGGCTTGTCACCTGACTTGCTGCTAATCTTTTCTTTTACAATCCCTGACTCTTTCACTCAGCTTCTCCCAATTCTGGCATCTGCCTTGAAACAATTCTATAATTGAAATGGAATAATTTGTTGAAATGACTAAGGCTGACAACCACTTGTGTGGAGTTCAACCCACAAGTGATTCAATACACTTTTTATGAAAAGCACTTTGGTAAAACTGGATGAATATGTGGGGAGAATTTATTTAAATATATTTGAGTCTTGTGAATTATGTATAAAAATGTGTAAAATTCTTTGTTAAATCACTGCATACTGGTTAGCAGCATTGATTGGTTTATTTATAAGGAATCATTTGAAAAAGCTGAGCGTATGAGAAGCTATGTTTTAAGCTGTGTGCATATCCAACTCTGGGTGAATTTGTAGGAAAACAGTGTGATTTATGTGATTATGATTGAAGCTGAACAGATGCCATGTTTGAGAAGGGAAGAGTGTAAAACTATTTCCGCTAAACCTGGCTCAGATAGTCTGTTCAGTCAAAAGAAGAGTAGATCCTTTGTTGCCTGGAGGGAGGATGGATTAAAAAATAAACCCGACTGGCCAAAAGAAAACTTGGGCAGAGCTTTCAAATGAGGCTATTGGGACAGCCAGTGTGAAAATGGAATATGTCACATTAGCCACCAGTTGCTCTGTGGCTGAAATTAAACAGTCTTGTGAAGATACTGTCCGAGGAATTTTGATCCTGCATTTAACCCTCCTAAGTTTGGATGTGCTTGATACAAATATCTGGTGCTCAAAGGGGAAAATGATCTGTACTGCGAATTCACAAAGATCCAGGAACAGTCTTAAACAGTGATTCATGAAGGCTTTTTATTCACGGGCTGAATAAAAAATGCAAGGCCAGCATTTAATGAACATCTTTAAATGCTGTTAAAACTGAATGGCTTGCCATTTCAAATGTCAGTTAAGAGTCAAACTATTGCTACGCACAGGACAAGGTAAAAAGAGTGGAGATTTCCTTCTTGGAAGGACATTAATAAAACTAATTGAGTTATACTCTTTTCATCTTATGGTATAAGTCTTTGGGGCTGTGTGGGAGAGGGGAAGGAATTTGAATAAGATTTTTTTATTGATAGTTGTCACTGTTGCACTTTGTTAGTGGCCTTGTGACCAGTTTGGTGCAAATGTATCTGTAGGTACTGTACATATAATATAATGCTTCTCACTGCTGCCATCTTAAGGGGGAAATCAACGTTACAAACAGCTTTGAAAGTAATTGGGACAAAAAACATCTTGAAGCAGACTGAGGTAAAACTTGCTTTTTTGAAAAGAAAACATTTGGTGGTGTGCGTGCGCTGTGACTGAACACGAAGGAGTAGCTGATTTTGAAGCGCTTTAAAGTGCTCCTGGAGGCCAACTGTGCCCGTTTTAACTGGTGGTGGGGGTGCAGGAGGGGAGCGGATGTGGGAGCAAGGGGGGGGGGGGGGGTGTAGTAAGAGTTTTTGATTTTTATTTAATGGGGTGTGTCAAGCAAATGTCACCACTTGGAACACAGCACTCCTGCCACTACTGGGATTTTATAAAGCAAACGCTGCATCTAGGACAGCAAACACAAAATGGTTCTGTAAGTAGCTCGACACCACATTGCACCATGTTTGGATTACTGCCCTATATCCAAGAAGCTCTGCATTCGAAGCTGCTGCAAAGCAAGTGGACAACTTACAGTTTTGATGCAACAACCTTCTGCATTGTACCAGTTGCTTATAAGAAAGTGCACTTGTGCAAATTTTACATCATATTTTATAGTAAATGTAATGATAACCTGCAGGACCAAGATAAGAGGGTATGAACTGTCTATGGAGTTGAATGTCTCACTAGAATTTGCCTCTTTTAACAAGTTGCTGAACTGAGTTGCTTCAAAGTATGTTTTGATGCCAGCTGTCACTATGTGAATGACTGAAAACTATTGTATTGTTGGAGAATATAAACTGGCAACAAACCTGCAATATTAATGCAGGGCATACTCAAATATTTCTAAAGTGACCAAGGACTGAGATGTTTATGTGATCAAATGTAAACTGGTTTAAGTCTAAGTTGCTTCTTGCTGATTTGTTCTGCCATATTATTCTGTGTGGGTTGTAATCCTCGTTTCTCTTCCCTGCCCCAGCCAACTGTAAATGGGTTGCATTTTGTCCCCAAACCATAATCGGGCATGAAAGCGCACAAACATCTCTGCACCGTTTCCATCGCAATACATCTGTTGTGTCGCAAAATTGTAGTCTTGGCGCAAATTGCAGCATTGAGATTAGCGGCTGACAAACATCGCAAAACATTTCTTTTCAATAAAGGCTCTCACCCTTTGAATCAATATTGCAAAGTGGACTTTCTCTGCCCTGAGTCTGGTTTGTGTTGTGTGAAAATGGTTTGGATTAAATGAGGCGCAAAGCAAGAACTGGGAATTACTTAGCACCTCCCCTATGGACTCTGCTCCTATTCTGTGAACAATACAGGGATTCTTCCCACCATGGCTCAGATCTTCTCCTCTTTCTGAGTCTGAGATTGTGCATTCAAGTCCTGCTAGAGTGGCATGAGCACAAGCTCTAGACTGGCACTTGCAGTACAGTGTAATGCTGGAGGGGCAATGCTGAGGGAGCTGTTGCCAGAGGAGCAATGCCAACAGTGTCAGGCTGGCAGAGGAGCGATGCCAATGTAGCACCCCACTTTAACAAGTGTCATTTTTTGGCGAGTTATGAAAGAGGCCGGATGCAAAAGATTTCACAGCTCTCTTCAGAAGAGCAGGGGTGATCTCCCTGGTCTCCTGACCAAAAATACTCCTGCGACCAACATTAAGGAGCAGATCATCAGGCCCTTACCTGCTGATTATGGGAGCTTGCTATGCGCAATATGACTGCCACTTTTGCTGACCGCATTACTGTCTGGAATTATTTACTGTGAAGGAGATGAACCGTGTCAGGGTGGTGGTGGGGAAGGGGTGGTGGTAGTGCACGGGGCAAGAAGACAATTCAGAGTATTAACAAATTACCACAAAGGAATGGAGCCTGAAGAACAATGGGCATGGATTTGATTACTTTCCACAAGGTTCTATCTTCATTGAATAGAACTGGCCTTTCATATCATGAAGTCACTCACTACGTGCTGCAAACAATTTAAAGGAATTTTGTTGGAAACTATTTGGTGGGTGATGGTGGATTACTTTTGAACCAGTGAGAGGAAGTGCAACATCTTTTCTGGCACTGCCCTATATTTGCACATTTAGCTAATGATTGCCATTTATGTTAAAGTAAACTGCTAAAAAGTGTTGGTAGGGTCTCGGCCTGTTAAATTTATATTCCCTAATGCTCGTGAGTCCCTGCTTAATTTCCAGTAAGTATCAAACTTGAGCTACTTCAGTGCTTGTGATTTGTTCCAGATAACTGCCACGATTAGTTGGTCAGACCTTAAAGCTTAAAAGGCTACACCACCAACTATGGGGCTTTGCAAGATTGCCTGTCAATGTTCCAAGGACAAGCTGCCCCCTCCGTTTAAAAATGCAGTGTCTGACTACCTTTCAATTCCATTCCAAGTGCCAACTGTCCCAAACAGCGGTCTGTGAAATTGACTGTCTCGTTGAAATCCCCGGATTTTTGCAATTGCCACAGAACTACAACAGGAGGTGGGATGACTCGGTAATAAAGCACAAAGCAATTGTTTTTGTCAATTGAATATTCCTTATTCTCAAATGGAACTAATTTCTGCACTAAAGCCATATTATAGGGTTTTGGTTGATGCTTTAAAAAATCAAGGCAGGTCCACTAAATTTTGAGATTGCTGTGTCACCATGAACATTATTATCAAATAAGCTGTCATAGTGAAATACTATTTCTCTTTCATCCAAAATTAAGTAGTGCAAGTGTCATATCAAAGCTGCCATTGCTATAATGCAAAAGAAACATTTTAAATATTTACTGAATAAGTTACTTTAAATCACAGCAGCAAAATGAGAATTTAAAATTTGATTCAAAACATCTGAATTATTTTAAGAAGTTTGAATAGTGTTTCTTTGTTTGAACTGGATCAGTATTTTGTGTTTCAAGTGCCCCTTTCAGGGCTGTCATTTGGATAGAAAAAAAAAACAATCCTTTGTTTAAAAGATTATTCAGGGGATAATGTAGTGTTCTGTTCAATGACCAGTATCCGGCAAGGTAATACAAAGTTCCTGCTATCTCTTGCTAATGGAGGTATTTAAAACAACAGCCAGCCGAATCGTACAGTGCTGCTCATAGTAGGGCAGCTAAGCTGTGTTTTATAAACACTGCAGCACTAGTCTGTGCTCAGCATGTATAATATTGCTGCTAAAGTGTAAATGTGCATAAAGTGGTGTATCCCTTTAAGAGCCTGTGGCTGTGCCTTATTGGGTCAGTAAATGTTGATTGCTCTAAGCACGACTTCAAGTCAATTGGATCTTGGAGAAGCAAGTGTGATGAACATAGATGCAATATTTATATTAAATATTGATTGGTGTAAACCTGTTTGATTGAGATTCTGCAATCATTGTGTCTTTTGTAACCATCTTCAATGTTATCAAGTAGATAGATAGGGGGCTCTTACTCCATCAGTGGCTGATGCGACAACCCTAACGCTGCAACCTCCGTTCCAAAGCTGGAGTTTAATCAATGTATCCTAAGGACATTTGGAATGGAGACCAGATGAGCTGTTATTGGAAGTTAAAAAGTTGAGGAGCTTAATGTAGAAGGTTTATGGTAACATGACAAGAATTGGTGCATAGTAAACTAAGCAGGGACAGTGAAGCCTAGCCCTATCTTTTAGTTATTTTCCCCACTCAATTATAGCTTCCTGTGCTTCCTTTCCCCCACCACACACCTTTGTGCATCTAGATCATATCTCTACTGCTTCCTCTAAGATCTTTAAAAACATGGAGTTGGCCATTTTTTCAGTATGCTGGCCTTTCATATCATGAAGTCACTCACTATGCGCTGCTATTGACCTCTGGGGCAAGGGACTCAAAAGCTTTACCATGAATTAATTAGTTTTAGGACCTTACCAACAAGGGCTAAATATAATTTACCTAATATCCAGCCCTTGCAACGTTGTCATATTTACTGGACACTAACCAACTTGACCAAAGCATCATGACAAAAAGTAAAAAATATTTGTTTATTCACATCCAAGGGATTTTATACTTTTTCCACATTGAAGTTAACCACAACTGAGCTCAGTCACATATCCATTTGCAGTGCATTTTACAAATGAAAGTACTTGTTGAATTAAGGCATCCATCTTCACATAAAAATTAAGTACAACTCAAGAGAACGAAAAGTAAACTTTGACATGTCATATGCAGTGCACAATTCAAAAATAAAAATCACAAAAACAATTAGTACAGGAGCGTACAAACAGGCTATCAGTGCAATAGGTGTTTATACAAAACCTACTTAGATGAGCATGTTAATCCAAATTTCATAAAAGGAATTAAATTGTCCATTTTGTACAGATTTGTGATGCAGCTTCAGATGGAAGGACCACTTGCTTTGAAAGGGCAAGCAAACCATTCAACCAGCAGTCAGGCAGTGAAAGTGAAAAATCACCCCCGACGCCTTAAATGCAACTTTGGAAAAGAATCTGTAAGTCATCTCCATTTACTCCAACTATTCAAAATGTAGTATGATGTTTCATATGGAAAAGGAAATCTACCCCAAGATGATGGTGACAGCTGCCTTGTAACAGAGGCCAGTGCCACAAATTTAAGATGTAAATCACTGAAGAGGACACATGTCCTGGTAAATTGCAGGGTTTTTTTCTAACCATCAGAATTCAAACATCAGTGCTTAAACTTTGAATGCCTTAACCTTCCTGTTTAGGTGGCAGACAATAACATCTCATACCTTGAATTACACTCAATCACCATGCACATTGAGACAATGAAACTATCAGAAGCTGTGGGAGCATTCGGATATTTTAAAAATAGGATTAAAATATAAAAGCAATGGATAAATTGTTGGCAACATCTCAAATGTAAATTGATAAAGTTTAGACTTCCCTTTGCTGCTGTATATTGGGGTTAAAATGGGCAGCAGCATCTTTAAATGTAACCTCAGCCAAAACAAATATGGAATTGCATTGCTGCAACAGCCAACTAAACTAGTAATTTAGCCAATCTAAAGTATTATATTCTTTAATAATTTAGCTACTCGGGAAATGCAGGATTAGAAAGCATTATCCAACACACTCAACTGATACAATTTATTTGGAAATTTAGTAACTACTATCAGTGTACTAGTAACACCTTTAAGTCACGGATTAGGCCCAACTTGCCACTGGACCCGCTGTTGTGCTCAGCCAGCAGAGCCTGTCTGAACCATGAACTCTTTTTCCACTGATGCTGCTTTACCCGAGTATTGGTGGCCTTTTCCGATTGATTCACAGTATTTTTTATTGTTTTAATGTCACTGGCCCAAATATTTCTGGGTTTGAGGATAGTTCACAAACATAAGAAAGTTCTTGGGTCCATCTACTGTGCAACGAGCAACTGGTTTTCAAGAGTCGGCTGAAAGGAGAAAAAATAGCAGATGTAGGCCACTAGGGTGATTGTCCAATCAACAAAGTCGTCAGTAAAATGAGAGGTTGGGTAATTTTTAATAAGCATCAATCCGCAATACAAACTCCTTTTTAGATTCATCACTGACCTTGGCCTAATGTAATCTTACTCAAATGGGAGGTCCTGTTTGATAACAAGACCAAAAAATCTCTCAACCAACGAACAGCATCTGCTGTTAGTTATACTTGCCTTTGGCAGTTCAACCAGTGGTATTTTACATGGCGACTTGCTGGAAGGGACGGATGGAAAGTGGGGCATCTGGAATATGAGCAAACAAGGTAAGTGTCACGGCATCTCCTTAACCAGATGGATTGATGGATTGTGGCCTGAATAATGATGACCAAGGTGTATGGTAAAAAAATTCGAAAATGCAGAACATTTGAAAAGTATCAGTGCAGATTGTTAGAGGCGGTAAATTTCCATGTCAAGGGAGGGAAGAATATTTAAGCAAACGGGAAGTCAGAAATAAAAAGTCTGAATATAAAAACTTAAAGGTTTGAGAATCCCCAGTGGTTAAAGGATAATTTATATCTTTAGAAGGATTGTCTGGAAATAATTAGCACTTAATCCCTTTAAGATGGTACTTGAACTTGGTACCTCTCGTGCAAGTGCAGGAACTTCACACCCTTCGATGCGTTTCAATACCAACACCAGTCCACAAGCAGACAGTGGAGCAGTGCATCTAAATGGAACTTTAATGACCTCCTTTCGCTGTCCTTGATTAAGATGTTGCCCCACTGTCATAAACCATGCAAAAGCTGTGAACATCACCCTTACTTTGAGAGCAACCTCTGAACCTCTTGATGTATTCGAGAGAGAGTTAGATGCAGCTCTTAGGGCTAACTGAATCAAGGGATATGGGGAGAAAGCAGGAACGGGGTACTGATAATCAGCCATGATCATATTGAATGGCGATGCTGGCTCGAAGGGCCAACTCCTGAACCTATTTTCTATATTTCTTACTAAAGTGGTTATTTCCCACAGCAATAAATCTGCTCGTGCGACTTGAAATGAAAAATAATACAATTCAAATAAAATCTCACGCTCCTCTAAAATGAAAAAAAATACTGGCACATTGTTTCTTTTAAGTTAATTAATTTGTACTTCAAGTAAACATCTTTGTCTTCATCAGCATAGTCAGTACATCAGAGGAGGCAAGTTAATAGTCACAGATTTTTGCATTCATGAGTTTGTCTGGCAATAACGAAAACATCCTTGTCAACACAACGTACAGATGTCTTGGGTAAACATGTATGGCCACTCCCTAGTCTTGCATTTAAGGTTTACTTGCTTTTCTCTGGCAGCTTTTTGAGGTAATTTGTGGAAAGTAACACCATGCTGTGCAATAGCAGAGAGGCTTCAGAATCTAAAAGCAGAAAATAAATTATATTTTTAGAATTAGCAGATGATTAACTTGCACACATTGTAGAAAACTGATCACTTTCCAACTCCTACATTGGCCACAATGGTTTCCTCCTATGCTCGAACAGTTCAATTAATTCTAGAGAATGGAAGTTAGATTTCGGGAGAAGCCCTTTACAATACTTATGCAGGAAACATGGCCCACAATTTTTTGCAGTAAAAAGTTCACACCACTGAATAATTACTTAATCACCAACAGGAGGATAAATGCACCGAACAGGTAACCTTTTAATTTACCTTTTAATTTCTTGGAAAGCTGGAGCCATTTGATTAACCAGTCCTTACACTGTGCTGCATTCAGGTGCACCGAATTCAAACCTCTCACATAACATGCCTTGAAATCAGAAGCAAAAAGAAACAATGAGCAGGCCAAGCATATTTGGGCAGGCAAATCAAAGTACAGAGAAAGCAGCATTTTATTTTTATTAAACAGCAAATTAAACCTCTTCCAGTGTTACATTTACTTTGCTTCAGTGTACAAGAGAGCTTGTGTCTAAATTAATTATTTTAAAAGATCAAAATGCCAGCATATTTGGCTTGTATTACTGATGGACTCAAGTTGAGCCTCGCATCTGAATTACAAATAGCTAACTTCACGCAAGACCATCACATGCCATACACAGGCCAAACTTCAGCAGAAGTTTTCACAACAGTCTGATTATTCACCAGGGAAAGGTTTCATTCCAAAGCATTCATAACAAGTTACTCACCTGGTGGAGTAATGCAAGAGAAAGCAACAAAAAATAACATTTAAATGCCTGGATTTACAATAATAAAACTTATCCCTTAACTTTGCAAAGGACAGTGATGAAGTTCAAAACAAATGCTTTCTCCATTGTATTTTAAGACAATAGAGTAAAATAGAAAGCAAAGTATTTCTAGACTTCCATGTCCCACTATTACCCATAGGTGCTTTCTACCCCCAATACTATTCTATAGTCCAAGCAACAGAGCAAGAGGACAATGCTTCCAGATCTATTTCAACGTTTGCATCGGGCACAGAAAAATAATATGGACTGATGCTGGAATCACGACATTCCAGATTCTGGACTGTTGTCACATCATCCCATTGAAAGTTTTATAGACTGCCAGTTACTGGACACTGATGTGTATCAGGATGCACGTTTGATGTTGCAATATTAACGAGGCTAGTGTTTTAGAAATATGGGGTGGGGGGAGAGAGAGAGAGACAAAGGGGCCAATCAACCCTCCACCACATTCTGATTGCTCATTTTAAAACTGACCTCTCTAGCACTAACTTTTTCCAGACTTGCAGCCTGCGGCAGCACAGCGGTGCAGCTAGTGGAGCTGCTGCCTCACATCGCCAGAAACCTAGGTCCAATCATGACCTCGGGTGCCATCTGTGGGAGTTTGTCCGTTCTCCGTGGTTGCATGGGTCGAGTTTACTCCCATATCCCAAAGATGAATGGGATAGTGGGTCAATTGGCCACTGTAAATCGACCCTGGCCTGTAGTGGACAGTAGAATCCAGGGCAAGTTGCAGGAAACATGGAGAGAGTAAATGGGTGGTTGATGGGCAGCAAGGACATGGTGGGCTGAAGGGCCTGATTCTGTACAGCGTGTTTCTATGAACTCTGTTCGAGGTCTTGAATTTCATTTCCATTCACACCACCATTGGTGATCATGCTGTCAGCAGATGAGACCGCATACCTCTCGAATTCCTTCCGAAAAGCTACACGCCACCCAACCAGGCTTTGTGTCCGCTTCTTACAATCTGCATCAATTTTTCATCTAATTGCTGCTCTGCAAAACATTTATCTACATTAAAAGCACTTTAGAAAATGCAAGCTATTGCTGAGCAACTGGCTCCATCCACACTCTCAACCTTTCAACTCACATTTCTCAGTTCATCCTCCGACAGCTCATGCAATCCTAAACTATTCAAAGCTTGGTCCAAATGACGGATTTCCATGATGTGGCTCCGGATACGATGGCGTAGGATGAAGGAGGGCATGTGCGGAGTGAGAAACATCACCCGACTAAAAATTTCCTAACAACATAACAGCAGGGTACAGGTCAATGAGCAACCATTCCCTTCATGCCTTTCATTTCAGAAGTCAAATGCATATGGCTCATTAAAAAACCCCACAGAATTTTACTTTGCAAAATATCCAACTCACTTGTGTTTAACAATTAATTCCGTTATCTTAAAGACAAATGCATTGTTTTACATAGAGTTCCACAGACTTACATTATTTAAATAGTTTCTAAAGGGTCAACAGGAATAAACTCCTCTCCCACTTCCTTACCGCCTGCCGTGTATCAATGTGACGGATTGCTAGTGGATGTCCCAAGAACAGCTTTGCCACTGTGTGTAGCTGAAAGATTTCGGGATGGATGCCATCCTGAACCTTGATTTAAAAACACAGAACAGTGGATCAGAAATACACTCAAGAGCTTCAAAATACAGCTTACTGCAATCAGAAACTGGGTCAGTAACTCCCCACCCACATTCAAAGCCGGGTTACTATCTCAAAATAGCTGCTGTGTCAGTGGAAAAAATACAACTGAAACCTCATGAGGATTAGACATTTGATAGACGCACAGAGTATGAACCCACCGCGCCCAATGACCCTTCAAATCTGACAGGGCTCCGCCCTCCCTTTACCAATAATCCAATGGATGTCTTTACTGGGGGGGGGGGGGTGTATATATTGGCCATAATATTTGATTGCATATCAGGTATGGATGAGGAGACAACCGGCAAATCATGTAGGCTTGGCATGTTTTTCCTTCATGTTGGGACACTCCTTCTTTGGTCAAGTCTTCATTGACTAAACCTCTGCATTTCCCACTTAAGTGGTCATTTTTAATTTATTTTATTCACTAATTAGATCCAAGTTGATTACTTTGGAACAGGCACTTTTAATAACAGAAACATTTCCATCATTTATAATAGAACCTTTATGCCCAGAACAATTTCATTCACACCAGTGTGTGAACATATGAAACGGATACAGGAGGCAGTTTCACACGCGGTGGAGTCCACATCAATTCATGGTTGATCTGATCTCGGCCTTGTCTCTATTTTGCCTGCTCTACATAAACTTTGGTTCACTTATACACACTCTTCCTTTAGATCTTATTCTATTTGCTAGCCAAATGGTGAATAGATCGACCTGTCTCGCAAATTGTAGTGGTCACATGACCTAGTTGCCAGAGGTTGATCAAAAAACTTGGGATACATTTTCATTTCCTTCCCTAAACCCCCCCCCCCCCCCCCCCCTCCTCCCGGACACTCTTACACAGAACCACATATTAGCCTTTTACCTTCTCGGTAACATTGGGAGTACAACGCACATAAGATCAAAAACAAGTCTCCATCTTGCCACCTGAAAAGTGCTTGATCCAAGGTAATAAGCTTGGAAATAACGTTTCTCAAGTTTCATTAATAGGGGTACGTACTTTGTTGCCAAGAGTCAACAGCTGTTTTTTCAGTTGTTTGTCTTTAACCTTTGAGGCTGCTTTGATTAAACCACTCACAGCGTCTGGGTAAACCTGCGCCCGGAACGAGTGGTAGATTTCCTTAAATTCTTGATGCTGATCGTGGGTCCAGAAGTGACTTATTAAGAACTGCCGTGGAAAGAAATACCTACAAATAAAATCATGTGCAGACTTAGTCTGAGGAAACGTATGTGTTCCCACAGTTCAGTGTTGAAGGTAAGTCACTCATTCTGACACTGATCAAAACTCCACCACTTCCTGTGTCTCTAAATGTTTGTTAGGGTCACAACTTAAAACGAGAGGCCATTCTACCAAAGATCACCACTCAAAATGAGAATTATATAACATTGGACAGTTAAGCATAGAAACAATACCTACCACATATTACAAACAAACATAATTCAGAATAATACTTTTGACGATAGTGTATTGTTTCACAGAATGAAACATGGACAAAAATCTCCCTCCGCACCTCCCAACCTCTTATGTTCAAGTACTACTCGTGTGAGGCCACAGGGGAGGAGGAAAGTTCACTTTTACACACCTCTTAGTTGCTACAAGGTGAGAGAGTACATCCTGGAGTGGGACTGACTACAGCTCTTTGAAAGACCTGGTGCAGGAATGATGGGGTTATTGCTGTCCTGCAAGATTCTATGATTCAGGCAATTTAATTGGTTTTCAGAATTATTACTTTCCACCAGGGGGCATGACTCAACTAAAGCCAAATAATTCTAATGCATGGTAATCCCTTAAATCTCCAGAACTTTGCTTTGCCCCTTCATTTACCTAGCAATCTGATACATTGTTTAGAGCATCAAACAGACACAATCAACGGCTGGTATTAACTATGCTTTCTAAACAGCCCAACAGCATTACAACAGTTAGCATTGGAATTGCCTTTTATTTTTAAAGTGAATTTTATAGCAATGTTGTCAACACACAACTATAGTTAATGTACTCGGTTTTAAATATTTTATCACAAATCCTGTATATTTAAAAATATGGCTGGATTATCACATGATCAGTGCCCAACTGTAGAACATTAATAAAAATTCTTGAAATACTTACATCAATACAAACACAAGATAATTTGCAAATGGCGGAATGGCGAGAAGCACTACTGGTATTACCTTTATAACGTCTCTGCGAAACTGGAAAATATAACACTTGTACAGTTAATGTCAAAAACTCAGTTCACGCACAGGTAGTCAGTCTCCACCTTCTAACCATCCCTCCCACCCCAAACCATACAGAAAAACGGCTTAAAAAACAACTACTTTGGTCTACGTTCTGTGACTCATATGCAGGAGAAAGCAGATAGAAAGGAAAGGCCTTCACTTATGCCATGGAAAAGTCTCACCTGTCTTAATTTGTCCATTTCCCTGTAAGGCAGCTGGTTGTACTTTAGTCCTTTATTAGCCATCTGATACCTTATTCCATTAACTTCCTTGAAGTCAAGATACAATAGACGAAAACCTACGAGATAAGCAAAGTGAAGAGTTATCATTGTAGAAAGTGCAATTACTATTAATGATATTTGACAAGATAACTATTTTTTTTATATTTCACAAAAGCAGCAATTTGTTAGGATCAGAAATAAACACCCTGATAGGGTGACAGAAGCAACATTCAGAAGGGAATTTGAAATGAAAGGGGAAATTGCAGGTCTGTGGGGAGAGCAGACAGCCCTTTCAAAGCCCCGAGTCTGAAGAAGGGTCTCAACCCAAAATGTCACCCATTCCTTCTCTCCAGAGATGCTGCCTGTCCCGCTGAGTTACTCCAGCATTTTGTGTCTACCTTCTTTCAAAGAGCTGGCAGATATGCATGGGGCTGAACAGCCTTTTATGTCGCAAGATTCAATAAAAGAAAGACAGTCATGCAACTCCATAATGCATTTCACAACAAAGGTCCAAGTGCTTTGTGCCCAAATTAAGTACTTGCTGTAATGGAGGAAACGTTGCAGCAAGTTACACACAACAAGCTCCCATAAACAGCAACGCGATCATGGCTTTAATGATGCTGTACCATTGATAGCAGTAAAAGTGGATTTTGCGAGAGATAGTTATTTACAAATGCACAGCACAGGAACACAAGAGGCTGCAGAGTGGAGGACTCAACCTGGTCCATCGCGGGAACAGCCATCCCCGCCATCAAAAGCACCTACGTGCCTCAAGAAGGGTGCAGGTCAGGGAAGTGGAACCGATCCAGAAACTAATACCAGCAGCCAGAAAACACCCAAGCACAGACCAGAAAATAGGAGGAGTTGGCCACTTGGCACCTCAAGCCTGCCCCGCCATTCAATATGGCCATGCTGATCTACCCAATGGGCCTCTTCTGTGCTACGCCCATATTGTCCTTCATACCCTGATCTTTCAAAAAAGTACCCACCTCCTCTTTAAATATCTCCAATAGTCTATCCCCCATAACCCTCTGTGGAAGAAATTCCAGAGATTCACTATTTTCTTCAAGAAGAAATTCCTGTGCACTTCAGTCTTAAACGATCAACCCCTTGCAGCTACAACTCTCCAAGAGTGGAAACATCTCGACAGCCGCCTGTCAAGCACCTTTAGGATCATATATGTTTCAATATGATCAGCTGTCATCCTTGCAAACTCCAAAGTGACAGATCAAACATTTTTGGCTGTTCATAATAAAATAATCTTTTCATCCCTGTAATCATCAGAGTGATTCTCTCCTGGACTGCCTTCAATGTCAGCATGCCCTTCCTGAAATATGGGGAAACAATACAGAGTCATCCATGAACAGTATCAATATCCTCTTGAAAAATTGTAATAATATCTGAATGCCAAACTCCTTGCAAGAAAGACCAATATGCCATTTGCCTTCCTAACTACTTTGCTGCACCTGCACGCTAACATTTTGTTTTGTACACAATCATGCTTTGATCCCTCTATATTCCACTTGTGCAGTATCTCTCCATTTGGATAATAGGAAAGTGTGAGGTTGGGAGTTAAAAAGCAGACTATTATCTAATATTATACTCCATTTGCCAGTTTTCACACACTCGCTCAACCAATCTATATATTATTGCAGAGTCTAAATATCCTCACCACAGTTTACAGGACTGTTCTGCTGCTGCAAGAATTTCATTGTTCCATAGTCGGTACATATGACAATTATGCACTCTCGACTCTCACCTGTATTTATATTATCAGCAAAACTGGATACCTTACACTCTGGCCCTTCCTCCAAGGCATTAATATAAATCATAAATAATTCAGGAACAAAAACTGACACTTGTGGCCCTTCCATTGTCATATCCTTTTAGCCTGAAAAAGAAACATATTCTGACAGTCTTCTGTTTGACAATAGGTGCAGTAGGCCATTCGGCCCTTTGTGCCAGCACCGCCATTCAATGTGATCATGGCTGATCATCCACATTCAGTACCCCATTCCTGCCTTCTCACCATATCCCCCGACTCCACTATCTTTAAGAGCTGTATCTAACTCTCTCTTGACAGCATCCAGAGAATTGGTCTCCACTGCCTTCTGAGGCAGAGAATGCCACAGATTCACAACTCTCTGGGTGAAAAAGTTTTTCCTCATCTCCGCTCTAAATGGCCTACCCCTTATTTTTAAACTGTGGCCCCTGGTTCTGGACTCCCCCAACATCAGGAACATATTTCCTGCCTCCAGCGTGTCCAATCCCTTAATAATCTTATGTTTCAATAAGATCCCCTCTCATCCTTCTAAATTCTAGAGTATACAAGCTCATATGTTCTATCAATATATGACAGTCCCGCCATCCCGGGAATTAACCTTGTGAACCTACGCTGCACTCCCTCAATAGCAAGAATGTCCTTCCTCAAATTTGGAGACCAAAACTGCACACAATCTCACTAGGGCCCTGTACAACTGCAGAAGAACCTCTTTGCTCCTATAATCAACTCCTCTTGTTATGAAGGCCAACATGTCTTTAGCTTTCTTCACTGCCTGCTGTACCTGCATGCTTACTTTCAGTGACTGATGAACAAGGACCCCCAGATCTCTTTGTACTTCCCCCTTTTCCCAACTTGGCGCCATTCAGATATTAATCTGCCTTCCTATTTTTGCCACCAAAGTGGATAACCTCACATTTATCCACATTAAACTGCAAATGCCATGAATCTGCCCCTCACCCAACCTGCCCAAGTCACCCTGCATCCTCCTCACAGTTCACCCTGCCACCTAGCTTTGTGTCATCTGCAAATGTGTTAATGTTACTTTGACAGTTAGTCTTCATTCAATTCATATTAACACTCACCACCCCACACCTATATTGCGAGCTTGTATCTTGTGCACTGGGCCTTTGTGTCGTCCTAAGTCCCTTCTGGATTACCAAAGCCACCTCATTTACAGGTTCCCCTCAACTGGCTCTGCTTATAACATCCTCAGAACTCCAGAGACTCAGCACCCTCCTATCGACTTGTTACATGTGGGTAAGATAATAATATTGGACAAGGGACACAGTGATCAAGCCACATAAAAATTTGATTCTTTCAAAATGTCAAATATTAACAATTTGAAAAGAGAACTTGAAATAAAGCCCTTGAACGCTTCTTGCTCTCCCCATATACAATGGCTAAACAACAATTAATTCTTCCATTCTAAATACCTTAGGATAATTTAGAAAGTTAAGGCACAATATGAATACAAGTCACTTGCTGAATGTGGTCACTAAATAGCAATGACTGACTGGTCCCTTATTTCCCTTTCTGGGAGCCACTGCATCATCCTGAACGATGTCACATCCACAATTGTACAACATACAACCACAGTTCCATCCAAGATGGGCTTAATACTACGCAATCCAAATCAAATCCTTTTGTCTATAAAAAGGTACAACATTACGGCAGATAATACTTTTACTTGCTGAGACAGCTGCAACTGTACAGACTTTGTTAATAGTTGATTCCATCAATATTTAATGGTCATAAGAGATGTGCATTAAATGTGATTCTGACTTTCTCCCCGACAGAGTATTTCGCTGCCAGTTATGTGCCCGTGACCACCCCCCCCCCCCCCAACATTTTTGTCGTGTTTACTGGTGAAACATTATTAACATCTTCTGGTTACTAACTTACCTCGGAAAAAAGATGAATAGATACCATAAAAACGCGGAAAGTTTATTTCCAGAAATTTTTCATATTTTGCATTCAAACGTTTGGCCTTTGAGATGATAGCTGAACTTAAAGTACTCCTCTTCGCTGTTGTGAAAAATTGTGACAACTGGTGACTAGTAAGCCTGCGGTGGGATGGAGTATTGGTGGCGAGGGAAATAAAATAAGAAAGTTATCAATTAATCTGTTAGCAGTTTTACCACAAAGTATGTTGTTACTTTTCAACTGTACTCAGAAAGGATCATAGAAATGTAAAGCAGAGAAGGAGGCCATTTGACAGAGTACAAGCTATCCATCTTAATCACGGGCCCCAATTCTCTTAGGCGACAGCCTTGTGTGTAGACAAGTCAAGTGCCCGTCCAGAATCTTTTTAAAGATGCTAAGGGTATCTGACAGTGAGATGCAGACCTCCAGGCACTCGGGGAGCGGTAATTTATTCTGCACTCCCCTCTATTCCTTCTTCTGATTATCTTAAATCAATGCCGCTTGATTACTGACTTCCCTTTTTAAATTTCCCCTTGCTGTCTGTTCCAGAAAAAACAGCCCTAGTCTGTCTCATCTAAAATTAAAAAATCAAAAATGTCTGTACAATCATGTCCATTCTGCACTTTGGCAAGCCATATTCTACACATTTTTCTAGCTGTCATCTAACTAACATTTTATACAATTCTCACACAACTTCCTTGCTCATATTGAAAACTTTGGCCTATTAAGGAATGTCCCATGTGTCTTCATAAACATATTTTCTTCCTGTTTTTCTTTGAGCTTCAGGGATCTTTAGATTATACATTTCAAAGTTCCTCTGTGCCTCTAGATTTCCCAATTTTCTGCTACTTATCGAGCATCCCTTTATCTTGTTTACTTCCCCCAAAAACATTGCTTCACACCTTCAGCAGATTGAAATTCATCCCCCCCTTCCTTGTCCTTGAATATCTCCCATTGCTCCAACACAAATTCACCTTCGGGTTGAACAGAGGAAAAGGAAGAATGCAGCACTAGAAAACCAGGTCCTGAACTGACCCATGCACATGCAGATTACAGTCACTAATTAGCAATCAAGGCATGGAACTTTGGCCAACTTTCCTTAAAGCACTAAGTCTTATTATACCTGTTGCTGGCCTGGCCAAGATCAGCTAACACAACCCTGACTAGGAAATAACAATCTCCTGGATTAATTTATTTGTTCACTTCACCTTCATTATTGAAAAGCATCTCACTTTTAAAAAAAAATACCATTGTCAAGATTGAGATTTAAACTCTTGATGCATTTTTAGAAAACAAAATGCTTATTTTGCGCTCAGGTGATTTTAGAAGATTATAAGCAATCTCTACATTTCCAGTTGTTTTTCTGATGCATTTGCTTTTGCGCTAGGAAACTTTTATAAGGTAATCAAAGATAAGAGACAAAATGCTGGAGTCAGACTGACCATTTCTACTGAAAATGCTTTGCGCTCAAGTGCTGTTATAAAACACTCCAGAATTATACTGGTCATCAGAAAGACACTGGTCCTCAAATGGCAAACTGACTGCAGATTCAGTTATATAAGGATTTTTAAGTAACGTACTCAAAATAAGATTGACATTAATGCACACACCTGCACAGCTAGGCACACCTGTCAAGACAAAATGTTGCACTGATGGATTAGCTCAATTACCACCTTACACTAAGGTCACCAACTTGAAACATTAACTATTTCCCCACTCAGTTTATATTGTTACATTTATTACACGTGTTTGTCCATTAATAATTTAAATGCCCTACCTGTATCCTATGCAATGTTAATTATACCCCAACCGGGAGTGGGCAGCTCCCAGTTGTGTTGGAGACCCCGACAAGGACAGAAGTAGTATTAGTCAGCCATTCAGCCTTCATGCCTGCTCTGCATTCAGAAAAAACATCCTTTACCTCAGTACCATTTTCTTGCATTAATCAAAACCCTGTAACACCATTACAACTAATCCATTACAGCCCCTCAACTAGAAAACTACCCATTAATTCCTATTCTGTTTTCTGTCCATAAACCAATTTTCAATCCACACCAGCATATTACCACAGTCCCACATGCTCTCACTTTGTTTACTCACATGCGGTGCTTTGAATTCAGAATAGCAATTGCTTTCCCATCTGTTCTGCTGCTCACAATCCCAAAACTGATTTGTAAAACACAACCTCCCTTTCCTAAATCCATGATGACTCTGCCAGTCGAACCTCTTTACTCAAAGCCTCTCACAGCGAAAGCTAACATACCATTTGCCCATTAACAACTTCCCATACCTTCATATTAGTCTTAAGTTTCTTGTGCACAGAAACACCCAGTTCCCTTTGAACAACAACTTTCTAATCTGTCACCATTTAAATAAAACTCTGCTTTCCTATTTTGTGCACCATGGCAGATGATCTGTCAAAAGGACAGTGTTGGATTAACACACCAGGTCAGGCAGCATCTATGGAGAACATGGATAGGTGACCTTTCAGGTTGGGATGTCTGAAGAAGGATTCCAACTTGAAATATCACCTGGCCATGTTCTCCAGAGATGCTGCCCGACACATTGAGTTAGTCAAATACATTGTGTCTTTTTTTGTAAACCAACATCTGCAATTCCTTGCTTCTACAGATGATCTGACATTTCACTACATCATATTCCAGCTGTCAAGTCCTCACCCACTTAGCTTGCCCGCATCCTCTTTAAGCCTCCTTGCACCCTCCTCTCTTTTTAAACCACAACAAACATGACATTTGCTCCCCTCAACCAAATTCCTCATAAATTGCGACTGACAAACACCAATCCCTGTGGTAACCCACTAATCACAACCTGCAGGCCGGAGAAACAACTGTTTACTCTGACTTGTATTAAATGGAACAGCATAAAACAAAAAAGGGTTTGTGGGAAAGGGAGAGGGACTAATTGGAATAGTTCTACCAAACAAATGTAGGCCTACTCTGTGCGGTATCATTCTTTGATTTTAGAAATCACTACAAAATGACCGGCAGCCTCAGTGAAGGCGCGACGGCTGCTGCAATGTTTAACTGGTGATGCTTAAAGTTGAATTTGTCAGATGACAGTGACCCGGGTATTTAATATTTGGAACACACCCTCGCTATTGCGCGACCCGTGTGGGTGGGTCGCGGGACTCGGAGGTCTGGAAATGATACGATGGAAAACTAATAAAGAAACGGTGACCTATATTAATAAATACAGAGCACCAAAGCCCCAGGCTAAAACGTTTCTTACCGAGAGACACAGATCGTCGGATAGTATAAAAACTCCGAGGAACTACGTCCCTTTAGCCGCTGAAGCCGGAAGCATCCCCGAGCGAGCGCCATCTTACAAAACAAGGGGGCTGGGCGGGTGCAAAGGTCGTCGACTCGAGATGTCGTCTATCTTCTCTCAAAAAAAGGCAAGTTAAACAATGTCTCGTTAAATAAAGCCGCAGAGGGTCCCCACTAACGACATTTGCCATGTTTACATGTTTATTCCCAGAATGGTCAAATTTGGCGGGCTCGGCTTCGTGTTGCCGTGGAGACGGGACACAAGAGTCTCACGCAAGCAGAGGCGTGGGCGGCAGCGGTGGGTGAGAGGCTTTAGTTGTGAGGGGGAAAGCGGAGATATTCAGCTTCTTTTCACCAAAATGCATAGGGTCGAGGTACTACCTGATGGAAGTGTTCACAATTCGGGGCGATAGGATAATGTTAGAGAGATCTGAATGAGCGCAGGGTCAGACTCTCCAACCCCATGCTCCGACTCAGTTAGTACCATTCCCCTTTACCTACTTCCCCTTCCGTCCCATTTCAACCAAAGATCCTATAGGATCTTTGATTTCAACCACTATTTCACTGGCCAGTGTTCATGAAAAATCACCAATCTCTTGCCTAACCTGGACACGGCCCTTTGACCCAAAGATCCTATAGCGGAGCTAGTATACGATCTTTGCTTTGACCCACGAAGTCCACGGTGATCAGCAATCACCCACTCACACTGTTTCTATGTTATCCCACGTTCACGTCCACTCCTTAAACACTTGGGGCAATTTACAAAGACCAATTAACCTACAAACTGGAACAACCAGAGGAAATCCACGTGGTCACAGGGAGGACGTGCAAGCTCCACAGAGATAATACCGGAGGTATTCCAACTGTGCTCTGCTGGCACAATTACATTTATTGTTGTACCATTCAAACTGTCTGGAAGGAGGATAAAAAATCAACATCAATGTTCTTTTCCAGACCAACATTCAGGTCCTAATTACACTCAGTTGCCTCCATGAGGCAGGTCATCTCATTGGCGTGCCTGATCTCAAAACCACACACTCTATTCTGACCTCCATCACAAGAGATTAGCAGGCAGACAGATAAAAATTCAAAGATTTGCTCAAAGGTATATTGGGAAAAAATGCAACTTCCCCACTTATATTTGGAATTCTGTGGATCATAACCACCGAAAGTGGAGAAGGAGCACACCATCTCACAAGCTACCCGTCCACTCACCCTGTCAGGAACCTCCCGCCCTTGTTGTAGAAGGGTTTGTAGTTCCTATATTTATTGGTCTCATCAGCCACCCCTAGGATTCATAGGGCTAAAGTGGAAGCAAGTCATCCTCAGTCAGGAGTGACTGACCAGTAAGAAGACTTGACCAGATGGACAGGAAGAAAACAAAATGGTGGAAATAGCAACAGGTCAGGCAGCATCTATGCAGAATGAAACAGAGTTAGCATTTCAAATTAAGGATCTTTTATATTTCACCAGACTGATGAAATGTGATTGACCTGAAATGTCAACTCTGTTTTTCTTTTTCCACAGATAGTGCCTGACCTGCAGAATTTATCCAGAATTTTCAGTTTTTTTATTTCAGATTTCTAGCATCTAATTTTTCACTTTTCACAAACACACTTCAACTTTGTGGAAGACGTGTTATGTTTTGATTGTGAGGCAGCTCTCATACAACTGCTCTCTACAGACCACTTTTTCTTTGACGAACTAGTGTTTATTATTCACCTAAAAACAAGATTTCTTTGATAAATATTTACTCTATTGCTTCCAGATGGAAAAACACATGGATGGTTTGAAGGTAATTTCTGATCCAGGAACGTCCAAAAATCCATTTGGACCACTGTAACTGAATTAGATCAGCAATCCTGGAGCACCCAGCTACCCAGTGGTAAGGATGGCAATGGTTTTACAGATAGGGTTAGGGAGAGAACGGGATGACTGAGTGAGTTCAAAATTGATGGGAAATGACCAATTTTCAGCTTTGAGGCATCTCATGGGATTTTTTGGTTCAGTTCAATTCAGTTTATTGTCACGTGTACTGAGGTACAGTGAAAAGCTTTTGGAGCAATTGGAAGATGGGATGAGTATATATATTTGTATCTTAGTAAAGTCTTAGGGTTATATTGTGGCAATTATCATGGCAACCAAATGCCACACAACTTTCTTTGGGTAGAGCTTGATTTATTAATTCACACTCAACACTCAATTAGCAATAACTTTATTGAAATAATCCTGTGATGTAAGTGATCCTTGCTTCTAGAATTTGATAGGTTGAATATACATACCGTGGCCCCAATACTATGCCTGTTTAAAGTTCTGATTGTCTGAGGAAATTGTCTGAGATATACAAAACGCTCCCAATGATATAGGTGGATATCCCAGAATATTACTCTCAATGTGGAATCTGGTTGGGTGTAGCAGCAAATTATGCTTCAATTCACGCTTTCCTCCATTTACTGTAATAATAAACGGAATGAATTTGCATTTATGTAGCATTTTGCACAACTGCTGGATGTCCAAAGCATTGGTACTTCCGTGTGTAATCACTTTGTAATATGTATTATGTGAGAGTCGATTTGTGCATACTGAGTTCTTGCAAACAGCAGCCTGATGATGACCAGATTGAACAGGACATTAGGGAAAACTGCCCTGCTCTTCCTCAAGGAATGCTTTTGCGATCTTTTACATTCAAATGAAAGGGAAGCTAGGGGTTTATTTACTATCACATTCAAAGTATAGCATGTTTGAAATTGTAGTACTCCCCGCAACATTTTACATATTAAGTGTTGAAAATGTAAATATTTAAATTGATATCTCACTAGCACGATCACAAATCAAAAATATCAGCCTTAAAATCAGGATGTAAGTTTTATTTTCCCATATCTAACATATCTTTAAAGGCTGCAATAATGCCTTATCTATGTCTCTATCTGTGTTTCCGAATGTGCTGTAGATAATTTAATGAATTTAGCACCTACTACAAATTTTCACCTGGATGCGCACTCTTTTCTCCCTTTCCCCTTCCCCCCGTCCACCTCCATTTATACTCCTTCCCCTAGTTTCACATTTTGCGCATCTTCTATTCTTATATCCTTATCTCATACTTTTTCACTGTACTGGAAGATTGGAGGGTGGCAAATGTTGTGCCTCTGTTCAAGAAGGGCTGCAGGGCAACAGTTGTGAACTACAGGCCAGTGAGCCTAACATCTGTGGTCGGAAAGTCACCAGAGAGTATTCTGAGGGATACAATATACAGGTTGACCACCGATTTTCTGTCACCCTCAGTTCCAGAGTCTTTCTGGATAATCAGTTTTTCCTGACTAACAGAGGTCATGAGATAATAAAACGTCAATACACCCCTGGCCAACTAATGACACCCCTCCCATGTCTCTAAAGCACCATGGAGTGCCAGAAACTTTAAAAATATATATAAAATGTAAAGTGAATGAAATGGGACATGTTCGATGTGGGCAAGTTGTTATGACACTATATATCAATATCAAGAGGCAACAAACAGGAAAAATTATGAATTTTATTTTATTGCTTTATTTAATCCAGTTAATGGAAATAGATGTATTGGTTGCATGTTGCACTTTGGCCGTCGTAATCCAGCATTTAATAATAAGCGATTTTCTGGAAAATAAAACATGATTTTCATTAATATTTCTGAAATGCTTTGATCTGGATTTGAACAGGAACATGACTTACAGATGTGTTGGGTGAGGTGGAGTTGAGTAGAATTTCCTTAAGAATTTCAAGAGAGAGCTAGATAGGGCTCTTAAAGATAGCGGAGTCAGTGGATATGGGTAGAAGGCAGGAACGGAGTACTGATTGGGGATGATCAGCCATGATCACATTGAATGGCCTACTCCTGCACCTATTGTCTATTGTCTATTGAATTTCTAATCTCTCGCTGCAACTTCAGTGGAACATTGGGGGAAAACACATTTACTTTATTTCCAGCATTTCTACCCTGACTACACCTCTGATGTTTAGTATTGCTTGGACATTTACTAGAGGCTGTATTTCCCTTGTTTGCGTGTATTTATCGTGTTAATCAGCATCTCTGCATTTCCCCCAATCCATTTCCCTCTGTAAGTAATTTCAGATTTAAATGGATGGATAATCATTAAGGAAGCCATAATGAAGATGAGATCCCATGATCCCATCACGGAAAGCTCTGTGCAAGGTGCAATAAATCAGAATACAGGCATATCACGTTTTATACGTGTTTGATCCATACATTTTTGGAATAGTGTGCTTGTATAATTAATACCAACGCCTAATTTACGCACTCGTATTCTTGAAATAATGCACTCAAATCCACGCCTAACAGCGTAGTCATGTGCGATGCCTTGCAAGATACTGTACAATACACTTACCACTTTCTCACTTTTTGTCTGCGTCATCTTTGCTTGGTGCGTGTTTATTTCAACTTGCTGTATTTCACACATCTTTTTAGTGCGAAACTCTGTTTTCTCCATCAACCAACATATTGAAGTTGTTTATCTTCCCCTCTCAATCTTTTAACATCTCTGTTTTTACTTTATTAACTTTTTTCTTTATTAATGAGTAAGGTAAAATAATAATGCTTGTCATAAATGAACTATTTATTGTGTGATGTAGATGCTTATATGGCTTTTCCTTTAACTTGTACCACTTGCATACATTCTTATGCTTAATTTATGCATTTTTGAGATAAGCACTGATTTTTAAGAAGGTGACCCTCACATAAAATAAGTGGTGCTTGTAGTAGCATCTTGTATGAAACATAAAATTATAATGGAAATCCAAAGCTAACGTACAGTATTGATCCAGTCGATGTAAGCTGAGAAGCGGGTCCATACTGTTGGTTTCATGAACATGTCACATCCTGCTGCAGCTCCAAAGCTTGTGGCTCCATGGACATGGTAAATACCATTCTGCTCACAATTCAGAGGACCTCCAGAATCTCCCTTTGAGGAAAGTTGGTGAAATCATTACTTTCAATCTCTCAGACTGGTTTATAAAATATATTATTACATTTTAAAAGGTAATTGAAATCAAGAGTCATACACAAAAAGGAAAATGAATGGGAAGGAACAGAAAAAGCAAAAGAACATTGTATTTGGGGAAAATGAAGAGACATATTTGCAAAAGATAATGGAAGTGAAGTAAGGACTGATATGTCAGCAAGAAATTGCTGACAGCAAGAGAACGACAACAGAGAAAATAATGAACAAGTTGCAGAACACTGGGGAGAATTCCCCTGCTCCTTTTCAAAATAGTCAAGTGATCTTTTATGTCCACCCACTAAGCCAGAAAAAGCCTCATTCTTATGGTTTAGCAGAAAGATGATACCTCCAAGAGTATGGCACTCCTTCTGAGCAGCACAAGGTACCAACCCTGATTAAATGTTCACGTCTCTGGAGTGCAATTGGAACCTACCATGTTCTGAGACAGTTTATGTGAGTACTGAACTATGTTGAGGACTTTGAAGAAACAATTGGGAAGTTTGTGTCAGTAAAAACGAGAGGGAGCTCATGGAATACTTGATAAGGAAGCCAGTTGAAGTTAATAAAAGATAGAGGTGTAAGTGGTGTCTAAACTTTGGGAATTGTTGCAATGTCCTTCCATTGAAAGCGAGTAGCTAAGTTTATTACCTGACAACCAGAAGTGATGCCGTCACCTCCAGCACACACCATATTTGTGTTGACATAGTGGCTCCACCAGTCAGGCTGTGAGCATACTTCATAGGAAACAACCTTGATAGGAGCTTGTTGAAGAGTAGGACTAACATATCCATTGTCTGCATCAAGAGAAGAAATTCTGTATTGCTATTGCATTTTTGTCATTAGTTATTATTATATTCCACATGATATTTTAGACGGTAATCCAGCATCATATTGCCTTTTTGTCTGAAGCCATCCTTTTGACCATTACATGGCAAGGAGCTTGAAGAAAATTATAGCCCCGGGGGATCAGTCTGGTTTACTTTAGGCATGTGCCTAAACAAGCACACTTACTTTAAACTTCAGAAACCACAAATTCCTTAAAACAAGATGAAAAATATATAGCTAGGTTTTACAAAAACATAGAAGTGAAAATAAGGACTGCCGCTTTATTAATTAGTTTACTTTGGAGATACCACCCTTCAACCCATCGAGTCCACGCTGACCATTGATCATCCGTTCACACAAGTTCCATGTTATCCCACTTTCACTTCCACTTCCAACACATGTGAAGCAATTTGCAGTTTAGTTGAGTTTAGTCTGTTGTCACGTGTACCAAGGTACAGTGAAAAGCTTTTGTTGCATGCTAACCAGTCAGCAGAAAGACAATACATGATTACAATCAAGCCATCCACAGTGTATAGAGACATGATAAAGGGAATAATGTGAATAACATTTAGTGCAAGGTAAAGTCCGATCAAAGATAGTCTAAGGGTGTCCAATGAGTTAGATAGTGGCTCAGGACTGCTGTCTAGTTGATGGTAGAATGGTTTAGTTGCCTGATAATAGTTGGGAAGAAACAGTTCCTGAATCTAGTGTACATTTTCACACTTCTGTACCTCTTGCCTGATGGAGAGGAGAGAATAGGGAGTGGCCAGGGTGCGACTCATCCTTGATTTTGCTGGTGGACTTGCCGAGGCAGTGTGAGGTGTAAATTGAGTCAATGGAAGGGAGGTAGGTTTGTGTGATGATCTGGGCTGCATCCAGAATTCTCTGCAATTTCCTACGGTCTTCTATAGAGCATATTGTGATGCATCCCGATAAAATGTTTTCTACAGTCCATCTGTAGAAGTTGGTGAGAGTTGTTGGAACATGCCAAACTTCCTAAGCCTTCTCAGGAAGTCGAGGCATTAGTGTTCTTTCTTGGACATTGCTTCAATATGGGTGGTCCAGGACATTTTGCTGGTGATATATTTACTCCTAGAAATGTGAAGTTTTCAACCATCTCTGCTTTGGCGGAATCAGTACTCCATTTGCTAAAGCAATGCTGGACATGAGAGATAACCCATTGTGTGTCACCATAAGAAAATAAAGGCCCTGTAATATGTTAAGTAGCAAAGTCCATGGTGATGTCATTTGCAGAGAGAATGGTACAAAGTTGTTGACCATTTCATACTACTATATGACCTTTCCTGCACAGTCTCTGTGACCCCCTCCTGGCTAACTCCCTGGTAGAGGCTGCTGTAGCCCTTCTGGAAAAAAGCTAAAGAACACAAGGTCAGAAATCCTTACCATGATCAGATTACATATTGCGGTGAAGATAAAAATCCTGGTCATTATTTATGTTGGAGCCATTGAGCCAACCATCACCCACTCATTTATGGGAAGGAAAGAGATGCACAAATGCACATGATTCTGAAATGACTTACTGTAAGTGTAGCCCCAGCCAGTGACGTAACATAGATAGTCATTTGGTAAGGTAGCACCTGCATCGGGCAAATTTCCAAGCTGGACAAATTGGTTCAGGACAGCATCCTGCGCCAGGTAAAGCAGCGCAATATCATTCCTATTAAAAATGGATTTGCAGCATTAGTGTCTATTTTATTTTTTAACTCGTGTTGCAAATGCATGGTAAGGCGAGTGCCTACAATTAGGATTACATTCAGTTTTAGGTTCTTTCCTTGTTGTTCACCCTTCCTCTCTTAAATACTGTCCTTCAAACTGCAGTCCCCTCTGTTACCTCATACATACGACCATGTGTCAGCATCTTCTTCTTTTTCTGAGGCATCTCCTTGGGATCAAGGATGATGTACGACCACTCTGGTTTGTGGGTCTGAGCTGGTTTATGAGACCAATGTAGGAACGGCAGACTCTTCCACAGATGGGGCAGTTGGCGGCTGATGGGGTGGGTGGATTGTTAGTTCATGGTGATATATTGGTCATGGTCTACTTTGTCAGTCATGCGAGTGACGACATCTTGACCTTCAAATACTCCTTTTTCTCAATTGACCAACGTTTGTTCTGGTTCATTGAAGGCAGTGGTGTATTTCATATGAATGTCTACCTTTTCTGAGAGGCGGCTTCTTAGACATGGGAAGCGGTGCATGTTTTCCAGGCCGTTGACATGGTGTAGTGAGGTAGATTAGTAGAAGACCTTTATCTTTTGGATGTTGAATGTAACACTCATCTTCTCAAATGCTTCGGTGAAAGATCTGTGTAGGAGATGAATGCCTCCCTCTCACACACAGACGCACACGTTCCATTAAATGTGGTACGAGTGTGAGTGGTGGACCACTGAAGAATCGATGTGTGGGCATATATTTTTTTTGCTACACAAAGTTATCAATGAGTCATTGGTAATTCCACATCAATGGTGTTTTTATGAGCTTGTGATTCGAGTAGCGGCTGTAATAGACTAGTTATTCAAAATTCAAAAGTTATTCAAAATAACTTGTCAACACAAGTTATTTGGAACAACACAAATGTCAACACAATATGCAATGGTCCAAAATATGATATTGTTACATACCCAAGAGCAAGATCACCATTCCAACCTTCATGAATGATGACATGTTGTACGGAAATGTACTGTTCGGTTTTGTCATCCTCATAAAGGTTGTGATCACCCAGGACCACACGGCGTGTTATACCTGGACTGTAAGTGAAAACAAAAGTCACTTTAACTAGCAATGTTACAAAATTTTGAGATTTTAAAAATCAAGTCTGCAATTTATCCCATCAGATAAAGCATAAAAAGAAGTTTAATTTGACACCTAATTTACTTTCATATCTTCAGTATTAAGAAAGTTATGGCCATTTTCATACTCGGAAATGAGCATCTTGCTTCCCATTGCCTTTCAATTGACTGAACTCAAAAGCTGTGATCTGGAAAAGTTAAAAGTCCGCAACATTCTTAAAAATTAAGAGAACTCAATGAAATTTTCAGTTATTATAGATTGAAGCATTCTGAAACAAATATTAAACAATCTTACTTGGATTACCTGAAATTAAAGCATATAATTAGTTAGTTATCTAATTGTAGCTAATTACAAAATTCAATGAGTAGATCTAAGCATCTATCCATTTCTTAAGAAAAGATAAACTTTTTTAAAATTGCCTAAGTGTCCAAATAACATTCACACAATAATCCACAATATAACATAATTTTTAAATTTCATTTTCATGAATTTCTGGGCCAAATGGAAGGAATTTAGTGTTTAATGCCTGTAAATTAATGGCCATTTAAATCAACTAGCGAGTGGGTTTTAGTGGAATGCAGTGGATTGGAACGTTGCGGTTAGCAGTGAAGTCGGGGGGAAAAATATTGGGGGTTCATACATTTTTTGGGGACCCCATTTCGCAACATAAAAATATTATTAATGCCTCCCGAAAAACCAACTTTTAATATAAAAATAAAGTATTTACCTTTTTTTCTCCCCTACGCAAAATGCTTCCGGTTGTCTGCGCTCACGGCTTTTGAAGGTGATTTTTAAATTACTCTAGTTAATAAATAATCTAGAGTAATTTAAAAATACCACCATTCATTAAATGTCGGAGCGATTTTTCTTCAGCAACCAAATCGCCCGACATTCATCGATTATCCAGGCCTGTGGAAAAACGGCACTTTAAGCCCGCCCCCCTCTGCAAGGCGCGAAAGTCGCGCACACGGGGAGCGGCAGAAGTGCAGCGCCGGTAAAGGTAAGTTTTGTAACATACCTACTTTAACCAAAATGGATTGGCAAGGGTAGATTGGTGTGCGGGAAGGTGGCTTCAGCAACGGAATGCCCTACATTTTATTAGTTTAATTTACTTTAGAGACACAGCACGGAAACAGGCCCTTCGGCCCACCGTGTCCCCATCGACTAATGATCCCCGCACACTAACACTATCCTACACACACTACGGACGATTTACACTTACACCAACCCAATTTACCTACAAACATGTACGTCTTTGGAGTTTGGGAGGAAACCGAATGAATAGATTGGAAAGACAACGATCTGGAGAAAGGGAGGGAAATGGGAAGAACCAAATACTTAGGACACAAACACAGATTTCAAAATTACAAAGGTGGAAAGGTTTGGGAATATTTTCACAGAATGTAGTGCATTGCCTTCCTCTGAAAATGTAGTAAACTTATTTACTGACACAGGATAGGAAAAAAAACATTTCCCAGACTCACAGCAAACATTAAGATACTGATGGCATCACAAAATCATGTTAAGTGTGTATTGATCAAATTATTGCAGTTGTGATTTTTTTGCACTGTAAAATATGGAGGGTTCAGAATAAGTCTGGGTAGCTCACAAGACAGGACTCATCACTTTTATGCAAAGAAACAGACACCTCTCATTGATTACCTGGGTGAGAGGTGCGTGTGTTAAAGTTAAAGGGCAGTTTGCGAAAAAACTGGACGACTGATCAGCTGTACTCAGGAAACAAACGCCTATGGTTCAATGGTTCTTTATTGTCATGTATGCACTGCACAGTGAAATTAGTTTTACACAGCTCACACATGCACAAGAGCTCGAGTGATCACCAGAGTGAGTTGTGTTGAGAGTCGGAGCTAGAAAGAATATATGAATTGAAATTACAGTTACAGTCAAGTCAAAGCTGCATAAGGGTGTTGAAGTACATAAATCAGATTAGTGAATGGTGTGATACAGTATTTTATACCATCACTTTTTGTAGTTTCCTGCAATATTGTAAAACATAGATAATCTGCTATCCCATTATTTGGAAATCCCGATGGTTTGCATCCAGCTCACTGGTGACGTTTCCTGTGCTCCCTTGAAATTCACAGGAGCTCTAAGCATGCCAAAGGAACAGAGTTTTACTGTATGTTTAAAAAGGAACTGCAGATTCTGGAAAATCGAAGGTAGACAGGAATGATGGAGAAACTCTGCGGTTCATGCAGTATATATGGAGTGAAGGAAATAGGCAACGTTTTGGGTTGAAACCCTTCTTCAGACTGATGTGAGGGTGTGGGGGGGGGGGGGGGGGGCAGGTGGAGCCAGTGGCTGAGGGAGAGCTGAGAAGGGGAGGAGAAAGTAGGGACTACCTGAAATTAGAGAAGTCAATGTTCAAACCGTTGGGGTGCAAACTGCCCAAGCGAAATATGAGGTGCTGCTCCTCCAATTTACGGTGGTCCTCACTCTGGCCATGCAGGAGGCACAGGACAGAAAGGTCAGATTCGGAATGGGAAGGGGAGTTGAAGTGCTGAGCCACCGGGAGATCAAGTTAGTTAAGGGCCTGTCCCACTTTCACGACCTAATTCACAACCTTTTTTACTCGTGGACATTTTTCATCAGGCTAGAAAAAACGCCCCGACCTACTTGATGCCACGAGTACCTACGACTAGCATCATGGCCTGCTATGACCTACCTATGACCTTGTGACGACCATGCTGCGAGTATGAGTCGAGGGCAAACTCGGCAGAGGTCGTGAAAGTGGGACAGGCCCTTTATTGCGAACCGAGCGGAGGTGTTTGGCGAGGCGATCGCCAAGCCTACGCTTGGTCTCGCCGATGTAGAGCAGCTGACTTCTAGAGCAGCGGATGCAATAGATGAGGTTGGAGGAGGTGCAGGTGAACCTCTGCCGCACCTGGAAAGACTGCTTGGGTCCTTGAATGGAGTCAAGGGGGGTGGTAAAGCGACAAGTGTAGCATTTCTTGCGGTTGCAAGGAAAACTGCCCGGAGATGGGGTGGTGCGGGTGGGAAGGGACGAATTGACCAGGGAGTTACTGAGGGAGTGGTCTCTACGGAAAGCAGACAGGGGAGGTGATGGGAAGATGTGGCAGTGATGGGATCACGTTGGAGGTGGCTAAAATGTCAGAGGATTATTTGTTCTATTTGTTGTATGTGACGGCTGGTAGGGTGGATGGTGAGGACAAGGGGGGCTCGGCCCTTGTTACGAGTGGGGGGATGGGGAGTGAGAGCAGAGTGATGGGGTACAGAAGAGACCCTGGTGAGAGCCTCATCTCTAGTAGAAGAGGGGAACCCCCGTTCCCTGAAGAGAGGACATCTCTGATGTCCTGGTGTGGAACACCTCATCTTGGGTACAGATGCGGCGTAGTTGGAGGAATTGGGAGTAGGAGATGGAGTCCTTACAGGAAGCAGGGTGGGAAGAAGTGTAGTCCAGATAGCCATGGGAGTCAGTGGATTTATAGTGGATGTTGGTCAATAGTTTATCACCTGCGATGGAGTTTTACTGTATCTTATTTCTAGTGCTTGCACATATTTAGCCTTAATAAATGTTTCAAGGAGTTTTGGGTTCTGTTGCTCTTTTGGATTTTACCAGCACAATGGTGCAGAGGTAGAGTTGCTGCCTTATAGCGCCAGAGACTTGGGGTCTATCCTGACTGTGGGTGCTGTCTATACGGAGTTTGAATGTGCTCCGGCTACCTCCCACATTCCAAAGACGCGCAGGTTTGTAGGTTAATTGGCGTGTAAATTGTCCCTAGCGTGTCGGACCAGAACTAGTGCAAGGATGTTTGCTGGTCGGCGCAGACTGGGTGGGCAAAAAGGCCTGTTTCCACTCTGTATATCTAAACTAAACTGAACTAAACTACACCTGCAGAGGCTCAGGCTGATCTCAGCGAATAGGTTATAAATTACAAATAGTACCAATCAAAATCATTCACCTGTCCACACAGTGAGCAGCAGTTACCACCCATCTGTTACGAATTAAAGTCCCTCCACAGGAGTGGTACCAGTAATCAGCCCGACCTTGAAGAGAAATCTGGTCAAGGGAAAAAAATGATTAGACTGGCACATGTTAAAATCATATTAAAAAAAACAGAAAATGTGGCTAGAAAAGCTGGCAGAAAACAGAAAAGTGATGGAGACTTATTAATACAAGTATTTTCATTCTCTCTGAGTTTATAGAGCGCCTACGATTATGTTGTTGTTGTTGTTGAGGTGATGTTTTATCTTTCTCACCTGCCATGGCCACGCATTGCGATTTGCCTCAGTCCCTCCAATGACTCGATTGTTTTCAGAACAGAGCCCTGTATACATTGAGAAAATGAAATGTTTTCATGACATCTTTACTGACGTTTGCTATCTTAAAATTAAATTCATGTATTCGGGAAGTCTGTAAAAGGCACTGTATTCCATCAGTAATGTGAGAATTCAAATTTCAATAGGTCCCAGAGCAGGTCAGGTCAAATTGTTAACCTGTAGAACTGTTCAATTTGTCTTATTTATGAATTTAGTTTAGTTTAGTTTAGAGAAACAGTGCGGAAGCAGGCCCTTCGGCCCACCGAGTCCACACTGACCAGTAATCCCTGTGCATTAACACTATCCTACACACACTAGGGACAATTTTACATTTATGCCAAGCCAATTAACCTACAAACATGTGCGTCTTTGGAGTGTGAGAGGAAACTGAAGATCTCGGAGAAAATGCACGGGGTCACGGGTAGAACATACAAACTCCGTACAGACAGCACCTAAAGTCAGGAACGAACCCAGGTCTCTGGAGCTGCAAGCACTGCAAGGCAGTAATTCTACTGCTGTGCCATCGTGCCGTAGATGAAGAAGATAATTTATCCCAAGTTCATCCATTACAAAAGACCCTAAGGTCTCTTGAATGTAGCATGCAATTTGTTCATAAGTTCATTCCATGTTTGATTAGCCTTTATGTAAATAAATGTGCTTTTCACTCAATTGAACCATCATCACCATGCCCTGCTCCTGCAATATAATATGCACAACAAGGCAACAGCACTAAAAATAGTTTATCTAGTCCTAGGAAAATTGGCTGCGCCAAATAGGCAAATAAAAGAAACTAAGTACAAATTATTAGCCATCCTTCAGTGTCAGGACGCTGACCGCTGGAATATTTATACGGTGCGGATCATGAATAGAATGATGGGAGTTCTGTGTGATTCCAAAACTTAAGCCTACATGTGTAGGAAGGAATTGCACATGCTGGTTTAAACTGAAGATAGACTCAAAATGCTGGAGTAATTCAGCGGGACAGACAGCATCTCTGGATAGATGGAATGGGTGACGTTTCGGCTCGAGACCCTTCTTCAGACTTAAGCCTACATGTTAATCACCCTCTCCCAAGCATCAAAAAGCAATATTTTTGTCTTCTTTATTACCCATTCTTGTGCCCTGTCTGAGTGAATTGTCCAATTTTACTCACCATACAGTTTAGTGTTGTTCGACGACGATGATATATAGGCTGATTACATAAACCTGCAATACTTTTGATACATTTGGAATCGTAAGGTACCAGGAAAGGTGGAAAATTCGACAGGATTCAGTTGCTCTGGTTCTATGATCCATTGCTGTTTCTCTTGGAATGCGGTTGAGCAGTTCTTCTGTTCACGCGTTTCCAATCTGATATCACAAGTGGAGGCAGGACTGGAGATGGGACCTTCTAGATTTTCTGCTGGAGCTAGGACCTTCTGCATTTGCTACTGGATATGGGGCATTCTAGATTGTCACCTGGAGATGGAACCTTCAACTTTTCCCAGGACTGCTGTCTTTGATGTCAATTACGTAAAGTTTCAATCTGGTTCAACTGCTCCTTAGTAAACTTTATTCTTCACGAGACTCATTTGATTTGAAATAGCAACTGCCTGGCATTTAATTTTCTGGTCAGTAACAACTAATGTTTCTCACAGTGCGAGTTGACCCACGAGTGACCTCGAGTGAAAGAGAAAATCAGACTTGTGGTTATGTACGAGATTCCAAGTTTATGTTCAAGTGTTTAACCAAATTCCCACGGTTATGTCTAAGTTTGCCGTTTACTTCTCATTTCTGCGATGTGCCAAGTTCCTCTCCCGAGTTACTCTTGAGCCAATAATGACTACTGACGTGTGGAAATATCATCACATGGATAAAAATGTCATGCAGTTTTTTTACTATAAAAAGCCTCCCATGACCATGGACAAAACTGCCCCGATGATCAGCTTCTCCGTGTCCCTTATGTAGCTGCATGCTTCTCTTGTCATGTAATTAACCGCTTTTATCAAATCATTGCGTATCATTGCTACAATGCATTAAATGGCATTTAAAGTACTTGGCTGTTCCCAACGTCTCACCTATTTGTGATAAATGCCAGTCTCAAGAAGCTACTATAGCGCACTCATTTGTCTTTTGTATAAATATTCAAAAATTTTGGACTGGAATTTTTGAAATCTTCACAAAATTATTTAACGTAAAACTGACACCAAAAGCAGAATGGATTATTTTTGGAACAACGGAAGGCAGCCCTGAATTAAATGTGTTTCAAAAGAATCTATTTGAATACGGGTTAATAACTGGAAAAAAGCTCATCTTAAAATTCTGGAAAAATGCTCCCATACCAACGGTAAAAATATGTGGATTTCAACTATGTTTGAAACACTACATCTGAAAGATATGAGACTCCGCCTGGCAGGAAAATCAGATTGTTTCTATAAGACGTGGTCTGCATTTATAGATCTACTACAAGGATAGGGTGCAATAGTACCTCAAAAAGGTACCAGCGTCGGGTGTTGGTAAAGGGGGATGAAAAATTGCCGAGTTGGTAAATTCCTTTTGCATGATGTTTACAATAAAGTAACAGTATTTTCCTTTTTTCTTCTTTCTCTCTCTTCTTTTCTAGGGTCTATCTCTTAATCTCCTTTCTCTAACTCCTCGACCAAGGGCTCTCTCTTCTTTCCCTTTGTCACGCTTCTTCACTTTCACAATTCTCTCCCACTTTCTCTGTTTCTATTCCTTTTTTTAATAGCCTTAAAAACTAAGGGGTACAGTGATTGTAATAATATATATGGGACATACACTGATGTCATTTACTGTACCTCTAATAAATAAAAATAAAACTTTTTTTAAAGTACTTGGCTGTCAAAAAAAGCGCAAAATGCAATGTTTTTTCTGCATTAGAAATAGAGCAACTCTTTTTGTAGCAAACTAATTGAAGCTGTACTTACCAAGCAGGGCAAGGCTTGCTAAAACCAACAGTTGCAACATCATAGCAGATGTATTGTAGAACGTTTTGACTGCATGGCCCAGCATTTATACACAGATCATATCAGACACTTGCCGTAAACTGGATAGACTTTCAGCTCATTTCGTAACCATGAGAAAACCACAATGTTGATATTTAACAGTAAAAGATAAGCATTGGACATTATTTGGGGCTGCCAGAATTGATAGTATGAGAAACTCTACAGGTGATATCAGTTTCTGTTCCAAAACAGAAATAGGTTAATGTGCCTATGTCAGGAAAAACTGAAAACCTTGTGCAGTGTTTATTTCCATTATCTTTTTCGCAGTCACCCCGTTGTTGTCTTTGGCAAAAAGGACCTGCTGCCGATCCTCTGCCAATGCTATTGTAAATGTATGAGTCCAAATAGGACACCTACACTTTGATCTTCCTTTGCTCCTTTGTGGGATGGGGTCTCACTCTGTTTTGCTGCAACTGTGTAATGAAGAGTGAGAACATCCTCGAACATCGTGATGTAGTGATTGTGTTCTTGGAATAACAACTTAGTAATTCGAATTCCAAACTTGGCCTACAGGTTGTGAAACTGAATTCAATAATACTGATAATGATGTGTGGGTTGGCCATAGAAATGAACTAACCATGAAGACTGCCGGATTGTCAATAAACACTAATATCCTCAGGGAAGGAAACATGCTTTCCACACCTGCTCTGGACTACACTGTTGGTTTCATATAAAGCCTGCATCTTCCTGCATAGATTAAGTTAGTCACTCCATGGACAGAAGTTTAGGGGTAACATGAGGGGGAACTTCTTTACTCAGAGAGTGGTGTGGAATGATCTTCCTGCAGAAGTGGTGGAGGCAGGATCGATTTTAACATTTAAAAGTAAAGTGGATAGGTATATGGACGGGAAGGGAATGGAGCGGTATGGTCTGAGTGCAGGTAGATGGGACTAGGGGAAAATAAATGGTCGGCACGGACTGGAAGGGCCGAGAAGGCCTGTTTCCGTGCTGTAATTGTTATATGGTTATATGACATGGTACTTCCCACCCTGCTGACAGTTCAGTGGACCACAGGAATTGGGCAGGGAATAAAAGAGGGAATTTTGTTGTGGTTTTAAGACTCAAATTTGGATAATATGACACAGACACAGAGAATTCTTCAAGAAGACGAAAAGCCTTTATTTGCAAATATTGGCTGGAGCAGTCAGAGAGGACACCTTGGCCTGTTCTCTAATTGCTCAAAAATACACAGAACCAGGCAGCTCTTTATTACAGTTTTTCAGTCTTATCTTTGCTTCATTATCTGCATGCTGTACTCCTTTTGCATCAATCTACCTTCAGGACTAATCTCTTCTGTCCTGCCACCATTATGTTTCGGCCTTGGTTCAGTCTCCACACCTCCCCTCATTATTTCTCCTTGTTTGCCACCCTTATGTTTAACTTCTAATCTCTCAGCTACCTTCTGCCCCCATTAAGTTTTAACTACTGTTACAGGGTTACACCATATTACACTGTTACATATTGGTTTATATGTTTTACACAAAGATGCAAATGTATTTATTAAGAGTACAAAGCAAAAGTAAAAGTAAAAATAAGAAGCAACTTGTTTGCTAAATAAAAAGACAATACTAAATAAAGAGACTTAATACTAAATAAAAATACTTAATTAAGTGCTGCTGAGTAACTAACAAACAAGCACGTGAATAAGTATGCTGAAGCACGTGAATGAGTATGGAGCTGATGTCTGATTACATAAAATAGCTGACATCTCTGCTGCTGGCTGTGATAAATGTTTTTAATTAAGGTCTAAGTCTCTAAAACTTCCATATAACCCACTGCCATTCTGTTTCTCTAAATCCTCTATAGTTTCTCTCACAACATTTAAGAACTATCCAGGCAAACAGTCAAATTACCAAGGTATAGAAGTCAATGGACTAACCGGTAAATCAGATTAGTGGAGATCGATGGTCAGCATGAACGTGGTGGGTTGAAGGGATTGTATTCTGTGCTGTGTGACTCGATAACACTGACACATGAGAAAGCATGGAACAGATTGGGCCATTGACTCATCCAGCTCATTCATTCCATTCAGATTATAGAATCTACCAAATTGTTAATTCTACCCCAAAATCATTTCCTGCGGATTGATTATTCATGAATATCCCTGATTATACAAATGTAACCAATTAATTTACTAATTGGTTTGCAACCTGCTCCACTGCTCACCACAGGCAACACAATACTCCCGAGCCGAAATCAAAAATTGCAAAAAAAGGGTGAATGAACAACTACCGAGCTGCAAATATAATGGGAATTGTCATACCCATTAATATCAGTGTGAAACCAAAACCAGTTTTTACTTGATAATAACACTTTTAATGAGTACTGTAATACATCAGGAAATTTTATTCTCAACAAATCCCAGAGGTGAGATAAGAGTGACTAGCTGTGATGTCAGGGCAGCAAGTGTGGCATCAAAAAGCCATGATAAAATTAAAATCAATGGATAAAAGTGTCTGGCCCACAGTTACATGGTTTACCGGGGGCGCCGCGCGATTGGCAGCCCCGCCAACAGTCTGTCTTTTTTCATTTTTTTGTTAATTTTATCAAAGTCAAAGTCCAAAAGTCAAAAGTAAAAGGTAAAAGTCAAAAGTCAAAAGAGTTTATTGTCATGAGTCCCTGACAGGACAATGACATTCTTTCTTTGCTTAGCACAACAGAACATAGTAGGCATTGACTACAAAACAGATCAGTGTGTCCATATACCATTATATACATAAATATACACATGAATAAATAAATTGATAAAGTGCAAATACCAGATAAAGGGGTATTAATGTTCAGAGTTTTGACCGAACCAAATTGAATAGCCTGATGGCTGTAGGGAAGTAGCTATTCCTGAACCTGGTCGTTGGAGTCCTCAGGCTCCTGTACCTTCTACCTGAAGGTAGCAGGGAGATGAGTGAGCGGCCAGAATGGTGTGGGTCCTTGATGATGCTGCCAGCCTTTTTGAGGCAGTGACTGCGATAGATCCCCTCGATGGTAGGGAGGTCAGAGCCGATGATGGACTACTTTTACTACTTTTTGTAGTCTTTTCCTCTCCAGGGCGCTCAAGTTGCCGAACCAAGCCACGATGCAACCGGTCAGCAAGCTCTCTACTGTGCACCTGTAGAAGTTAGAGTCCTCCTTGACAGACCGACTCTCCGTAATCTTCTCAGGAAGTAGAGGCGCTGATGAGCTGTCTTAATAATTGCATCTGTGTTCTCGGACCAGGAAAGATCTTCAGAGATGTGCACGCCCAGGAATGTGAAGCTCTTGACCCTTTCAACCATCGACCTGTTGATATAAACAGGACTGTGGGTCCCCATCCTACTCCTTCCAAAATCCACAATCAGTTCCTTGGTTTTGTTGGTGTTGAGGGCCAGGTTATTGTGCTGGCACCATATGGACAGTCGCTCGATCTCTCTTCTATACTCTGACTCATCCCCATCAGTGATACGTCCCACAACAGTGGTGTCGTCAGCGAACTTGATGATGGAGTTTGCACTATGACCGGCTACGCAGTCATGAGTATAGAGTGAGTACAGCAGGGGGCTGAGCACGCAGCCTTGAGGTGCTCCAGTGCTGATTGTTATCGAGTCTGACACATTACCACCAATACGAACAGACTGTGGTCTGTGAATGAGGAAGTCGAGGATCCAATTGCAGAGGGATGCGCAGAGACCCAGTTCTGCGCGTTTGGTAACCAGCTTGGAAGGGATGATTGTGTTAAATGCCGAGCTGTAGTCAATGAATAACAGCCTGACATATGAGTTTTTGTTGTCCAAGTGGTCCAGAGCGGAGTGGAGGGCCAGCGAGATCGCATCCACCGTTGATCTGTTGTGGCGGTAAGCGAACTGCAGTGGGTCCAGGTTTTTGTCGAGGTAGGAGTTGATTTGCGCCATGATCAACCTCTCAAAGCACTTCATCACCACAGATGATGAAATGCTTTGAGTGCATTTAAAAAGCTTGTGTAAATATTCTCCGATTTGTTTTATGTGGAGGGAGGGGGAGGGGGTCAGGGTAAACCTTTTTCCCCAATCACGTACCTTGCCAGAGATGCGATTGTTTTCCGAATCGTATCTCCGGTTGCTCTGCGACCTAACATTGTGGAGCTGGAGGCCTCCTCGGACTGACTTTGAGCCCCACTGCGGGGCGTGGACTTAACATCGGAGCCGATCCCTTGCATGGGATCGTTCCAACCGCGGCCTGCGGACTTTTGAAAGCTCGCAGTCTCGGGAGAGGCCGAGTCGAGGGGTCCAACGACGCAGAAGGTTTGACAAGCCATGACCTGGGAGTCAGAACTCTTGGCGCGGGGGAGCTGACATCCCACCGATGCAGGAGCTGATCACCCCGGCGCGAGGGCCCAATCGCCGCCGGCTACGGGAGTCAAGATCGTCCCATCAACAGAAGGCTCAAGGCCCCCGGCCGCGGGAGAGCAAAGAAGGGAAGAGATTGAACTTTTTTCCGCCTTCCATCACAGTGAGGAATGTGGAGGAGTCATTGTGGTGGATGTTTATGTTAAAATGTATTTTGTGTATTTTGTTGCTTTTTATTGGTATGACTGTATGGCAAATGAAATTCCTCGTACGTTGCAAAACATACTTGGCTAATAAAGGATGATTATGATCATGATTATTATGATTTTATTTTGAAGCTTCTTCCTGGCTCATTATGCAAACCCATTGGAAGGGGCAAAGGCTCGTTCTTCATTCTGACATCGCATGATACAGCCCTTTAAAACAGCAATATATTACACCATCTATGCAACTGCACTCAATTTGGATGAAAAGCAGAAACATGAAATGAAAATAGAAATACACTGACAAGGAAAGCACCATGTGGCTGGGATTTTTTTTCCGGGGTGAGCTTGGAGTTAAATTTGGGACTCAGCACACTCCAAAACATTACACTGCAGAATCAAAAATAAAAAGCTTGTGGGCGTTACTGCCTCTGAAGCTTTTTTTGTTTTCAGTTTTGTTCTGTATCCAAGTGATTAATATAAAGAAAAGCAGTGGTTGCAGTCCTGCCCCCAGGAAACCTCACTGCAATAGTTCCCTCTAAAAAGCAACTTTTCACTTCTAATTTCTGTTACTCCGCCATTTTTTAACCATGCTGTTACACCACAGCGACTTTTAACGTCGTAGGCTTCCAGCTCCACGCCCCAACCCCATAAACATCCTGACTTGTTCTGGATGACGTTCTACCTAAGTTTTCACAAAAACTTTGATAACTAGTGGTTGCCTATCTTTGGCCTTTCTTACTTCAGCATACCCCTTTGGAGAAGGGAGGATTTGATTCTAATATCAAGCTTTCTATTGATTACTTTGTGCACCTTTGATTGATTACATTGTGCATGGTCTGCAGAATGTTCACTGCTTTCAATACTTTTGACTTTTAACTCAAGTTTTCCACACTCAGGCATGGCCTTTATGGCTCAGTGACACACAAGGTGTTGCATTTAACACTGAGTCATCAGGGAAAAGGTTAGTTTGCTCTGACTCAGCAGATATAACAGAAACATTTTATTAATCTTGGAAACTGTAGTGGATATGTGATTAATGCCAAAGCACATATCCATGCTTTAACCCTTCAATCCAATTTAACAATTGATTGATTAAAGGGTACATCGAGGAAACAGGCCCTTTGATGTAGCAATGTTACACAATTTTGAGATTTTAAAAATCAAGTCTGCAATTTATCCCATCAGATAAAGCATAAAAAGAAGTTTAATTTGACACCTAATTCACTTTCATATCTTCAGTATTAAGAAAGTTATGACCATTTTCATACTCGGAAATTAGCATCTTGTTCCCCATTGCCTTTCAATTGACTTAACTCAAAAGCTGTGATCTAGAATCGTTAAAAGCCCATAGCTTTGTTAAAAATTAAGAGAACTCAATGAAATTTCCAGTTATTATAGATTGAAGCATTCTGAAACAAATATGAAACAATCTTACTTGGATGACCTGAAATTAAAGCATATAATTAGTTATCTAATTACAAAATTCAATGAGTAGATCTAAACATCTATCCATTTCCTAAGAAAAGATAAAGTTTTTTTAAATTGCCCAAGTGTCCAAATAACATTCACACAATAATCCACAATATAACATAATTTTTAAATCTCATTTTCATGAATTTCTGGGCCAAATGGAAGGAATTTAGTGTTTAATGCCTGTAAATTAATGGCCATTTAAATCAACTAGCGAGTGGGTTTTAGTGGAATGCGGTGGATTGGAACGTTGTGGTTTGCAGTCAAGTCGGTATAAAAAATACAGCCGGTTCATACATTTTTTTTGGACCCCATTTCGCAACATGAAAATATTATTAAAGCCTCCATAAAAAACAACTTTTAATATAAAAATAAACTATTTACCTTTTTTTCTCCACTACGCAAAATCCTTCCTGTTATCGGCGCTCACGGCTTTTGAAGGTGATTTTAAAATTACTCTAGATAATAAATAATCTAGCGTAATTTTAAAATACCTTCATTAATGAAATGTCGGAGCGATTTTTCTTCCGCAACGAAATCGCCCGACATTGATCGACTTGCCCAGTCTGAAGAAAAACGGCACTTTAAGCCCGCCCCCCTCTGAAAGGCGCCAAAGTTGCGCACACGGGGAGCGGCAGAACTGCAGCGCTGCTCAAGGTAAGTTTTGTAACATACCTATTTGATGCACCAAGTCAACGCCAACCATCGATCATCCGTTCACACTAGTTCCATGTTATCCCACTTTCTCATCCACTCCCTACACATTTGGGGCAATTTACAAAAAAATAACCTAAAAAACCCATACATCTTAGGTTTAAGAAGGAGTAGATAAGGAGTAGTCTGAGGAAGGGTTTCGGCCCGAAAAGTTGCCTATTTCCTTCGCTTCATAGATGCTGCCGCACCCGCTGAGTTTCTACAGCAATTTTGACTACCGTACATCTTAGGGATGTGTGAAGAAGCTGGGGCACCCAGAAACCCATGCAGCCACAGAGAGAATGTGCAATCTCCGCACAGACAGCACCTGAGATCAAGATCAAACCCAGGTCGCTGGCGCTGTGAGGCAGCAACTCCACCAGCTGCACCACCACCATCAATCTTCTTTCCCAGACCAACATTCCCAACATTGAGGTCCTAATTATTCTCAGTTGTCTCTATGAGGCAGGCCATCTCACAAGGGTGCCTGATCCCTGAAACAAATTCTTACATTTTAGGTAACTAAACCTACAAGCACAGACCCCTTCGCCCTTTATCCCCTCTCTTCCCTGTGCCCCACCCAGATGTGCTTCCATTTATCTCTTCCCCCCTGTCCCCGTCCACATATATATACTTTCCTCTGGCTTCACATTTTGTGCTTCGTCTTTGTTATCTCTATCTCACACTTTTTAGGAGCATAGAAAAATAGGTGCAGGAGTGGGCTATTCGGCCCTTCGAGCCAGCACCACCATTCAATGCGATCATTGCTGATCATCCACAATCAGTACCCTGTTCCTGCTTTTCCCCCATATCCCTTGATTCCTTTAGCCCTAAGAGCTAAATCTAACTCTCTCTTGAAAACATCCAGTGAATTGGCCTTCACAGCCTTCTGTGGAAGAGAATTCCACAGATTCACACCTCTTTGGGTGAAAAAATGTTGCCTCATCTCAGTCCTAAATGGCCTACCCCTTATTCTTAAACTGTGACCCCCGGTTCTGGATTCCCCCAACATCAGGAACATTATAAAATCATGAGAGGAATAGATCGGGCAGATGCACAAGTCTTTTACCCAGGGAATTCGAGGACCAGAGGACATAGGTTCAAGGTGAAAGGGAAAAGATTTAATAGGAATCAGAGGGGTAATTATTTTCACAAAATTGTATCGAACAAGCTGCCAGAGAAGGTAGTTGAGGCTGGGAATATCCCATTGTTTAAGAAACAGTTGGACAGGTACATGGATAGGACAGCTTTGGAGGGTCATGGACAAAGCGCAGGCAAGTGGGACTAGGGTAGCTGGGACATTGTTGGCCGGTGTGGGCGAGTTGGGTCGAAGGGCCCGTTTCCACACTGTATCACTCTATGAGTCTATAACTCTATGACAATACTCCAGGTGCGGTCCCAACAGGGCCCTGTACAACTGCAGTAGGACCTCAAATCCTCTCACAATGAAGGCCAACATGCCAATAGTTTCCTTCACTGCCTGCTGTACCTACATGTTTACTTTCAGTGACAAGCACACCCAGGTCTTGTTGCACCTCCCATTTTCCTAATCTGACACGATTCAGATAATAATCTGCCTTCCGGTTCTTGCCACCAACGTGGATAACCTCACATTTATCCACATTATACTGCATCTGCCCACTCACCCAACCTATCCAAGTCACCCTGCAACCTCATAGCATCCTCATCGCAGCTCACGCTGCCACCCAGCTTTGTGTCATCTGCAAACTTGGAGATGTCACATTCAATTCCCTCGCCTAAATTGTTAATTAAAAAAAAATCTCCTGTTTCCCGAGAGTTCCCTCCTCAACCGGGTCCTCCGAGATCCTCCTCCACGGGGTCCTCCTGTTTCCCCGAGAGCCTCCGGCAGGACAATGCCGTCACGAGGCACTGCTGCCACTGGCGGTGACGTCAGTGGGAAGGCTGGGCCGGGCCAGGCCTGGGGACAGCGTCCGACGGGGAGCAGCTCCTGTCGAAGGTGACGCACTGAAAACAGCCCGGTCATTGCTCTGCAGCGATGGATATCGCGCTGGTGCAGAATTCCTGCACATGAGAGATGGGGTGGGGGGGTATTCATCTCTGCCTTTTTCCAGCCATCTGCCAATCAATACTTCCCCCCCCCCCAATCTATATCCACCTATCACTTGCCCAAACCTATCCCGTCATCCAACTTTCTCCTACAAAAATTAGTCTGAAGAATGGTCCCGCCCCGAAACACCGGCTATCCACGTTCTCCAGAAATGCTGTCTGACCCATTGAATTACACCAGCACTTTGTGTCTTTTTTTGTGAACAAAGAGAATATCTTTCATGGCATGGAGTGCATCCAATCCATTTATACAAATGATATCAAAATCAAGAGGCAACAAACAGGATAATGTACGCATTTTTTTTTTATTTTCTTGCTTTATTGTGATCCAGTTAATGGAATTACATGCCTTGGTTGCATGTTGCACTTTGGCCGTCGCAATCCTGCACTTTGGCCGTCGCAATCCTGCACTTTGGCCGTCGCAATCCTGCATTTAATACAAAGCGATTTTCTGGAAAATAAAACAGGATTGCATTTATTTATTGTGAAACGCTTCAATTTGGGTCTGAACAGGAACTTGTCCCTTACAGATGTGTTGTGAGAGGGAGAATTTCCGTGAGAGTTTCCCAACCTCTCCCCGCAACATTAGTGAAAGGTTGGGGAACACCTTATTTACATTATTTTCTGGAGATTTTACACATCAGATTTTCCATTTCGGTTTCCACCATGACAAGATGTGTCCTGCGATCTCATCACAGAAAGCTCTGTGCAAGATGTGCTAAATCAGAATATTTATCTGGCAGCATCTTTTATAGAATATAAAAATATAATGAAAATCAAAAGCTAACGTACAGTATTGATCCAGTCGATGTAAGCTGAGACGCGGGTCCATACTGTTGGTTTCATGTATGTGTCACATCCTGCTGCAGCTACAAAGCTTGTGGCTCCATGGACATAGTAAATACCATTCTGCTCACAATTCAGAGGACCTCCAGAATCTCCCTTTGAGGAAAGTTGGTGAAATCATTATTTTCAATCTCTCAGACTGGTTTATAAAATATATTATTACATTTTAAAAGGTAATTGAAATCAAGAGTAATACAAAAAAGGGAAAAGGAACAGGGAGGAACAGAGAAAGAAAAAAAATGGTATTGAGGAAAAAGAAGAGAAATACTTGAAAGGAAAATGGAAACTAAGTAAGAACCGTAATGTGTCAGCAATTTCTTGCTGACAGCAAAGGAAATAATGAAAAAGTTGCATTTACATAGGCCCTTTCATAACCTCAAAGTATTCCAAAGTGTTTTGCAGCCAGTTTGCACATAGAAACAGAACTGTGACATTGACCAAATAATTTGTTTTGCTTGTGTTAATTGCGAGTTAGATATTGCTGCAGAACACAGGGGAGAATTCCCCTGCTCCTTTTTAAAATAGTCGTGATCTTTTACGTCCTCCCACAAAGCCAGACAAAACCTCATTCTAATGGCTCAGAAGAAAGATGATGCCTCTTCCATTGTAAGAGAGCATCTACGTTTATTACCTGACAACCAGCAATGATGCCGTCACCTCCAGCACACACCATGTTGTTGTTAACATAGTCACCCCACCATGCAGGCTGAGAACATACTTCATAGGAAACAACCCCGATAGCAGCTTGTTGAAGAGTAGCACTAACATATCCATTGTCTGCATCAAGAGAAGAAATTCTATATTGCTAGTGCATTTTTGTCATTCATTATTATTATACTCCACATAACATTTCAGATCACATTTAGCACCATATTGCCTATTTGTCCATGGGAACATCGATAAGCAGATTGAAGACCATTTGATAGGCTTTATCCATTTCCTTACTATTTAGGTCATCTTCTTCTTCTTATCGAGTCCACAAAGAAGGTTAGTTGTTCAGCCAGAGTTGTACGCAGATGCCGAGAAGTTTCTTGTGCGCGGTGGTGGAAAGATTGGTGGAAACAGGGCTGCAACGCGAGCGCTCTTTCCTTTACTACACTATTTAAGTAAAAATTAGCAATGTTTTTAACCATTACAGGGCAAGGAGCTTTAAGGAAATTGTAGCCCTGGGATGATCAGGTACTTTAGGAATGTGCCTAAACAAGCAATACTTAATTAAAATTGAGAAACTACAAGGTCCTTGAAACAAGATGAAAAATCTATAGCAAGATTTTTTAAAATCATAGCTGTGAAAATAAGGGCTGCTATTTTAATAACTCGTGTAACGGACAAAGCCAGAACCTTTTGCCCGTCCCCAATTCATTCTCGAACTGATTGGTTTGCTGGAAAATTTTAGAGACCAATTAAGAGGCAGATACACTGCTGGGGTAGGGAGCTACATTGAGCCGACCATCAACCACTCATTTATGGGAAGGAAAGAGATGCACAAATGCACATGATTCTGAAATTACTTACTGTAAGTGTAGCCCCAGCCAGTGACGTAACATAGATAGTCATTTGGTAAGGTAGCACCTGCATCGGGCAAATTTCCAAGCTGGACAAATTGGTTCAGGACAGCATCCTGCGCCAGGTAAACCAGCGCAATATCATTCCTATTAAAAATGGATTTGCAGCATTAGTGTCTATTTTATTTTTTTACTCGTGTTGCAAATGCATGGTAAGGCGAGTGCCTACAATTAGGATTACATTCAGTTTTAGGTTCTTTCCTGGTTGTTCACCCTTCCTCTCCTAAATACTGTCCTTCAAACTGCAGTCCCCTCTGTTACCTCATACATACGACCATGTGTCAGCATCTTCTTTTCCTGAGGCATCTCCTTGGGATCAAGGATGATGTACAACCCCTCTGGTTTGTGGGTCTGAGCTGAGCATATGAGACCAATGTAGGAACGGCAGACTCTTCCACAGATGGGGCAGGTGGTGGCTGATGGGGTGGGTGGATGGTTAGTTCATGAGGGGGTCTGCTTTTTCAGTCATTTACACAGGGCCTCCATGTGTTCTTGATGCATGAACTCTTTTCTCAATCCCATCCTGAATGCTTCTTCTCCACTTGAGTTGTCTTGGGACAGTGATTCACAGGAGTCATTGGGGATGTTGCATTTCTTCACGGTGGCTTTGAGCACATCCTTGCATCTTTTCCTTTGTCCATGACAGAGCTCAGAATAGTGTCTATTCTTGGAGTGTGGGGATGAGCATGCGAGTGACGACATCTTGACCTTCAAATACTCCTTTTCCTCAATTGACCAACGTTTGTTCTGGTTCATTGAAGGCAGTGGTGTATTTCATATGAATGTCTACCTTTTCTGAGAGGCAGCTTCTTAGACATGGGAAGCGGTGCATGTTTTCCAGGCCGTTGACATGGTGTAGTGAGGTAGATTAGTAGAAGACCTTTATCTTTTGGATGTTGAATGTAACACTCATCTTCTCAAATACTTCGGTGAAAGATCTGTGTAGGAGATGAATGCCTCCCTCTCACACACAGACGCACACGTTCCATTAAATGTGGTACAAGTGTGAGTGGTGGACCACTGAACAATCGATGTGTGGGCATATATCATTTTTTTGCTACACAAAGTTATCAATTAGTGTTTTTATGAGATTTTGATCGTTCTTAAAGTAGCGGCTGTAATAGACTAGATTTCAAAATAACTTTGATGTCAACACAATATGCATTGGACCAAAATATGATATTGTTACATACCCCACTGAAAGATCACCATTCCAACCTTCATGGATGATGGCATATTGTACGTAAATGTACTGTTCGGTTTTATCATCCGCATAAATGTTGTGATCACCCAGGACGACACGGTATGTTATTGGACTGTAAGTGAAAAAAATGATGTTACTTTAACCAAAAGGGATTGGCAAGGGTAGATAAGGGAGTGAGAAACAGGTGGCTTCATTGCCCTACATTCTATTGTTTAGGCCCAGGGTTTTATATACAGTGTGGTAGTTTGAAATAGAAAGTCAATTGTCAAATATAATGGTATTTCCAATACGATGCAATGGTAAATTCTATGATAGTCGTCCATGCATTTAATATGCTATTGTATAGAATTGCTGGGTGTAAATCAGTAATGTCAGTTGATGTGCAAATTGTTTGATGTTGCTGCTGCAACAATTGAGAACTTATTTTCATTGATGGAACAGCATGGGTCTTAATGCAGAAGCAGACTTTAACAAGATGATGGAGGCCTGCTCCTGCATAAATATGAGGCCCATTCTTACCTGAGCTGCTGGCATGGAATCTGCCACTGAACCAAGCTATGGAATCCTCACCTAAGTCCCCAATGTCTTATATGTGTAATAGGTAAGGACGTTATATATTTTTGGGACCTAGCCCAACATGATGAATCATTGCACTGTATCCTATGTTCTGTCTGAGATACTTGGTACCGGCCCCTACTCCAACCTACAGCTCCAAACCAAGCTGCTCCAAATCATTTGGAAATAGTAATGCTCAAATACTTGCTGGCGTGAAATCCATTAATGAACTTTTATCAAAAATACTGATAAACCTCAATCTTCTCTCATCAGAATACCTTGACATGATGATGGTCAACACATCAAACAGGATTACCATCCTCTGAGAATCTAGTAGACTAACTTACTGACACAGGATTGAAATAAAACCATTTCACAGACTTACAGCAAACAGGCAAGTTGAAGATACAGATGTCACAAGAAAAATCATGTTAGGTGTGCATTTACTAAATTATAGCAGTTATGATTTTTTTGCATTATAAAATATGGAGGTTTTAGGGCAAGTCTAGTTAACGTACAAGGCAACTGTGAACAGGTGTCATCACTTTTATGCAAAGGAACAGACATGTCTCAACCATTGATTAGCTGGATGAGAGGTGCTTGTGTTAAAGTTAAATGGTGGCTTGCAAAAAACTGGACGACTGATCAGTTGTACTCAGGAAACAAATGTCTATGGTTCAATGGTTCTTTATTGTCACGTATGCACTGCACAGTGAAATTAGTTTTACACAGCTCACACATGCACAAGTGCTCGAGTGATCACCAGAGTGAGTTATGTTGAGAGTCAGAGTTGGAAAGAAATACAAGAATTGAAATTACAGTTACAGACAAGAGTTAAAGCTGCATCAGGTTGTTGGAGTGCATACGTCAGATCAGTGCATGGTATGTTGCAGTATTTTATACCAACATTTTTGGTAGTTTCCAGCAATACTGTGATGCTTTGATAATCCGCTAAGAAAACCCATGTTGCCTTGAAATTTACAGGAGCCCCATTACGTGTGCTCCCTTGAAACTCACCAAAATGCTAAGTGTGCCAAATGAGCAGATTTTTAATGGGTGTAGTTTTATTTTATTACTAGTGCTCGCACTTACTCAGTCTTGATTAATGTTTAAAGGAGTTTTAGGTTATGTTGCTCTTTTAGCTTTGACCAGCTTTACTCCACCTGCGGAAGCTCAGGCTGAACTCAGAGAATAGGCATAAATGACAAATAGTACCAATCAAAATCATTCACCTGTCCACACAGTGAGCAGCAGTCAGCACCCATCTGTTACGAATTAAAGTCCCTCCACAGGTGTGGTACCACTGACTAGCCAAACCTTGAAGAGAAACCTGGTCAAGGGAAAAGCAAAGCTTCATATGAATGCAGAAAATATTGCGAGATAAGCTGGGGAGAAAACGGAAAAGTGATGAAGACCTCGTCATACAAATATTTTCATTCTCTCTGAATTTACAGACCTATGATAATATGTCGTTGTTGTTGAGGAAATGGTTTATCTTTCTCACCTGCCATGGCCACGCATTGCGATTTGCCTCAGTCCCTCCAATGACTCGATTGTTTTCAGAACAGAGCCCTGTATACATTGAGAAAATGTTTTGATTACATCTTCACTGATATTTGCTATCCTAAAATTATTTTTATGTATTCAAGAAGTCTGTATTGTGAGAAATTCAATTGCAATAACTCCCAGAGCAGGTCGGGTCAAATTGTTAACCTGTAGAACTGTTCAATGCGTCTTATTTATGAGTTTCAAGTTTAAATGATAATTGTAGATGAAGAAGATCATTTATCCCATCTAGTTTATCCATTAGGAAAGACCTAAAGGTCTCTTGAATGTAGCATGCAATTTATTCATGTTCATTCAGTATTGGATTACTCTTTATGTGAATAAATGTGCTTTCACTCAATTGAACCATCATCACCATGTTCTGGTCCTGTAATATAATATAATATGCACTAAAGACAGTCTGTCTAGTCCTAGGAAAATTGACTAAGTCAAATAAAATTACCTGTTTGCCAGGTCTTGGGAGCTATGTGTGATCCAAAGCCTTAAGCCTACATGTTAATCATCCTATCCCAAGCCTCAGAAAAGCTCAATGCAATATTTCAGTCTTCCTCATTACCCATCCTTGTGCCCTGTCTGAGTGAATTGTCCATTTATAATCAGTATGTAGAGTTTTGTGTTGTGAACTTATTTCCATTGGCAACAACATGGAAGCTGCTCATACAAGGACCTTGCAGCCAGGAGAGGGTGCACTCACACGTCAGATTGCGTCTGTGAGCAAGAAACTAGTTCATGATTACTTAAAACTTCAATGATTTCGACAGTTTTAGTTATCCGTTACAGTTATATAAGACATTGGTGAGGCCACATTTAGAGTATTGTGTTTTGTTTTGATCACCCTGTTGTAGGAAAGATGTTGTCACGCTGGAAAGGGTGCATAAAAGACTTATGAGGATCTTGCCAGGACTCGAGGGCCTGTGCTATGGGGGAGGATTAGCAGGCTACAACTTTATTCCTTGGAGTACAGGAAGATGAGGGGTGATCTGATAAAGGTACACAAAATCATAGATTGGGTAAATGCACAGAATGTTTTGCTCAGAGTAGGGGAATCGAGAACCGGAGGACATAGGTTCAAGGAAAGGGGGCAAAGATTTCATAGGAACCAGAGGGGTAACTTTTTTCCAAAAAGGGTAGCGGATATATGGACCTAGTTTCCAGGGTGAGGTCGGCGAGGCAGGTGCTATTACAACATTTAAGAAACATCTAGACAGGTACATGGATAGGATAGATTTGGAATGATATGGACCAAACGCAGGCAGGTGGGACATGATGGTAATGTGGGCATGTTGACCCGTAGGGCCTGTAAGGCCTGTTTCCACGCTGTATGATTCTGTGACTCTATTTGGAGTTAACGTACCAGGAAAGGTGGAAAATCCAACACGATTCAGTTATTCTACGAATTTACCCCATTCTAAGATGCATTGGCATTTCTCTTGGGATGGGGTCGAGCAGTTCTTGTGTTCACCCGTTTCCAATGTGATATCACAAGTGGAGGGAGGACTGGAGATGGGACCTTTCTAAATTTCCTAGGACTGCTGTCTTTGACGTCAATGACTTCAAGTTTAAATCTAATTCAACTGCTCCTTAGTACGTTTTATTTTTCACATGACTCATTTGTATTAGAAATGGCGAATGCCTGGCACTTAATATTCTAGTCAGTAACAACTAAAACTGTTTTTGAAATTAGAAATAGAACGACTCTTTTAGTAGGCAAAATAATAGAAATTATACTTACCAAGCAGGGCAAGACTTGCTAAAACCAACAGTTGCAACATCGTGGCAAGTATATTGTGGAACGTTTTGATCTCATTGCCCAGTATTTATACACATATTATATCGATCACTTGCCGTAAACTGGATAGACTTTCAGCTAATTTTGTAACTATGATAAAGCCACAATGTTGACATTTAAACATTGGACATTATTTGGGGCTGCCAGAATTGATAGTATGAGAAAATCTACAGGTGACATCAGTTTCTGCTCCAAAACAAAAAAGTAACCCCTGCATTCCCTCTCTCCTCCCCTCCCCCCACCTACTACTTCCACTTTTCACATCCTTGAATCCCTGTGCATCACCTCTTCCCCAGGCAACAATGAGCCATTATGGACTCAACCCTTCCTTGGTCATTTTTTGCCAGCCCTGCTTTGTTCTGGGTTTTTCGTAGCTTCGATTCCCTCCCCTCCACTTAGTCTGAAGAAAGATCCCAACCCGAAACGTCACCCATCCTTTTTCTCCAGAGATGCTGCCTGACCTGCTGGGTTACTCCACCACTTTGTGTCTATCTTGGGCATTCAGAAAATTAGCCCTTGTTAAAAATAAACAGAAAACCTTGTGCAGTGTTTATTTTCATTATCTTTTTCTCAACCGCCCCATTGTTGTCTTTAGCAAAAGATATCTTTTGCTGATCCTCTACCAATGCATTTATTGTAAATCTATAAATCCAAGCAGGTCATCTACCCTTTGATTTTCCTTCATCAATTTGTGGGATGGTGTCTCACTCTATTTTGCTGCAACGGTGTAATGAAGAGTGATAATATCCTAGAACATTGTAGTGTAGTGATTGTAGTCTTGGAATAGCAACTTGATCATTCTAATTCCAAACTTGTGAGTTGGGAAGTTGCGAGTTGTGAAACTGAATTAAATCACACTGATAATGATGTGTGGGTTGGCCACGGAAATGAAATGACCATGAATGCTGCCAGATTGTCATTAAACACTAATATCCTCAGGGAAGGAAACATGCTTTCCACACCTGCTCTGGACTTGTTTGGTTTCCATACAAAGCCTGTATCTTCCTGCATAGATGAAGTGAGTCACTCCATGGACATGGTACTTCCTACCCTGCTGACAGTTCAGTGGATCATAAGAATTGCTCTGTGGGGGAAACAAAAGAGGGAGACACCTATTGCTATTCCGTTTCTCTAAATTCTCTACAGTTTCTCTCACAAAATGTAATAAATATCTAGACAAGCACTCAGATTACCAAGGCAAAGATGTCTATGGACTAAGTACTGGTAAATCAGATGAGTGGAAATTGGAAATTGATGATCAGCATGAACGTGGTGGGTTGAAGGGATTGTATTCTGTGCTGTGCGACTCGATGATGAAATAATGTCCCAACATTTTCATAACTCAAACATGATTTTATTATTTCAGTAAGTCATTCAAACTCAAATATGGCAAAAACAATACTCAGCAGTGCTCAATGGCAGAAAACATTTTCTAGAACAACTCCCAACAAAATTTAAAATAGCCTTTTTACATCAATCAATTCCAAGTTGATTTTCTTCCCGTCATCAAGCAGCGATTCATGCTGCAATGTGGATTGATGGGCGCCAAAGGCCATCTCCCATAGTCATGCTTTTGTGAGCTCACAATAAATATCAGTGGGCAATTCCATTTTCCCCAATACAAGTTCACATCTTCACTTGCTAGAGTAGGTCTTAATGGAGAAAGTGAACATATTTACGTAGTGTCCTTCACAAACTCAGGATGTCGGAAGTACTTTACAGACAATAAATTATTTTTTGAATTGTTGCCATTGTTACAATGTAACACAGTAAAGTCCCATAAAAGACCAGATATCTGTTTTTGATATTATTTGGGGGGGGGGGGGGGGGAAGTGTATTGGCCAGGACATCAATGACCAGTAGCAACCCCAGCTCATTTTCCATTTGCTTGGACAAAAACATTACATTGTAGAGGTCTATGTTTTCACAGCTAACAAAAGCACAGATTGAGGAGTGAACTCTGGCCCTGCCTGGTCTTTAAGACACAACACCAAAATATGTGATGCATTGTGTCACTGCCCCAGAAATACCATCTTGCTTCATTACAATCCAGAGGCATTCTTTAATACAGCAAGTTGGACTAGTAAGACTCAGGAGGGATTTACAAACTATTATTAATTTTCTTTCCTGCATTTAAAAATAGTCTAAACATACAAGGTGAAGTGCCTATACAATTGTTAGAGTAGTGAATATTGAATGATTTTTTGTTTAGAACTACAGAGTTAGAATTCAATGGAGGTAGATAGCAAATTTAGGAAATTAAATTCAAACCTCTGTTCACTTTTCAGGAAATCAATATTCTGTTCAATAAATCAGGATAAAAACTGGAATCGTAAGAGATGGGGGAGGGAGTAATGGTGGTTGTGTTAAAGTAACATTCTCCCGCATGTTGCCTCCTATATCCTGTGTACACTTCTATATCCTGATAATGCCAGCAAATATTTCATACAAATATGAAGCAGGCTTCCCAATTTAATACATTTACATGTCTAAATGCAATATTCACAGGCTATTGGATCGATGGTTAAAATGACCATGGTTTGCAGTGTTATAGGGCAAATCATTGTTGGCTTGGGGAGACAAACTAAATTTACTGCAGTACAAGAGGATCATCTTTATCACTGTGAAATGAGATCAAAGAGAGTCTTTAATGCTAGATTAATAGTGGGAGACCTTTGCACATGTGCAAAAGTGCAATTACAAGGCAGAGATTTCTACGTCAGAGTATTATAATAAATTCAAAAAAGCTTAGAAAAATATAATTCAACATTTGTTGCTTCAAATCTAGAGTATGAAATTTTTCAACTAGAGTATCCCCAAACTCACACTCAAAAGAGCCTCATGCTGTTTGATAGTGCAGCCCACCAACTCTGAGAAACTGCAATTATTACAGCTTAGGAACTAAATATTTCATAAAGAAACCCAAAATCTATCTCAACTGTGTCTTGACACATATATACAGCTCAATGTTCAATTTATTTTAAGCAAGATAAATCTTAATTTATACAATTCCAATGTGCAGACCCACTTTTTTGCTGACCTCGCATATTTGTGGAAATGCACCTTGGTGCAATCAGCGTACCGAAAATAAGTCTCCTGTGTTTACCCGTAACATTGATTTTAATGCTCTTTCCAGACCACATTTGACAATTCCAGAGCTCTACAACTCAATGACTGCTTGGATGGAAGTGACCTGGGTATCAAAGCAGTACTGTACCTTTGATATGACATTACTCCTAACGCACACACCATGATTTATTAGAACAGCCTCACAATTGGTTACATTCAATATTAAATGACAACTGACCTCAAGTACAAATCAAAGCTACCACAGTGAACTCTATGCTCTATGTTCCATTGGATTTTATGTTGCAAATGTCCTCCCCTGTCATTCCATAGGTACAGGTTCTGAGGAACGAGTTACACTCTGCCATCTTACCCAAGTGGCCATTATTCTTGCACGTCTTAAAGCCGATTTTTGAAAGCGTTTTCACAAGTGCCAATATTTGAAGCATTTAACTTAACTGTACAGTTCCCACTGCTTTCTCATATAGGAATCAGTTAATTCAATGGAGATTGAGCATGAACTTGCAACTATACCTGGTTGGGAAGTTATGGGGGTAAATAAGGGAAGATGTGCAGCAACATTTTAATGAGAGAAATGCGCAATTGTATTAGTTTATCTTGGCCTCGAATAAACATTTGTTACAAATTTGCCCTGTTGCTGACCAAAATTGAGAAAATTAGTTGCAAGTTGCCTTTGGAATATGACGTAACTGCAAAGAAATTTGACCCTGTCTGGCAGCGCTAAACACCTTGCATTGGGTCCACTGGAACTGAAATTCAGAAGCAGGGGTGAATGTGCAGCTGCTACTGTAAACCATGTATGGTACAAATGACAGGGAATTCATTTTCAATTCTTCTGCAGCTCCCACATTTCAAGGCTTTAGTGATCTTGAGCACATTTGAAACCAGGAACAATGCTGGTAGGAGTCCATCCATGCCCAAAAGCTGAGTGGAACACCGAAGGTAGTGATGTTTCATAGTTACATTTAACAGTTTGATGCTGTTTCCTTTCAGCAAATTCACAAGTGGCGCCAATAGGAAAACGCAGCAAAAAGAAAATAAATTTCATTTGTATAAAGGCAATTAAAAGTTCCCTCCGCCCTCCAAAACCCTATAGCAGTACTGTCCCTCGGCCCACAATAAGCCCTTCTGAAGTGACACATATCCGTTACCCATTTACCCATTTATCTGGCACCTTTCACTTCAGTGCACACAGCATTCCACAGGCAGTAAGTGCAGTTAAGCAAATAGATTTTGCAGCCAATTTTGACATAACAAGTTCCCACAAACAACAATGAAATAAATGACCAAACAATGGGACTTTGTACATCTATCTGGGAGGGTAGAGGAGATCTCCGTTTAACTTCTCATCCGAATTAAGTGTTTTCTTTTCCCTACTTCAAGATTTGAGGAATTTCAAACTTCAGCAGGAATCTTCAGCCACATTTGAATCAGGAAAAAAACCAAGCATCAATGCAGAATAGTCTCCAGTCAAATGGTACCAGCTTCAACCCTGCTCTGCTTTGGATCAAACAAAGGCAGTGGATATCCAGAATCCAATTTACGTTAAATGCCAACTAAGTTGACATTTTACCTTATAAATGTTCCACGTCACTTGCTTTCAATGTCAAAGATACAGGATTTTTAAAAAGGAATCGCTCCTGCAATGCCAGAGAAAACTTAATTGAACATTTTTGAAGTGTAGCAGAGATTCTTTTCAATCCAATTAAGAGATTTCTTTTCTGAACAAAACAAGAATTAAATCGGTAAATCTGATTTGCTCTATACCCTGGCTAAAATTCAGAGTCACAAAAAGATTTAACAGCAAGGCCGACTTTTATGTTTTAAAGTGTGCGTTTTCCCCACTCAGAACGACTTGGATAGTTCACCAAGCGGCAACGTCCTTCTTGACAACACTAGATGAAAGCCCACTGCTGGTGCAGGTCCGCAGAGTTGCACGGAACCATGGATGGATTCTTTCCCGATGCAGTTAAGCACTGATTACTGGCAGAATTTTTTATCAGGTCCTTTTTGAAGAAACAAAGAAATTCAAGTTAAATAGATGCTTCTCTTTCTCTTCCCCTTTAACTGCCCCTCCCCACCCCTCAAATCTTCTCCAGACATTGCTGACACACATGGGAACATTTCTATTGGTGCTCATCATCCTATTTAATCAATTTATGATTTGAACAAAAAGAGATCATTGAGATCATACTCAGAATCATCGAGTCAGAGCATGGATATAGGCCCTTCACCCAACTTGCCCATGCCAACCGAGATGCCCCATCAACGCTAGTCCCAGCTGCCTCATTTGGCCTACATCCCTCTAAACCTTTCCTATCCCTGTACCTGTCTAAATGTCTTAAATGCTGTTATAATACTTGCCTCAACTACCTCCCTGGGCAGCTCGTTCTATATACCCACTACCCTCTGTGCTCAGGTCCCAGGGTGGTCTGATGCCCTCTCTCAACTGCTGACAGCTACCTTCCAAAGGAACTATAATTTGCCCGAAAGCTGCTGATGAATCCAGGGAACAACCTGCAACCTAGTGGTGAATCCTGGACACAATATCTGCCACAATAACATTACACATCACATATTCATCATTTTACAGAGGGGTACAAGCTGAAGATTGGACATACTGCACCCAACAAATTGCTCTTCACCAATCCCACAAAAACATCAGGCTCAGCCCATCATGGAGATCATGGGTAGTTCAGTCACCGTTCATACCTGCCCATGGGAGCTGAATATCTCTCCCCCTCTTCCCCCCCTCCCTCCCCCCCTCACTCTCATGGAAAGACAGCCCAGGTTCTATTTCTGATTTTTATTGGTGGCTAAATTCACATCTTTGAGGTAATGGAATGCACCTTTGAAGTGAACTCATCCTTACAACGGGAGGGGAGGAAGTTGCCAATCCCCTCACACTTTAAGACAACACTTTTATTCATATGCAAAACTTACATTTAAAAATTCCCAGTGTTCATCTCCTGGCACTTTGGTATCTTTCCCCATGTATTTACATTGCTGCAATAGAACTTGGCCATACATGGCTCGAAGGCACAACTGCCTGCCAATGTTGTGGCGTATTTCAGACTGGGTGGTGTATTCAAAATACTAAAAATATCAATGGGGAAAGAATGCATATTATCAAAACAGCATACATGGCAGATCTCCAAGCACAATAATAACACTTCTAACCCAATCTATATTCACTTCACTTCTCTTATTTCTCCTGAATGCATAGCACTGGAGCAGAGATAGGCTTCCATAGGCACCAACCACTGTTCGATAATAGTTATGCGAACCTTAAGAAACCTTTGTTTAAAGGATCCATTTAACTGGAAGTAGATATTATTATTTGTGGCCAAAACACAAAGTGCTGGAAGAACTCAGCAGGTCAGGCAGCATCTGTGGAGGGAATGGACAGGCGACTTTAGTGTGGAAGGACAGGCGACTTTAGTGTGTCCTGATCCGAAATGCTGCATGTCCACAGATGCTGCTTGACCCAGTGAGTTCCTGCAGCACTGTGTTTTGCTCAAAATCCCAGCATCTCCATTATAATGAGTGGTATAATCTTACCCAATTAACCTCTGGTTACTTGCGAGTCTAAAGAGCTAGCATTAGTGAACCATTTGACCACCTGGTGAGTGGATAAATGGAGAAACGTTCCCCCATACAAAACCATTGTACATTCCATTCCTATAGAAGCAATCAGTGAAAAGTGGAAATTGGGTGCAATTTTCCCAATTGATTGAGGCACAAATGCAAGACTTGTTTGGTCTAAGAGGCACATTTACTCACCATCTTATATTGACGAGTCATACCAATCAGCACATTTTTTCCTCCCCCAATATTATGACAACTTGTTTCCTCTCTTTATCTTTCAAACTCAAGTTTTTAAAGAATCAATAACAAATCCCTTCTCTGCTTCACCTCCTGGGCTTGAGTGTCTTTGCCAAATGTCTTAGTGACCGTAATGGTACACAGCACTCAACGTCAGACCACAGCTCCCTACAACTTGCATTCCACTACCAGGGCCATAAGGTTAAGCGTCCAGTTACTTTGTTAATTGTTGTGTTAAAATCTTGATCTCATCTACTAAAACCCCCAGATCTCCCAATGTCAATCATAGCTAACTCCAGACATAGTTGGAACACGAGCATCCTAACATTCCTGCCACGTACAATGATAATCTGCCATTTGTTCGTCTATTTACATGATCCTTGGGTTGCAACTTCAAATTCACCCACCCTCTCATACATTTGATATGGTCTGGAAAGTTGATTAGTTTGGCATGACAATTCAGTTAGTAGCACGTGATTTTCAAATTCACAGACGACACCACCATTGTGGGCCGGATATCAAATAATGATGAGACAGAGTACAGGAAGGAGATCGAGAACCTAGTGTCCTGGTGTCAAGACAACAACCTTTCTCTCATTGTGAGCAAGACAAAGGAAATAGTGATGGACTTCAGGAAGTGAAGCCGTTCACATACCCCAGTTTGCATTGACGGTGCCAAAATAGACTTCCTCAGAGTCAATATCAACAACAACCTCTCCTGGACCACCCATATTAAAGTAACGACCAAGAAAGCACACCAACACCTCTACTTCCTTAGAAGGCTTAGGAAGTTCTCACCAACTCACTAGCTTTTACAGATGCACCATAGAAAGCATTTTATCAGGATGCATCACAGTTAGGTTTGGGAACAGCTTCATCCAAGACCGCAAGAAATTGCAGTGAATTGTGGACGCAGCTCAGACCATCACACAAACCAACCTCCCTTCTATTGACACCATTTACACCTCACGCTGCCTCGGCAAGGCCAGCAGCATAATAAAGGACGAGTCTCACCCCGGCCACTCTCTCATCTCCCCTCTCCCGTCAGGCAAAAGGTATAGACGTATGAAAACGCACACCTCCAGATTCAGGGACAGTTTCTTCCCAGCTGTTATCAGTCAACTGAACCATCCTACCACAACTAGAGAGCAGTGCTGAACTACTATCTGCCTCTTTGGTGACCCTCGGACTATCATTGATCGGACTTTGCTGGCTTTACCTTGCACTATACGTTATTCCCTTATCATGTATCTATACACTATAAGTGGCTTGATTGTAATTATGTATTATCCTTCTGCTGACTGCATAGCGCGCAACAAAAGCTTCTCACTCTACACGTGACAAGAAACTGATCCCGACAAGGAACATCGACAGGCGCACTTTTAGAACTGCTTGCTTTTTCAAATGATCATTGACTGGTACCTGATTGCCTCCCATTCCATGACATGGGTACATTATCAGAGGTTTTCCACCATGATTGTTTTCCCCAGCATCCAAGCAGCTTCCAGTTCCCTTGTTTTTAATCTGAAAAACATGCAGTAAAAGTTCAGCAACTGATCATTTTGATAATCCATGCAACAAAGCAAATTGTAAAATTGTTGAAAAGGTAGTGATTGCAAAACAATAATCTCGCTGATAACAAGATAAAAAACACCAACGCCAGATACAGGAGCAATGCAGATTGAAGTGACAAACCAATCACTTGCCTAATGGCTTCACGACTTCTGATAACAGCATTATTAATGACCCTATGCCTATGGACCTGCAGCATAAAACCACTCCAAATTTAACAAAGGGTGGAGAATATAAAAACTATGCAGTCGGGACTTAACAAGTGGAGGCAGCTCTTCGGCCTCGTGCGGGTTGTTTTTTGTGTTTGTTTATTTTATTAGAAGTTAATACAGTACAAAACAATACAGTGGCACCTAATGTTAGGTGCCAACTATGTCATAACGTAATACATTCTACGTACAACCTCTAGTTTTATGTTTTTGAAAAGGAAATTAAAAAGACAAGAAATAGAGAGAAGAGGAAAAATAGATAGTAGAAAATAGAAAAATATGAAGTGTGTATATAAGAAAAAGTAGAAAGTACAAATAGGAGAAAAAGACCCTTTAAAAAAAAGAGATTTTTCAAATCTTTGTTCGGAGATGTAATTCTACCCACGACCTGACCTGAAATCAGTAATCTTACGGTACTGCTGCATCACATGATTCCAAAAAGTCGATGAAAGGGGACCAACTCCTTAAGAATTGGTCATATTTATCCATTAGGCGGAGTCTCATTTCTTCAAGGTGAGCTATGTCCATCATATTACTAATCCACATTTTAATAGTTGGTATAGCTGAATTTTTCCAAAATTTAAGCATCAGCTTCTTTCCAATTATTAACCCATAAATTAAAGAATACTTTTTGGTCTTTGTTTAATCAGAATGCCTTTTATTGTCACTATACACATGTACAATGAGATTAAAAGCTGCTCCTACTCAGTGCAAAACAACACAAAAAAAGGGGGGGGGGGGGAGAGATAAGGTGTACAGTTTCTGCAGCGCTATATACATATCTATAAAAAGACAATGGATAAATAGAATGGATAAATAGGATTCCTATATCCAGTATGGGTTATTGCACATATTGGAAATTACAGTTACAGTACAAATTACAGTAGGTGGATAGATGGAAGTCCGGGGGTTAGGCTGTGAAGTCAGTGCATGTGTGAGTTCAGGGAGATAATGGATTTTGGAAAGAAACTGTTCTTGAGTCTATTTTAGGTGCCAACTATGTCATAACGTCCTTGTGCTGATGCACTTATAGCGCCTCCCTGAGGGTAGCAGGTTGAACAGGCCAAATGCAGGATGGGAGCTGTCCTTGATAATGTTCTTCGCCCTGCTGAGGCAGCGGGAGGTGTAAATGTCCATCAGAGAGGGGAGAGGGCAGCCGATGATCTTCTGTGCTGCCCTAACTACCCTCTGAAGCCTCTCCCTGTCTGCCATGGTGCAGCTGCCGTACCATGCTGTAATGCAGTATGTCAACTTACTATCTTATAACTTGCTATCTTACTTATAACTTGCTATCTTCTACTATTATTCCAAATATAATCCATTCCGTATTTGGTTCTATTCTTGACTTGAAGAGCTTTGTAAATATATCAAATATGTTGCTCCAAAATTTATTCAACTTTATACATCCTACAAATGAATGTGTTATATTGGCATTTTGAAACAAACATTTATCGCATCTGGGAGAGGCGTTTGAGTAGAATTTATTCAACCTTGTTTTTGAATAATATAGTCTATGTAATAATTTAAATTGAATTAGATTATGTCTTGCATTAATGGAACAATTATGTGTGTTCATCAGATACTTTTCCCATCTATCTTTCGGAACTTTATCATTAGTTCATGTTCCCAGTCTTCTCTTAGCGTCTCTGTTGAGGGTAATTCTCTAGTTAATATACTATTATAAAAATATGATATTAGTTTTGATGAATCGGCCTTAATATTCATTGCTTCTTCTAAAGGGTCTAAAAATAGTTTGAAATCTATGTATATATTTCTTCATAAAGTCACATATCTGTATATATTAAAAATATTGATTATCATTCAGCCTCAAGCGGGTTCTACTTCTCAACATTACAAATGCACAAATTGAACTTGGATTTCTGTAGGGTTCATTATATGGAGATATGTATAGTATTTTATAGGACAGTGGCAATCTAAACTGGGAGTAGGGATTGAGTGCAAGGATACAGGAGAGAAATCTGAAGACTAGGAGAAAAAGTGCCAAGGGAAATAATTCAGGAAGGTGGGATCTAAACAACAGAGCAGAATTTATTCCATTTATACATTAAAAATAATGAAGGAATACAGATTTTTAATAAATCATAGATAAAAACAATTTGCTGTTCTAGTTTAAAAGTATTGTTCTGGAAGCACTCAATAACTCTGGAGCTAAATGCTCCTTGCCCAACCTTGGGAAGTTTGGTTCATAGATTTTAAAATGCAAATGAGAAAAAAACCCTCAAAGTTATGATCTAAAACAAATCAAAAGTAGATCAAGATATTAAAACATTCACCCGTTTCAAAACCTTGGTGCAATCTCAATGCCTGTTAAATCTGTTGAAATCGGTCTTAATTTAAATAAAAGGAAAAATTGCAATTCAGAATCAATTCATTCATATTTTAAACAAACCAAAGCTTGTTAATTTAATGCATCATTTAACTCACCGCTCCATAACGGATTGGAGAGAAATCTGGTATAAAGATTTCAGGATAAATGTTCTGCAGATACCAGGTAAAGTTCTTGCACTTTAATCGCTCTTTCAACTGAAACCTTTCTGAAAGATCGCCAAAACTTTTCTAGAAATAGGGGGGAAAAAAAAAAGATGAATCCCAAATCCATCATGTACTATAAATTGGAAGAAAAATACACCTTTACACAGAAGCAGCAAGTCAGTATTCCATCCAGTCACGACTATGAGTGTAGGAAACAACATCTTAAAACTTTAAATCCTAAATAGGTTTCCATGGGAGGCAAGCAGTTACAAAGCAGGAGATTTCACCACTATTAGTTCAGACAAAACTGTCTTGTCATGCTCTTTTTCTAACAGGCCGTGGGATCCTTTGCACCCACGTGATGTATATGCTTTAATGTCTTGGAAAAACACCAGTTCCGATTGAACCGCCCTATAATCCCTGTGCTCAAGATAGATTCTAGTAACGGAGCATAATCTGGGAGGCAAAGACCAGGGTCTGCTCTGAATAGAAATACCGTTAACCGGGTATTGGAGAAAAAAAAAAGCAAAAATCCCTCCAGAATTTGAAGGAGTAACTACCAACTGCGTCACTCACCTCACGGGCCATTGTTTCTGCCTGCTGGTTCCTCCTGTAAAACAGCTCCTTGTAGCGATCCATCCAGACCTCAGCCAGACGCACCTGGTTGCGGGCAATTACCTGCACACCTTTTGGGAAGCTGTGCGGGCTCTTGGTGCGGAACACATGGCCCACCACTGAACAGGGAATGATCTCTAACTGCCCACCGCATTGCCAGACCTAAAGAAAATGGCACAACATGGCTGTTAGTCCATGGTGAACAGCAAAAGTTAATTAAAGGGTATTATTTAAATACATCATTTCCTTAATAATTCACATTTACCAATCAATTTCTTGTAAATTTATTAAGAAAAATACTTCAATTTAGTAAGAAAAAAACCATAGGGAATATTTTTGGTCAGTTAAAAAGAGAATTCCTAATACTGGTGTCCTTTAAGAATAAAAACGTCATTATCATGGCCATCTGATATCCTGCTTAAACATCTATCCTGGTTTTGAATAGTGATTGAAGACAATACAGAGGGAATGGACTATGAAGAGTTACCAATTCAGGCATTTTTGAGGCGTGGAACTGAACTGTCAGAACAGATACTTGTACAGATTGTTACATCAATGCGCTGCGACGACTTACTTCATTATATTCACAGTTAGATTCAGCCGATGTTGCACACTTTACTTGTTTCCAATTGCACTGTCAGTTTTCAGCCACCTTCCCCACCACCTACATTGTCAGCCTGTACCCCAAATTTAGCTTAAAGGCAGAAAATCTCCATCTCCAACATCCCTACTGAACAGAATGACGACTCCAGCCTTAATTGATTTTAGCCTTGTACTGCCCCAACTTCATCCTAATCCACAAGGGATTATCCATAAAGCTAGAAGATATTTGCCATCCAGACAAAACCCTAGTTTCTCTCCAGCACCCCTCAAACAAACATATCAGCTGGCTTCTGAAAATGACTTATAACCTCCAAATATCCCAGAGTGCTTTGCCGCCACAAGGTAATTTTAAGCATAACCACCATTGTAAAGCAGGAAACATGCAGCCAATATGCACACAGCAAGATCCCACAATCATAACCACCTGATAATGTTTCCAGTGATGTTGGTTTCAGGGATAAATATTGGCTTTGACAAAGGTGTCCTTTCCTGCTCTTCTAGCAAGAGCTGTTGGATCCTTCATGTCCACTTGATTTAAGTCCCATTTGAAAGACGCCAGACGACAGTACTCTCTGGGTCCTGCACCAAAGTGTCAATCCACACCGTCAGTTCCCAAGATCATCAACCAGAATTGTCAGCTTTGTTTTCCTTGCCACTAATGCCATCTGACATGCTAACATTGACAGCATTTCGTTTTTAATCACCTGAAGGTGTGCGTGGAATGTCCAGAAACGTTTAATCTTTGCGCATTTTACCCTCCAGAACATCATTAAACTCAGAAGTATAGTTGTGCAGTTGAATTGAATGACAAAATGAGCGACTGTCTGTACTATTGCGCCACCTTCTGGTTGATTGTGCCTCATCTTCACAATATTTAGACCCTGACGTGTGTGTAGTTTGTATGTAGGAAGGAAGGAACTGCTGATGCTGGTTTGCACCAGCACCGGACACAAATAGACACATGTAGTTTGAGAATTAATTTGTTTTCAACTATAATAATGTAAAATGTATGAGTGTTGACATAGCACAAGCACATCACATATTCAAAGGAACCCTGCAAAAAACATTTCACAAATTAAGCCCATCTAAGCGATGGTACTTGAAACATGGACATTCAACTTTCTCAACCTCCAGGGAAAGATCTCTCTATTCCTCCATCATAATCCTAATACTTCTGAATGCAAGGAATTGGATCGTTAATTCAAAAAGGTATTCGTGTATTTCTCCTCCAAACATAACAAACTGTTAATTATGTGGCATAAATGTGATGGGCTGAATGGCCTCGTGTCACAAGGGCAAATGATGTAGTTAGCATGTCTTACATTTCTCCTTCCTAGATCTCCCAAAATAGAACAGCCTAGCCATTTAAATACTGCCCCTTATCATTCTCCAGTAGAGGCAGCACACATTGAGCTCGCAATAATGAACAGCAAACATTGCCCAGAAATGGAGTTCTGGGCTGTTCTCACTCCGTTCATATGCAAGACTTAAGGATGGACCATTTGTGGATGATGGAGAGATTAAAACTGAAATGTTTCAAAAACAGTACAGGATAAAATGATGAAGCAACAGCTAGAACCAAGTTATGAAAGTGTAGTACACCCAGAAAGTGTCAAGCGGGGTAATTAAGATTTCTATTGTGTTAATGTCATGCCATCAACATAGAAAATACATCCAAAGGCACCTCTAAGGACAGTAGTCGGACAGACAGAGTCACAGCGAGGAAGGCAAACCAATTGGTCAAAGAGATTGCTTCCAGCCAGTTTCAAAGTTTGCAGAGTGAAGAACTGGAAAAAAGAGAATTGGAAAAATGCAAAAGAGGAATGAAGAATTGAGGTTGTGGCCATGGGGTTGGCACATAACCAAGATCTAATTAGATGATTCAGTATTGTTATCAAGCCAGCCTTAGCAAGTCTGACTGGTTAACGTCCATGTGACTTTAAAAGAACAGATATTAATTAATAACAATTACATTTTCTGCGACATGTCTTTTGAAAGAAAGGGACTTGCATTTATGTAGCATCTTTCATGATCTCAATAGATTTCAAAACACATCACAGCCAGTGATGCACTTTTGGAATATAGTTAACGCTGTAATGGAGCCAAAGAACAGTTAATTTGCGCAGAGCATGCTCCGAAAGTTACATAAATGATCAGATTTTAGTGATCAGTTTTAGACATTGGGCAAGAGATATTTGCTGGCTGGGACACTGGAAGGAACGTGCTAGTTTTCTTTGAAAAGTGTTCTGGGATTATCTATGCCTCCTTGAGAGGTTCAACATTTCAACTGAAAGACAGCACCTCTGGCAGTGCATTGACCTCAGTTTGGCACGGGACTAGATTAAGAGTTCCAGCCCACAACCTTCTGACTGCAATAAGGTGGGAGCGGATACCGAGCAGAACCAGACAATCTTTGTCTCTATTTTTTCTGCATTCACTATGGATGATGAAATCATGGCAACTACCCCACTTGAACTCCTACAAATATATTCAAGGCTGCAATAGAAATGCACCTTTTATAAAAGCAGTAAAAGTCAATGCCAGTTTTGTCCACATTTTCCAGTGCCAATTGCAGCCCAAGAATGGCAGGAATTTTCATTATAACATGACTCTAACATCAGAAGAGCATTATAGCATAACCATTTTTAATCTTTTGAATTTATAAAGAATATGATTGCCAATCTGGGTGTGCAACCGCTTACAGGGCGATCATGTCACTTTAATAAAGGCAATTTAATCAGAAAATTCCCAGACACACGAACCGTTCTCCAAAGGGCTGCTTGTAGTTCCCAGGAACCTTTGGGACAGCCGCAACTCCTTTACAGGAGCAGTTCATAACAGCAAGTATTTATGGGCTATTCATTGATAAACGTTTAGGAGCCATTGATGACAGAGAATAGACTCAATTTTAAGAATCCTCTCAATTTTGAAAAATCATCTTTTGAGAAGAACTTTGGTCATGGGTATGACGGCTATTTATAAGCCAACTTTTTGAGTTTAGCGTTCTGGATGCAAATCCAACCTATTTGAACAAAAAAAAATTCAAGGAGGCATAAACAAAACAGAGTTTGGGCTTCCTCCAGTATTTAAACACTAGTCTCTCCATAATTCAGTAGGAATAGGCCAACAGGATATCAATTTCTATCAAATGCTCAAATGGCAACGATCAACATTAATTTGTAATTATCGTTTGCCAGTGCATTGGAAATGTTTTTCTCAAATACAAAAAGATCCAAAATATTAGACAAGACAAAAAGCCAAAGTTCTTGCCCTGAAGGCACAAACTTGTCACGGGGTTCCTTTGTGAGTGCCCTTTGGGACTGGCATCTCATCAATTCTTCATCGTGACCTTGGGCTTTACATGTGGAGGGTATGGAGCCTGATCTTGGTCATGCCAAATAGTCAGACACTCGATCAGAAAGGGAAAACAGTGAAAGATTTGTTTTGCCCTCACTGGCCCAGCAAAACGGAGACCATGTGATATGTTCAGCTGGTGCCGTGATGATCAGCGAATTGAATACAGGCTGGGCAGTTTCTCATGGAAAATAGGCTGTGCCTTTACATTTTAGACCACAACATCACGTTCAAATTTAAAATCCAACACACACACACACAACCAAGGCGCACCGTTATAAATATAAGCATTTGCATTTACCCTGAATGACATTTCCACATTCTCTCCTCCCCATATCTCCATCTGGTTGTCGTATGTTCCAATCAGTTCAAAGTAAGCTTTGGAGATCGCAAAGAGGCCACCAGCAAACGTGGGAGTCCTGAAAATACACTAAAGATCAAATCTGTTGGCTGCAGAGATTGCATCGTTTCATTTTGTACCTGATTGAAGCTCACCCAAACGCTCACAGTAACTCCTATTTAAATAGAAATTACCCGCAAAATTCACACTATTTTTAAAACAGCTGATACATTTTACTTCACATGGAAGTAGATTCAACACATCCATTCACAAAAATCGGGTGACGCTCTCAGCCTTAAAATGTATGGAATTCTTGAGACCATTTATTCTCAGGATAAATTACTTGGAAGAAAATGTAGTTGGGTTGGTTAATAAGTTTGCAGAAGACACTAAAATGTATGAAGGTGTGGAGCATAAAGGCAGCTGTGAAAGGATACAGCAAGACGGCAAATGGAGTTAGTTGAATCCAGGCAAGTGTGAAATGCTGCACTGTGGGAGGTCAAATGCAAGGATAAACTATCCAGTTAATGGCAGGATCCTCAACAGCATCGATGTATAGAGGGATCCTGGAGTTCTAGTCCATAGCTCCCTGAAAGTAGCAGTGGTCAGGAAGGCAAATGGCATGCTTGCATCCATCGGTCAATGCACGGAATATAAACGTCGAGAAGTCATGGTGCAGCTTTAGAAAACTTGGGTTGGGCTGCATTTGGAGTGTTTTATGCAGTTCTGGTCTCATTACACGAAGGAGAGGGTGCAGAAGAGGTTCATCAAGATGCAGCCTGGATTCGAGGGAACAGGCTGTGGAGAGACATTGGACAAACTTGGATTGTTTTCCCCAGAGCAGAGGCAGCAGAGGGAGAACCTGATAGAAACGTATAAAATTATGAGAGGCATAGCTAAGGAACACAGTCAGAACCCCCCCTGGTGGAAATGTCAAATATTTCAGAGCATACCTTAAACGCGAGGTGGGGGAGAAACTTTAAAGGATATGTGCAGTGTTTGCCTTAGATAGGCACATGAATATGCAGGTAGTGGAGAGATATAGTTCACACTTAGGCAGAAGGAATTCGTTTAAATAGGCCTCTTTGGTGGTCGACAGAACTGCTGGAGAAAGTTAGCGGGTGAGGCAGCATCTATGGAGCGAAGGAAAGGCAACGTTTCGGGCCAAAACCCTTCTTCAGACTGAGGTCCTTTTGGCACAAACCTGGTAGGCCAGAGGGTTTGTTCTTGTGCTGTACTGTTCTATGTTCTAAGTAATACCAAAAAGCCACATTGATTGCCTATACCTGGTTGCTGAAAGATGGCAATGTGCCAAATCCTTGAACTTATGGTGTGCCCACAATTCATATTGTACTATTCTTGATATATTTCTAGTGATGCAATACATTTTTTTACAAGGTTAATTCCCGGGATGGCGGGACTGGCTGAGAGAATGAAGAGGCTGGGCTGGTATTCTCTGGAATTTAGATGGATGAGAGGGGATCTTTTTGAAACATAAGATTAAGGGTTTGGACACACTACAGGCAGGAAACGTGTTCCCGATCTTGGGGGAGTCCAGAAACAGGGGCCACAGTTTAAGAATAAGGGGTAAGCCATTTAGAACAGAGATGAGGAAACACTTTTTCACACAAAGAGTTATGAGTCTGAGGAATTCTCTGCCTCAGAGGGCGGTGGAGGCCAGTTCTCTGGATGCTTTCAAGAGAGAGGTAGATAGGGCTCTTAAAGATAGCATAGTCAGGGGATATGGGGAGACGGCAGGAACAGGATACTGATTGGGGATGATCAACCATGATCACATTGAATGGCTCGAAGGGCCAAATGGCCTACTCCTGCACCTATTGTCTATTTTGCAGCTGTTAGCGATGCCATTGACTTTTCAAATTTAGACACACAATGCCAGTTGTGAACTGTTTTTAAATATAATCCCAGGATCCACTATCACAAGTGGCATGAAGTTAAGGTGGGCACATTTCCAGGAGTCTACACATCCTGCCATGTCTAAATAAGTAGTGTGGTGGCAACAAAAAGGCAAGTGGCAACTTAATGCTTTCCAAAATCCAATGCCTGAAGCAGCATGTGGATTTATACAGGGAATGCCATTTGCTCAGGTGTCCTTCGACGGTCATGACCAGAGCAAGGTGTCAGACTGAGCAGCAGTCACTTGGATAGAAATAGTGGGGAAAACTGTATGGGATTTCTGAACACAAAAACTACTGATGAGAACATTATCATCTCAAGACAGCCTCCGCTCAACTCCACAGCAGTCTCCCGAAACTGGTGATGCTGCGTTGAAGTCCCAGATAAAAATCCCTTTGCATTTGAAAAGGACCATTGATTGTCCTTTATATGCAACTAGAGAGAAACTGCTTTCAGTCACTACAGGGCACGCTTTGTGAAAACATTCAGCTTTCCCGTTTCCTCTGTTGGTTTTGGTTACACGTGGGCCTCAATGTTTTCTAAAGTATACGATCATGAAAATAATGATATTCATCCTGTATCAGTGCTTCAGTTAACCTGAATCAGGGCATCTTCTACCCTTAACATTTATCCAAATATAACTGCTTTCACTGTAATTCTAACAAGCTGCTTACCAGCTTTCTCACCTGTTACAGATTTATTGCATGATCAGAGACCAGCATAAATACATTTATATAAAAAACAACATCGCAACAAAAATAAACCCAGCTGATCTGGGCTAGTTTTTTTTTAAAGTGGTAATTTGTTTTCAGAGAGTACCCTGTTCCAGTTTGCATGCATTGTCATCCATGGTCAAGTATAACTCAGTGGTCCCTCCTTGCACCCTTAACTGTAGATTTCTTCACCCATTACTGCATCATCCAGGTATTCCCAAACCATGCCCTGGAGAAAGGCTGCCTATTAGCATCCGTAGAGTTCATTTCAGAGTTGGCTTCTCAAAGCTTCACAGAGGATTCTGCCCAGTGTTTGATTCAGACAGTTGTGTATTGGCAGAAAGATATGCTGATCATCACTGAGGGGATCAAAACATTATCCAAATCACACGACCCATCAAAACCACCCTAAAATGGAAAAATGCAAGACCAATGTTTGATATCACCTGTACATTTGGTAAATCACACATGATGAACCACTGGGCTAACTGGTTCTTTAAACCCTGTTCAATTTCAAAATTGGCCTCCTGACACTCCTGAGACTTAACATTCAAAAAGTCATATTTTATAGTCATTCACGAGCTGCTGTGACCAGCAGACTAGAACTCACACAGAACTGACTGCAGTCAAGAAAGAAAAAACACTTTTGGCGTCATGTTATTGTAGTGAAAGCAATGTAGACCTAGATTTGCTGCATTTTGGCCGTTCATGGCATTATTGGGCTTTGCGCTCTTGGATCATGTGACGCTGTATTTGCGCTGTAATTTCGACCCATTTACAGTGTGATCAGGTCGATAATGAATCAGGGATGGCAAGCACGCTGCAGACAGTAGCATAATCTTCACAGCAACTACATAACACCATTGGAAGTAGAAACACCGGAATTCAAACTGAGGCATATAAAGTCACGCGAGCTGCAACTTCGTACAATCAACTCAAAATGTTTTTTCCCCCAAAAAGAAACGTTATCAAAAGCTGAAAACTCTTTGCAGTAATCTTCACTGCCTATTCCCACTGAACGATTGTATGATCAAGGGTACACAAAATGCTGGAGAAACTCAGCGGGTGCAGCAGCATCTATGGAGCGAGGGAGATAGGCAACATTTCGGGCCGAAACCCTTCTTCAGACCATATTGATTGTATGTGTTAAAGAAGGAACTGCAGATGCTGGAGAATCGAGGGTACACAAAAGGCTGGAGAAACTCAGCGGTTGCAGCAGCATCTAAGGAGCGAAGGAGATAGGTGACGTTTCGGGTCGAGACCCTTCTTCATCTTGTCCCTTCACTAATGAACAAGTTGTGCATGATGAGAACAGAGTTGCAAGCACTTCTCGCACCAAGTTAAGATCCAGGACCCTCAATTGGGCACTGCAGATTTAGTGTTGACAAAAAAGGTGTCACACGTATACTACATAGAAGATCAAATCAAAATCAAATCGAATGGTCTATCAAAACAATCTTAAAAGAGGCAAGGAGAAATATTTTTGATAGTTAGCGTCTCTGATTTGTTTGATAGATACCACCACATCAGAGGGCAGACCTTCAGCATGATAGGTGGTTCCTCAGTATCACGAGTCTCTCTGCTGGTACCCCGACACCCCAGCAATCCTGCGGACAATGGTTAACCCATCTCGTTACAATCCATGAAATAATGGATTGGACGCCGTTTGAAAGGCTGCAGCGGTCACCTGTTGGGGGGGGGGGGGAAAGAATAAGAGCGAGAGAGCGAGCAAGCGGGAGAGAGAGAGGGAGAGAGAGATGCATTCGACTTCACCAGCTTCTGAAGTTGTTTGATGATGGTTTCATGACCCCCAACCCCTTTTACACCTCACAATCCATTATCCCACCAATAAAAAGACACAAAATGCTATGGAAACTGAGCGGCTCAGGCAACATCTCTGGAGAACATGGATAGGCCACGTTTTGGTTGCATCTACATTATCCCACCAAGTTAGCTTTCATCTTCCCACCTATTCTACTGAAAGCATGGTATTCCTCCTCAAAGACCACTTACTCTTTTTATTTCAAGACTGGTGACTAAGATGGTCTTGAACAGGCCAATATTCTACTCACACTTCCTGTTCAGAAACAATTCTCTGCATTAGTGCCTTTGGTTTGAATATTCATTTGCAATCAAGTTCAAAATCAACTATTATGGGAAGACATCCTCTTTGGATTACATACAATTATAATAAAGACAGTTGTCTCATAACCAAAGAGGAAGAATAGGTTATAGAGAATATATAATTAAAAATATTTAATACAAATAAAAAGATGGTCCCATGGTGCAATTTCACCCTAGCAACATCGCAGCTGCACTTTTTTGGTACAGTAATAACACTGGTAATTATAGCCTGTTAAATACGGGTGGGAACAAGTGTCAATACTCCAAACATTTATTTAAAATCCATGGAAAACCCACAGAGGTTAGGAGTCAAGCAGGCTTCAACCACAGACCCACAGCAGAGGTCACATTTTGTGGTTATCCCAGCGACCGTTTTAAAGTGCAAATAGTGTAGATTCCATATAATGCACAGTGCAAGACATTGGGCATATTTATGGACTTTTCCTCTGCCTCGACATTCATTAGTCCCCCCCACACCCTTCTGCTCATTGGCATTGGTCTCTTCCTGAACCATGGTTCAATGAAACTTTGTGTCACGCTACCCAACCTCACTCATAAAACTTTGCCAAAATACCCATGCTTCATGCACAATTGTTTTAAAGAAAAAGTTCAAAAATACCTCGCCCTTGTTGGCCAGGGAAGTGGAACTTATGCCAAAGGATGAAATAAAAGAGCATTGACTCCACTAAGCTAGCCAATAAAGTGTGGCTTCCTGTGCATGTGAAGCCTTCTCACTTGTATGTTGATATACGAGCGTGCCTTGTCTGACTGAGAGAATCAGTGCTGCCCTGTTGGTAGTGGTGGGATTTTGTTCTACAATTTGGCAATATTGGCAGGGTAGGTTCTAATGCCCATAGGACAACTTGGGGTTAGCCATTAGAAATTAACTAAAAGATAATGGTGTGCATCAGAGCCGGTCTCATGGACAATCTGGATCCCTTGCAATTTGTGTACAGGAAAAATAGGTCTAATGAAAGACACCATCTCCCTTGCACTGCATTCATAGAAACATGGAAAATAGGTGCAGGAGGAGGCCATTCGGCCCTTCGAGCCATTCATTGTGATCATGGCTGATCGTCCCAAATCAATAACCCGTGCCTGCCTTCACCCCATATTCCTTGATTCCACCAGCCCCTAGAGCTCTATCTAACTCTCTCTTAAATCCATCCAGTGACTTGGCCTCCACTGCCCTCTGTGGCAGGGAATTCCATAAATTCACAACTCTCTGGGTGAAAAAGTTTTTACTCACCTCAGTCTTAAATGACCTCCCCTTTATTCTAAGACTGTGGCCCCTGGTTCTGGACTCGCCCAACATTGGGAACATTTTTCCTGCATCTAGCTTGTCTAGTCCTTTTATTAGTTTTAAAGAAGGAACTGCAGATGCTGGAGAATCGAGGGTTACACAAAAAGCTGGAGAAACTCAGCAGGTGCAGCAGCATCTAAGGAGCAAAGGAAGAAGGGTCTCGACCCAAAACGTTGCCTATCTCCTTCACTCCTTAGATGCTGCTGCACCCGCTGAGTTTCTCCAGCTTTTTGTGTAACCCTTTTATAAGTTTATATGTTTCTATAAGATCCCCCCTCATCCTTCTAAACTCCAGTGAATACAAGCTTAGTCTTTTCAATCTTTCCGCATATGACAGCCACGCCATCCCTGGGATCAATCTCGTGAACTTGCGCTGCACTGCCTCAATCACTGGACCTTGCGGCACTCCACTCGCAACTAACTACCTGCCATTCTGAAAATGACCCGTTCACTCGTACTCTTTGCTTCCTGTCTGCCAACCAATTTTCTATCCACGTCAACACCCTACCCCCATTCAGCTCTGGATCACCTCGATTACAAGATCACCTATGTTAGGATGTTGTTCATTGACTGCAGCTCAGCCTTCAATACTAAATAAGCTCATCTCCAAACTTCTGGACCTATGCCTTGGATCATCATCTGCAGCTGGCTTCTGGACTTCATGAGCAGCAGACCCGAATCAGTTAAATTTGGTCACAACATTTCCTCGACTGTGACCCTCAACACTGGAGCCCCCCCCCCCCCCCCCAGCGTTGCGAGCTCAGTTCCCTGCTCTTTATTTTCTTTGGCATCTGAGAAGTTTCAACAAATTCATAAGGATTCTCTACGATTTCTACAGATGCACTCCAAAAAGTGTTCTGATGGGATGCATCTCAGCCCAATGTGGCAACTACTCTCCTCTGGATGGCCTCAACCTGCAGAGTGTGGTGAACACGGCCGAGTCCATCATAGGCTAGCCGCTTCCTTCCGTCCAGTCTATCTTCACAGTACATTGCGCAGGAAGGCTGGGAGTAACATCAAGGATGCCGGTGCCGGTGTGGGCAAGTTGGGCCAGAGAGCCAGTTTCCACACTGTCTCACTCTATGACTATAATATGTCACCCTGGCCATTCCTTTTTTTCTCTTAGCTTCTGGGAGAAGATACAGTTATTTGCAAGGTCAGACATCCAGACTTCAGAACAGCTTCTTCCCCACAGCTATCAGACTCCTGAACCAATCATGCACAGGAAGGAACTGCAGATGCTGGTTTAAAGCGAAGACAGACACAAAATGCTGGAGTAACTCAGAGGGACAGGCAGCATCTCTGCAGAGAAGGAATGGCTGCCATTTCGGGTCAAGACCCTTCTTCAGACTGAACAATCAGCCTGTCCCACTGAGTTACTCCAGCATTTTTTGTGCCCAGACGTGCTGCCACATACTCTCTCTCTCTCGAGTGCTTACACTTTTCTTGCACTACTTCAGATTGCACGACAATCTGTGCACCATTTTGCTGTTTTGCACTGGTCATTGTAATTACTGTTGAATTTATCATTACCAGGTGCACCATTTGCTGCATGCAAATAAGGAATTTCATTGCACCCTGGTGCATAGGACAATAAATTAATCTGAAACAGGACTGAACGAGCGAGGACATAAATAAGCTGGCAGAATGGGCAGACAAGTGCTCGATGACATTTCATGCAGAAAGGTGAAGCGATACATTTTAGTTTTATTTTATTTTTTATTTATTTATTTTTAAAAAAAAATTAAAGAGTTCCAACATGGACACAGACCCTTCAGTCCAACGAGTCCATGCCGACTATCGATCGCTTGTTCACACTAGTTTTACATTACTTCACTTTCGCATCCACTCCCTACTCACTAGGAACAATGTTACAGAGGCCAATTAACCTACTAACAGAAATAATAAAGGAGAGATATATAGGTTAAATGACAGTTGTGAACAGAGAGTCCGATAATATGTTCAATAATTCTGAGACTATTTAGCAATGCCTGGGGATACTGGATTTCCTAAGTAAAGGCATCAGGTACTAAAGCAGGAAAATTATCTTGAGCCTTTATTACATCACAACTGGAGTTCTATGGTCACATTATAGGAAGGCGGTGAAGAGCCTAAAGACGGTACAGAAACGATTTACGGAATTCAACAATCAGGTTAGACTGGAAAAGTCAGTGTTGTGCTTGTCAGAGCAAAGAACGATCAGATGAGATTTGATAAATCTTTTGAAGTCTTTCCCTAGAGAGGAAAAGACTTCAAAAAGTAGTAAACACTGCCTGCCCAGTCCATCATCGGCTCTGACCTTCCTTCCATCGAGGGGATTTATCGCCGTTGCTGCCTCAAAAAAGCTGGCAGCATCATCAAGGACCAACACCATCCTGGCCACACACTCATCTCCCTGCTACCTTCAGGTAGAAGGTACAGGAGCCTGAGGACTGCAACAACCAGGTTCAGGAATAGCTACTTCCCCACAGCCATCAGGCTATTAAACCTGGCTCGGACAAAACTCTGATCATTAATAACCCATTATCTGTTATTTGCACTTTATCAGTTTATTTATTCATGTGTGTATGTATTTATATAATGATATATGGACACAACGATCTGTTTTGTAGTTAATGCCTACTATGTTCTGTGTGCTGAAGCAAAGCAAGAATTTCATTGTCCTATCAGGCACACATGACAATAAACTCACTTGAACTAACTTAAAAGGTGTCAAGATCATGGTTGGCTTGGATATTGTGTTATTTAAGTAGAAAGTTATTCTCGTTCACAAAGACTGCGGCGGATGCAAGAATGTTTCTACTGATGAATGGTTATGAATTGGACCAGTTGCCTTAAAATGATGATGGGAACACAGCGAATCTGTACTTTCAACAAAAAAAGATAGACATTTGAGGAAAATGCTTTACAGGGCTATGCAAAGGGGCAGAGGGATGAGTTAAGAATAGGTTGTTCTTCAGGGAGCCGACATGAACTCAGTGGGCCAAATGATTTACTTCTGTGCTTTAACATTTTTACAGGTTATTAATTCTTGGGTGTACCATTCTATTGTTCACTTAAGATATTGAATATAAAAATATTGAATATAAAAATTCAATATTATACACAAGACACTCACTTGATTGGATAGGTTTCATCTTTTCTTCTCTTTATTTCATGAGATGGAAGAGCCTCCCAGCCAAATGACAGACTCCAATCAAAGTTACCCCGGTTGTGATGTCTTTCATACTGGACTGGTTTGGATACCTCAAAAGTATTGAGATCAATGGTAGTGATGTCGGGGCTGACCACAGCAGTGTAGTTTTCAGCTATTCTTCCCAGCAAAGGTTCCAGCCATCCACTAAAGGACTCGCCTAAATATTTGAGAGATTAGAAAACAGCAATTTTAGATAAAACAATTTTTATCCCTGACAAACGATTTTCCCTGCTCCCAATCTTTTTCCTCCACAGCCACAACCTAAAAATAGGTTGCCGTTTTAAAAATCGGTAATTTTTTAGTCGAAGCCGGTTGCGATGCTAGCATTATTTGAACGCTGCATGCCAAACCATGGACAGTAAATAAAACAAGTCTGCGATGAAGGGTTTTGTTCCGAAACATGAACTCTGTTTCTCCCTCCGCAGATGGTGTTGAACCTACAGAATATTTCCAGCATTTTCATTGCAGATTTGCCCATCTAGTCTATCTTGCAGGTTTTGTTACTGACAGAAACTATTTGCTCTGTAACCCCAATCAACTGCTTGCCCTCCAGAGTCTCACTTCCTGAGCAAGTTCCTTGATACAGCTTAATAATGTCTGCCCTCGCAGATAGTTAGTTCCTCATATTCTCCCTCACTTCAGCAACCTCGGTTAACCCAGATATGTTCCAAACCCTCATTTTGGTTTCTGTGCAGCTCTTCGACATTGCTGAATATGTCGAGAGTGAATGAAGAACGACCGGTTGATGGCAATCTTATTTTACCAATAAACCACACCAGCAGCAGTGACCTAAATTTGAGACTAGAATAGTTTTCTGGCTCAAAACACTTCCTATTGAAAGTGAAATGGATTAACGGCCATTTAAAATAGCTCCGATGCCTGTGACGTCAAAGCACACGAAATAGGGGAGTTTTCAGCAATTCTACATTGATAAAGCAACAAATATCTGTTTCTAATTCATTTCAGGGCAAGGTGGGTGTGCTATGCTGCCCAAGTTCCCTACCTTTTATTCCCAAACTGTGCTGCTGCTAAAGGTGTGGGATGCAATTATCCCAAATTACATGAGCGAGGGGGGGGGGGGGAACAAATTGCCCCCCATCAGAGTTGGCCTGCAAGCATGGACATCCGGCACAACCAGTATCAGCCAATACACACCACGTGTCACCACATAGATTGAAAGGAGGTCTGTCACACGAGACGACTGGCCCCCTGGGTGAAGTAAAGGAGGGCAGCGAGCCAGAACAGATCTGTACATTACTATAATGCCCCTGTCCCACTTAGGAAACCCGAACGGAAACCTCTGGAGACTTTGCGCCCCACCCAAGGTTTCCGTGCGGTTCCCGGAGGTTCTTGTCAGTCTCCCTAATGGTCGAAAGTGGTTTCCGCTTCTTCTATGTTCCGGCGATTTTTAAAAAAAATTCAAAACCGGCCGCGACTAAAAATAGGTTGCTGTTTTAAAAATCGGTGATTTTTTAGTCGAAGCCGGTTGCGATGCTAGTTGAAGGTGGTTGCAGATACAAACCCACCCTATTCAACATTTCTTGACAAATCAACCCCCTCCTCATTCCAGATACCCGTTTAATAAACTTTCTCTGAACTACTTCCAACATATCTACATTCGTCATTGAAGATAGATACAAAATGCTGGAGTAACTCAGCGGGACAGACAACATCTCTGGAGTGAAGGAATGAGTGACGTTTTGGATTGAGACCCTTCTTCAGAGACCAATGCTGTACACAGTATTCCAGATATGCCTCACTGATGTCTTGTATAACTGAAGCCCAACCTCCCTACTTTTGCATTCAATTCCCTAGCAATAAATGACAAAATTATGTTAACTTTCCTTGTGACTTACTTACCTGCAGACTATCCTTTTGTGAATATGTACTAGGGCACCCTCTGCATACCCTTTGCAAAGTCTCATAACTTTAATAATATGTTTTTTTGTTTTTAATTTTTTTCCTGCCAAAATGGACAATTTCACATTCCACTCAATATCTGGGCAGATGACCCCGTTTGCATAAAAATACAAATTTAACATTGGGAGGGACACAAAAATATACTTACAGTGAGCATCAAGAAAAGTTAGCACTTCCCCTGTAGCCTCACTGGCACCCAAGAGCCTTGCAGTTATTAACCCTTTCCTTTCCACCTGTCGGATGACTTTCACTATCCGGAACTGCTTTACATACTCATCCAGTTGTTCTTTTAAAGCATCTGAAAAATGAGAATTCATTTTGTTTCAGTGTTATAACATAGTCGTATTCATTTCACAGCACTGTTATCTGCAATATTGACCAATTCTGGGGTGAATTAAAATGAAGAGTAGCAAGACCATTACAGGTGTACATAGCCACTGTTTAATTCCAAATGTATAATAATGGTCAGACATATAGAGAGATGAGGGGAAGAATGTTAATTGTCACATTGTAAGCAAGCAGTATGATCTCTTTCAAATTATGTCAAAATGTGGCCAAAAAGTGTGTTGCCATCTCCAACATGGCCTAATGGGTAAAGGAATCACCCATTGCAGTACCACGCATTACACACCAGGAGTTTCAAAATACAACTAAATACTCAGCAAGCTACAGAGCGCCGGTGGAAAGAGGAACAGCTGACATTTCAGGTTGGGGACTCTTCATCAGAACAGAGTAAGAGAGAGAACACGTTAGTGTTAAGCTACAGTAGGCGGGAGAGGGATGGACAGGACACAGAGAATATCTTTGATAGGGCGAGGCCAGGGTTGCCATATGCCTCTTTGCAATTGTCCATAGATGAAAGATCTCCGACTTGAAACGTTAACTGTTCATTGTCCTATCTGGGGCACATGACAATAAACTCTCTTGACTTGACTTTTCACAGACGCTGCCCGAGTGCTTCCAGCATTCTCTCTTTATTTCAGTTTCTAGCATCTGCAGTTTCTTGATTTTTGTTCCAGATCTGCGCTGTTAGCTGACCTTAATCCAACCCACCAAGTTGGCCTCAGCATCTCAGAGTTATTAGAGTGATGGGGGGGAAGTACAATTCCTTAATCACTAAAGGGTCTGTCCCACTCGGCTGTCATTTGCGCGACCTGGTAGCGTGTGACGGGCGCATGGAGTGGCGTGGAGGAGTGTGGAGTTGCGCGTGGGATATCATGCAGAGCTCCAGGATTCTTTCTGGACGAAATCTTCGCGCGCCACCAGCCTGTCGCGTAAATGACAGCCAAGTGGGACACCCTGGCGCGGTGCAACGTCTCACCTCCAACAGCCGCAGAAGCAGGCAAACGATCGCCGAGCTCGTTGCAGATCCGGATCCGCCCCCACTCCTACTCCCAGAGCGGGGCCAAAACGATTGGAGATAGACACAAAATGCAGGAGTAACTCAGCAGGACCAGCAGCATCTCTGGCGAAAAACGTTTCGGGTCGAGACCCTTCTTCAGACTGTCAAGAGTCTCGACCCGAAAATGCACTGATACAGACAGTGGCCAAGACCAGGCTCAGCTGCAATGCTGCCCATGGTGGAATAGCCCTTCGACACTCACCGTCATTAATTAAGAGTGCATCTTTAAAAATGTTTTTTGCTCGTTAAATATTGATTCCATGCACTCTGGTTAAAATGAACAATTAATTCATAATTTAGTCAGCAACAAACTTGTCCGAAAACCAGGCTGTTTTGGCGACTGCAGCCGAAGAAATATTTAAAAAGGATTGTTTAAATATTATCTACACGATTGGATAAATGAAACGCAAGCATTACTGAAGCATTCTCAACCCCTTTAAGAGACACTTGCATAATGAATAGGAATTAGTTTGACAATACAATTGAATTTGCTCATGAGTTTTAAGTATTTAGTTTGGTCAATAAAAAAATTAAACAAAGAAAGCATTTCATTATAGATTTAAACTCCAGTTGTTTAATAAGGGCTGCACCCATTATACCGACTAATCAATTCCCATCACCACCCAATGCCCCACCCCATAATACTACAAGGTCTAATTCCTGGAAGGCCTATATAAGAGACTTGGACTGAAAGGAAAGGTTAATAATAAATATGGTTAAACAGAAGCTGAAAGTATTCAATGATGATGACGATTTGTGCATCAGCGTGTCTTGCTCTTTCAGGTGGATGTAAAGAATCATTGTATCGTTTTGAAGATGAGCAGGGGAGTAATCCCGAATTTATGGATCAATACGTCTCGCTCAACCAACACAATAGAACAACTCGAGACAAAAGAGACTGCAGATGCTGGAATCTTGAGCAACAAAAGCTGTTGGAGGGACTCAGCGAGTCAGGCAGCATCTGTGGTGGGAAAGTCTGAAGAAGGGTCCTGGCCCAAAACGCTGTCCTTGCAGTCCCTTCCACAGATGCTGCCTGCCTGCCTAACCCGCTGAGCTCCTCCAGTGTTTTTTTTTTTACATTGCAGGAAGATTATCTGGCCATTATCACATTGCTGTTTGCGGAACTTGCAACGTGGGAAGTAGCTGCTGTGTTTACTTAAGGGCCTGTCCCACTTGGGCGTCATTTGCGCGACAGCATTTACATGTCACGACGGCGCCCCAGGATTTGGGGATTCACAAAGTGACGCACAAATGACACCCAGGTGGGACAGGCCCATTACATTATAAATGACCACACACTATCTTGGATGTAAAATGCTTGCAATGCAGAGGGGAGATGAACAGTGTTACATAAATCTTGAAATGAGGATGTTGGGGGGGCTTTTTTTCTCCTCCTCAAATTTCCACTAAACTCTCTAGGAAATCCACTCCCATGAGGAGTGGGCCAATTAACATTTTCCATGAGTGTAGTACATTCGCATCATCGACTGTACAAGAACATCTTAGTCACAGCAACACATTTCAACCAACCACTGCTGTTTGTATTACGATATTTCCAACCCAAATACAGATTTCAACTGGTAAGAGATGACTATTTGAACAAGAGCGGGAGATATGTGTTGCATTAACTACCCAAAAGCATTCACTTCTCCTCCACTCCAGAGATCAAAGTGTAGGCTGACGATCAAGCAGGACTTCAGCTTCATTTAAACTTCATGGAAAGGTGGAAGGCATCTGGCTTTTATTGCTTAAAGTGTGAAATTACTCTAGCGTCATTTTTAATGCACACAGACACATTGGAGACTTTACAGCTGACAAGTTGGACTATTTGGGAAATGCGGGTTCACTTCTCCCCTCTGGCTGTTCTTTATCTACTGCCGATAGAGTGCAAAGCCCACTGTAAACAAGTTGTCGTTTAACTCTTGACACTGGATTCGTATTTTTTGCAAAATGCATACCGTTGAGCGTTGTATCTGTACTCAAACAAAATCCATCTCAAAACCCTGTGGAGATTTTCCATCCATTGCTCGAGTGGATAGGTTTACAACAGAGAAGGGAAGATGCTCACAGTTGGTGTGTACGGAGCTTGCGGGGGCAGGGAGGCATAAACGAGGCAACAGGACATGCATAGAACAAGTTTAGAGCAGAGCTTCCCAGCACTCATTCGTTGTGATGACTGGAAGTCTGGAACTCCCATGCTGTGGCCACAATCATGCTCCCACTGCCAGCAGCCATGTGACACATGTTATGCATAGATATGATGACAAATTGAAGAACACGTCCACTTTTTGCAGCTGTGATCAGTAACGGGAACTTGGGAGTGGGTGGGGGAAGGAGGGAAAGAAGCAGAAATAGAAGCCTTCCGACCCAAAATGCGTTCTCTGATCAGTCTCTCAAGCATTCCCTTGTATGAAGAATGAAAAGGTGGAGCATTGCATGCAGTTCTTGTCACCCCATTATAGGAAGGATGTGGATATTTTGGAAAGGATGCAAAGCAGATTTACCAGAATTATTCCAGTCCGATGAAGGGTCTCGACCCGAAACGTCACCTATTCCTTTTCTCCAGACCTGCTGCCTGACCCGCTGAGTTACTCCAGCATTTTGTGTTTATCAGAATGATACCTACTTTGGTGGATATTGGCTACAGGGAAAGGTTGGACAGACTTAGATTGTTTTCTCTGGAATACCAGAAGTTGTAGAAGAGACCTGATAGAAGTAAATAAAATTATGAGAGGCATAACGTAGACAGTCAGAACCTTTTCTCCCGGGATGGAAAACAAAATCAAATACTATCATAGCCTAAATGGGCTGTTCCATTGTACGAGGTAATTCAAGAGTTCTCCCGAGTTTCCCCCAATTCAAACTCGGAGAATTACGGTAATAGCCGCTCGTAGGTACTCGGGGCTCTCATGGACATTTTTCAACATGTTGAAAAAACTCACGAGCTTACCGCGTTTCCCCCCCCCCCCCCCCCCCCGAGTACCTGCCGTTAGCGTTACGATCCAACTTAAGCGTTAAGAGACAACTCAAGCTCCGACGTACCCGCTACGTACATTCTGCGTACTAAGAGTTTGATTTTTTTTTAAACTCGGGAGAGCTCTTGGGTAAACACGTATAGTGGGACAGGCCCTTTAAAGCCCTGTCCCACTGTACGAGTTTATTCAAAGAGATCTCCCAAGATTGCCCTGATTCGAAAATCTTCACGAGTCTTCCCGAGCATACCGCGTTTCCCAGAGTACCTGCCGTTAGCGTTACAAGCTGCTAAGAGACGTCCCCGCTACATTCATTCTCCGTGCTTACCACAAATTTGATTTTTTTTTAAAACTCGGGAGAGCTCTTGAATGAACTCATACAGTGGGACAGGGCCATCAGGGTGAGAGCGGCAAAGTTTAAACGAGATGTGGCAAAAACACATGGCGTGCTGCTGGAGGTGGTGGTGGTTGATACAGATACAATGGTGGCATTTAAGAGACTCTTGATAAGCTCGTGGAAATGGGTGCGGGCAGATAAGAGTTGGTTTAGGTATCATTTTCGGCACAGACACTGTGGGCTGAAGGGCCTGATCCTGTGCTGCAGCATTCCACGTTCTTCGAGAGCCCGAAAACATTTGGGGAGAAGGAAGAAGGAAATGAGGCAAGCTACATTTTTAAGATTTCAAACGGAATAGAGGACCAGATGTGTGGGTCATTGAGAAGGAGAGAACTGAAGCAGCTATAGCCATGAAACAAGCAATCCCCTTGGGTTTCATCAGCAGAAGCGTATAACATCCAAACACGAACAACGGGTGAAGACGCACCAGCCCATCCCGTACGTCCTGCACCACCTCAGACAACCTGCAACTTCGGACTCTCCATCACAGGAAGGTTATAAATGCAATGGAATATATTGCAATGCAGATTCACTTGGATTTTTACAGAGATGATGGGTTAAGTTCACAAAAGACTTGATAAATTAGGACTACCCACTCCCTCAACTGAAGCCATGAAAGCTGAGAGAAAACCGATTAGATCTGACACGAGCCAGAGGACCATTGGTGGGATGGTCCCAGTTTGGATTGTTCAAACCTACTCCATTTAACAACCGACTCTTGGAGGAAACAGCAAGTGGCATGGTCTGATAAGGGGCTTCCAATGCCTGCTTATATTTTAGTCACGGGATTTATTATTGACCAGAAATTCACCAACTTTAAGATTAACATGTTTTTAAAATAAAATCCCGTATTCCGATTTCAAACACAAGTGACTTAAAAACTCACCATCTGTGCTGGCATCATCCACCAATAGAATTTCCTTCAGCAGTATGGCTGGGGATGTATGCATCACACTGTACACAGTTCTCAGCAAGGTGGACCAGGCCTCATTGTGGAACACTATAATCACACTGGTTGCAGGTAGAGGAGGGCAACGCTTGAATCTTTGTTCAATACACCTGCACAAAGCAATCCAAAGAGAGTTTGAGAGATCCTAGCTTATAGAATGCTTTCATAAGTATGAAATTGCTCCATATACGGAGTGTGCCGCGTGGATTGAAGAAAACGTTTGCCTCTTGCTTCAAGCTGGGACAGATTTTGAGGAGCGCATGAAGTTGAAAACAAGCAGAAAAAACTATTTCCCAGAAGAAAGGGAACGAATCTGGGCTCATCCACCACAGGTTTCCACTTGTCAGCCAAGCTGTTAGAATCGACCCTTTGAGGGTCCTACACGAGAAGAACTTGGGTAATTTAGACCTGGACTTTAGCTTTCAGAGATACAGCGTGAAAACAGGCCCTTCAGCCCACGCCAACCAGCGGCCACCCCGTACACTAGCACTATCCTACACACCAAGGACGATTTACAGAAGCCAATTAACCCACAAACCTGTACATCTTTGGAGTGTGGGAGGAAAGCAGAGCATCCGGAGAAAGCCCAGGCGATCACAGGGAGAACATCCAAACTCCGTAGTCAGGATCGAGCCCTGGTGTCTGGCACTGGAAGGCGGTAACGCTACCGTTGCACTACAGTGCGCCCTGGTTCCTTGGTCAGAATGAGTCAACAGCCTATTCCTACTTGACAGTGAAATGGAAATTGTAGTCAGGGGCTCCACAGCGAGTTGGTACAGGATTTTATATTAAAGGATACTTTGAGATAATAGGCCATATAGATGGACTTTGTGTACCCTGCTTAAAAAGTTGAAACTGATTCCTGAATCTGGGAAAGTCTCCATTTCCCAACATCAGTTATCTGAACAATACCGAGCACAAACTTATAACCAAATAACATCCTCCCTCCTGCACACAGAAATTCTTGACAAAAGAAATACAAAATATCCTACTCTGGAGGTCGTGTGTCTGGTCCAAGGCTCCTGTGCAAAGAGATGCGGTCACTGGCATAGGCATTGAAGCAATGTTTCTCAAAACCACGCTCTTTCTCCTTCTGCTGTTCCGGGGAGAGATTGTCCGTATGAAAAGCCTTTGCATCAGCACCAGGGGCATTTGGATCTTCAGGAGGCCGGGGAAGAAAGGTCTTCAGTTCCGCTGCAGTGTAGAATCCTGGCAAACAATTCTTGGTGTTATCAACATCCTCTTGGCCTCGATCTGGAGCGATGATCTGAAACTTAGGCATCGAGTCCCGGATATTATTCACCGCTCCAAACACAATTCCCAGCATTCTATCTTTCCTGCCCGACAAGTCCTTAAACCAAGATTCATCCTCTGGGCTCTGCTTGACAACATCTCTTTGGAGTATGAATACAAATATCATAAATATTACACTGACCAGAGCAAGTTTCACTGGACCAAAGCGTTTCCTAAAAAATAGTCTCATGATCGCTGGCTAAACGTGACAGGATAATAGCAGTACTGAGATTCCCTTTGTAGCTGGTTGGATTTATTCACAAGGAAGGAGACTCCATGAATTGGTTTTGAAAGTTCTGATGCATGGATCTGGAATAATAAAAAAAAGCTCATTCGTTTCAAAGTTAAAAAACATTACACGCCTTCCAATCCTTAATCACTGCAGCTGAACCCATGGTTCATAGATTTGTCATTATTTTAAGTAAGAGAGAGCAAACAATGGTAACACTGGTGTAATGCATCTCAATTTTCAAAAGATCTTCAGTCAGATACCGAAAAACGTGACAATAAGGTCAAAGCATGTGGAACGGTCGGCAAAATGGATTGCTGGCCGACTTCAAGACAAATTGAGAGTAAAGGGCAGCTATTTATCGTGGAAGGTGGTGGCCAGTGGTGCTTCTCAAGGATCAGTGCCAGGCACATTGCTCTTCTCAATTTAAATTCATAATTTAAAATAAAACTTTTTTTGAAAATTTCAGATGATATCAATTTGGAAGCTGTTTGCAACAAATTACAGGGGGGCAATAAGCAGCTTGCAGAAGGGAAAATGAAATTCAATACAGACCCAGGTGAAGCAGTACAATTTGATCAGGAGAATGGAGCTCAGAGGTGGTTATTTACTACTTGAATGGTAAGAGGCTGGGTGGGGTGGAGGAACAAAAGTGATCTCGAAGAACAAATACACCATTGACTAAAAGATATGCAGGTTCACAAGTCCAAACAAAAAAAACAAAATCATTCATTAGGGTTTAATGAGAGGTTCGATGCAGGTTTAGCACAACGTGCCTACTTTAAACATTTTCTCAAAATGAAGACACAAGAAACTAGATACTTTCCACAAATATTTGAAGTATACTTTACTCAAGGGCAGAGAATGAAGCAACTCCCAATTATCAAATGCAGCACCCATTTACACCTAATAACACAAACTCATATCCACTGCAAACTCACTCTGTCTTCAGCGTAGATTTTTGCAAAGGATCACTTTAGTCATCCCTTCCATTTATGCCGAAATCAAACCCAGGTCCAAGAGGGCGAAGGTAGCTGATGAGTGAGAAAACACACAACACAATGATACAGGTCCGAACATCACCTCAGCAGCAGTGAACTTGCAGGACTGCTAGAATCCAGGCTACCTCCCAACACTGAATAAATGGTGATAAGAAAAAGGCATTTTCCATAAGCATTTTCCATAAGCATTCCAAGGTGCAAGTGAAATCCTATCCCTTACAGTTGGTGTTAATGCAACAGCAATCCATTAAAGCAAATTCACCCCTTGTCACAGTGTTGCACATCATAAATCGCATAGGGCTTGGCCACCAGGGTTTCTTGTCCACTTAAAAATTGGCAGAAACTACAGTTGAACTATTCATGAAAGCCAAAATCACAAATCTATTTTATTTACAAGGCAGCAATAGATTAGCAGCGTTATACTTGGACTAGACAATTCCAAATCTTTTAATTAGATTTCATTTTGTATGATTTTTGTATTCATTACAAGCTTCTTATGAAGTGTTGTGGTCACAAATAAAGTCCTTCAAGGAAGGATGTCTGCCACCTTACCCAGTCTAGTTCATGTAATAACAATACATTTTATTTATGGGCGCCTCTCAAGGACACCTTGCAGATTAAAACAAGCAAATTACAAACAGAAGTAGTAGGGGCATCAACATTACACAATTCAAAGAGAGAGCAGTGGCAGCTCAATATTCATCAACGTGCTTGTACTTTTACTGGCCTATGAAATGGCTGGAGCGGCACAGCTAACAGAGCTGCTGCCTTGCCACTTTTATGACCCGGGTTCAACCCTGACCATGGGTGATGTCTATTCAGTGTTTGCACACTTTCCCTGTGATTGCACAGGTTTGCAAATCCCAAAGACGTTCAGGCTGGTGCGTTAATTAGCCACTATAAATATCCCCCACTGTCGGTGGGTTGCAACATTGATAAGAGCGTGGGGCAGGAAAAGCACAGAAAATTAGTGTTGGAATGGAATTGTGTGGCGAACCAGCACAGACTTAATGGGCCAAAAGGCCTCCCATGTGATGTGCAAGTATGAACATCAGCAACATCCACATCTTGTGAACAAATTTCAGGTGTTTTTCCAGCCATCGCATGCAACTTGCAGCGGGAAGCGACCAGGTTGCAGGAATTTTCCACAACTCAAGTCACAAAATCAGTTTTATCAGACATGGTCAAAGCCACCTGTCCCCCACTTCAAAAACATAGAACCCAGAGCAATCCTCCTTTGATTTTGAATAGAATGGACCTATACTCGCTGGATTTCGAAATATCATAGATATTGAGGTTTACACAAAAAGCTGGAGAAACTCAGCGGGTGCAGCAGCATCTAAGGAGCGAAGGAGATAGGCGACGTTTCGGGTCGAGACCCTTCTTCAGACATAGATATTGAGGTGATATCTGAGGTCTCTGAGGTCTGACAGCAGAGATGTTGGAAAGAGGTTTCCCTTTGAAAGGGAATTGAGAACGAGGGTGAAAAATCTCAGCACATGATGGAAGATGGACATGAAGAGGAAACATTTATTCTGACGGTGATGAATCTTTGGAATGCCCAGAAAACTGTGGAGGTAGAATCACTGAATATATTCCAGGCTGCGATAAACAAGATTGTTGGGTGGAGAGGAGTTCTGGCTTATTTGGGGAGGCAGGAAAGTAGAGATGTGGCCATCTGATCATTAAATGGTAGAGTAGCTTGGAGGAACAATACAAGGTCTTACAATCTGACCTTCCCCTTTGTTTGCAGAACTGCATATATTAGCATTTCAAAAGACTAAATAATCTTGTAGCTAAAATCAACCTCTGAAGATAGGCACCATGAAACAATGGAAATTCGGCTAGGCCAGACTGCACAGAGGAAACGTAAATATTATTAGGAAGATTTGCAATAAGCTTCTCCAGTTAAAATAGCCCAAATATAATCCACATTACGGTATAAAGTCATTTAAAAACTAGACTTCTCCTGCTTGATACAATAGCATTTCTTTAATATGCTTTCCCCACCCACCTGCCCCCTCACTGAGTCTGAAGAAGGGTCTCGACCCGAAACGTCGCCTATCTCCTTCGCTCCTTAGATGCTGCTGCACCCGCTGAGTTTCTCCAGCTTTTTGTGTAACCCTCACTACAGCTGTCCCCACAGCTTAAACGGCACTCCTGCAAGCATTCGGTCATTGACAAAAAAAGTTCTTACTCTGCCTGAATTTATAGGGCTAATATATCTAGAACAGTCTCCAGGAGCTCAAGATTTATTAATTCCATTCACCAATGAGCTTTTACAATGAATTGTGAAATGTATGCATGCATCAAAACCTTGCAACACTGAAGACATCTTCTAAATCTACATATTTTCACTTTTGATTTAAAGGTCCCCTTGGGAGTTCCTTTGATAAATGAACTGTGAAAGTGAGCCAGACAAATCAGCATTGGCGCTACTGATCGATATCCAAGGATTCCGAGCAGACTTGGGCGCTTTTAGATTCAGGCAAGTTCAGGTCCGAACTATGAGATGCCCTTGTTAGTTTGATCTGTCTGCTGTATTGCACAGACACATTGATATGTGAATAATAGCCATTGGATAAGTGAGCAGTTTGCATTTATAGGCAGCAACGTGCCTTCAGGGGAGAAAGGAAAAATGTTTGTTTAGAAATGTATACACCAGGGAGGACAAGCACGACAGCTGTGCAGCATCACTTGTAACTTGGAGATATCGCCATTCATTTTGTCTGGTCTGAAGAAGGGTCTCGACCACAAACATCATCCATTCCTTCTCTCCAGGGATGCTGCCTGTCCCGCTGAGTTACTCTCGCTGAGCATCTTGTGTCTAACTTTGGTTTAACCCAGCATCTGCAGTTCCTGCACACGCCTATATTTGCACTGTGGCAATAAACAACCAATGACTAACATTTAAAGAATTCAAATGAGTTTTAACATATTCTACAAGGCAAACAGGAAACACAAACTGGTAGAATGGTTTAGCTGTGTCCACCATATTGACAGGTGACATTTGATCAAAGTTAAAGGCATATAATTTTGCAGAAATGTAGTTAACTACATAAATAGATTTTTCAGAATTGAGCAAAGGAGCACCAAGGCATTGCAGATAAATTCTATCAAGGAATAAGGAAATTAAACAAATATTGTGTGTCCGTCTTCATAGAAGAGACAGATAGCCTGCTGGAAATAATAGAAAGCTTGAGGCCAAGGGTGAAGGAGGAGCTGAAAAATAAAGTTTTAGTACAAAATTAGTATAAGAAAAATTAATGGGACGGCAATGTGATAAATCTCCAGCTCGTAATGACTTGTATCCGAGAGAGCCTAAGACGATAGCTGTGGAGATGTTGGATGCCATTTTTCTGATCAATTGGTGGTCACCTTGCCGAATTCTAGCGATTCTAGAACTGTTCCCAGAGGTTGGAAGGTAGCAAAACATAACTCCACTATTAAAGAAAGGAAGGCAAGAGGGGAAAAAAAAGGGGAACATTCGACCACCTAGTTCAGGATTCATAGCAAGAGAATATATATGGATCTATTATTTAGGAAGTTGTAACAGGGCATTATTTGTGAACAGATTTATGAACCTAGATTTGTGAACAGGAACACATGTTTGATAATTCTATTAGAAATTGAGGTTGTAACTAGCAGAATCAATAAGGGTGAACTTGTGGTATATTTAAACGTGATATAATTGCTGTGATATATTTTAACATTCAGAAACCAATTGATCATGCGCTACACAAAAGATAATTAAACACTGCACTGGGGGGTGTGGACTGAGAACCGACCGAAGAACAGAAAACAGGCAGTAGGAATACATGCAACATTTTTGGGTTGGGAAGCAATAAGTGGCATCGGCTGCTCAGTGGATGAGATATTCAAGTGCACTATATCCCTCTTGCTGACGTTACAAAGCTTGGTGGTAGTGTAGACTATAAGGAACATGGAGAGAGGCTTTGGGGAATAGAGCCAGGCTGGGTTATACGAGGATGTGGGAGATTCAGATTCAATTTTAATTGTCATTGTCAGTGTACAGTACAGAGACAACGAAATGCATTTAGCATCTCCCTGGAAGAGCGACACAGCAAATGATTTGAATAAATAACAATAAGTGTCCGGGGGGGGGTGATTGGTAGTCACCGAGGTACGTTGTTGAGTAGCGTGACAGCCGCCGGAAAGAAGCTGTTCCTGGACCTGCTGGTTCGGCAGCGGAGAGACCTGTAGCGCCTCCCGGATGGTAGGAGGGTAAACAGTCCATGGTTGGGGTGAGAGAGGTCCTTGGCGATGCTGAGCGCCCATGGAATATGGAAATGGAATATAACGGTGAATAGTACGAGGTCATCCACTCTGGCAGAAAATAACAGACAGTATTGATTTCCAACAGTGAGACAGTGAACTGCTTAAGAGGGACCTGCTGTTCTTCTATAAGAATCACTGAAAGTTAATATGAAGTTCAGCAAGCAATTGAGGAAAGTGGTAGTGTTAAAGAAGGAACTGCAGATGCTGGAGAATCGAGGGTTACACAAAAAGCTGGAGAAACTCAGCGGGTGCAGCAGCATCTAAGGAGCGAAGGAGATAGAAACGTCGCCCATCTCCTTCGCTCCTTAGATGCTGCTGCACCCGCTGAGTTTCTCCAGCTTTTTGTGTAACCCCCCCCCCCGAGGAAAGTGATAGGTTGGTCTTTATTGTAAGAGATTTTGAGAACAAGAGCAGAGTCTTTACCAGCAGATTACATTTATGGCAGGCCTATGGCCCAAGGGCCTGCTGAGAAGTCATATCACCAGGGCCGGCCTTAAGCCAATTGGACAGATTGCTCCCAATTGGGCCCCGCGCTAATTTTCTGTATTTTGTACGGAAATACGAATTCGCGTTGTTAAATACAGATTTTAAATTAAAACTTTTTTTTTTAATATAAAACATTTGCCTTGTTAAATACAGATTTTTTTTTTTAAAACGAACATGGATAAAAACCACTGCACCGGCCATCAGACAAAAAAAGATTTGTTAACTACCACTGTTAGCATTTGTTAACAGCCAGTAGTTATGGGGAGGGCAGGAGCGTTGAGAAGGAGGGGGTCGGGGATCATGCCAGCATCCAGCTCGAGAGTGGGTCAGCGGGCGGTGGATAATAGGACAGCGGGCGGTGGAGCTTACTCCATATGTCAGTGCGAGTAACCTCAATTGATCCCTTGTTCGCGCTGACACAGGAGTAAGCTCCACTGCCCGCTGTCCTGTTATCCATCACCCGCTGACCCACTCCGCTCTTTGATCTTCGCTCTTGAGCTGGTCCCATCACTGTTCAGACGGAGAGCTCTGCCAGAGGTGAGTGGGCCGGCAGAAGGTGCAGAGGTCCCGGCGGCCGCTCGTAACCACGTGAGCTGCTTCCCTCCCCGGCCACAATGTGGTGGCTCCGCGCCCAGAGCAACTGATTCAACTTGTCCCGGTGTGCTCCCATTTTTCCCCACCATCTCTCCACCTGCCGTCACCCTCCACCCATTCAGTATGAAGGAGATTTGGAAGCCTTGGGCAAATTAAATTTGTTACTTTCTTTATTTTTACGGAGAGGAGAACAATCTGCGCATGCGCGGTTTAAGATTTTTTAAAAAGCCGACTGACTGCCTACACAGAGTAATTATTCACGGCAAGTGCCTGAATACGACTCATTTATAATTATATATTTATATTCCCATGAAAATTGTTCCCAAGTGGGCCCCGCACCTCAGGCCGGCCCTGCATATCACAGGTTCCATTTCAGGGCAACCTGCAGAGGCCTTTGTCACCATCGGTCAGATTTTCCTCTGGATCACATGCCATCAACAAGTGTCCTGGGAGATTAACGTCACCCACAAGGAAGGGTTTACCCTTAAGGGAGTTGTGGGGGGGGGGGGGAGAAACCCAATTATCACAAAATGACCTTGCTCCTCTCTGTGGAGATGCCCAAACCTAAAATGAAGAGTACTAGTTTGACACATTTTGCTTGATGAATTTGTGTTACTCATACAAGTACTGCTCAAGAAAAGCCAAATCACAATTTGAGAGTTTTGAAAGAACAAAAATGAGGCCTTTATTTCAAATGTACAATCATTATTCCTTCATACAGTCAGGGGCAAGTAAGAGAAGAGAGATCTTACGGCCACAACATTCAACACAGTCCTTGCTCTTGCATCCCCACACTACAGCCAAGATGATTCAAAATGGGAACCATAATGACATCATTTGCTGATGCGCAATGAATAACCCATCTCAGCACCACTTTAGCAAAAGGCTGCATTGGGCATCTACAAGAACAGCACTTATTTTTGGCAACAGGACTCCCTGGAATCAACACAAGGGGAAATTACAAGGCTACACTCCAAGTTTAGACAAATCAAACCACAATAGCAAACCTCCCACGGTTTAGGAGGAGTAAATGTTGACCGGAGAATATTACCCTAAACAGGCGAGATTGTGGTCTGGTGGAAGGGTGACCCAAAAATACGAGAGAGCTTGGTAACTGTTAAACTTTCAAAGAATTCATGTCTGCAGTACGTGTGCAATAAACCATAATTCTGGAACGTGATGCTGGGTTTAGAGGGAAGACTCAAACGTTCTACTTAATTTCCTTTTAAGATGGAATTATTAAAAATGAATATTAAAAAAAATTCAAAGAAGAATGCAGGTGCAGGCATTATGTGCAGTTTGAACACGTGCAGAAATAATGGCCAATGCAGAAATCCAGACAGCAGTCCAACAAGATTCAAACTTAAATATATAAAAATTATATATAAATCATACTACTTGAGAAATCATCAGGAGTTAAGCTCAGGTCAGACCAGTGCGACTGTGCATAGTCCATAAATTACAATGTACTATCTTGGAAGTTGAGCTTTCAGCCGCCGGGTTCCCAGTCCAGACCAAAACCACCCTGGAACCACACCTGTCTGGCATTGAATCCTTCCCGCCCTAGCACATCTAAAAGAATGGATGCTTTGTGGTGATTGAAGCAGAAGTTGGATAGATCATCAACTTAAGCACAAAGGGAAGCGATTGACTGCTGTCCAAAAAATATTACAATTGCCAACTTTTTTGCACAAAGCTGCCCGTGAAGGAAATCGACTGGCCCAGGTAATACGAAGGGGGTAGGAAAACTCTAAAACAACCTTTTCTTAGAACAGGATGCTCACCACAGTCTAAAACACGGTGATCCACAGTATGATCAATAGGCCGACTGACCCTTCACCAGTGCTGCTCAGTCTTTTCCCCTCTGGAGACCCATCTTAATATTTCATCATTTCTCTGATGCTTTGGGTTTCAGCCTCAAAAGCAGCAGCAGAAATCCAGTGCATTTTCACAAACCATAGCAGCAAACCTCCCACCATTTGGGATTAAAATTCCATTGCATAAATGATTTTTCTTCCCAGAAAATAACTTCCTCTTTGCCGACGTTGTGGTGAGCATCAATAATAAGAGTTTTCATCTTTGTAACTTAATCCTATAACTCGGGGCACATAATTGACATCTCCTGACACTCCAAAGCCTCGCTACCATCTACAAAGCACAGATCAGAGTGGCTAGTGCTAGTGCAGCCCAAACATGGTTGATCACTTGATTGGTATCCCATCCCCCATCTCCCCCCCACATCTATTCAAGCCCTCCTTCACTGATGCACTATCACTGCCATGTGTACCATCTCTAGAATGCATTACAGCAACTCGCCAAGCTATTCTAACAGAGTGCTGTCTGTGTGGAGTTTGCACGTCCTCCCAATGACTGAGGATTTCCTCTGGGTGCTCCAGTTTCCTCCCAGATCCCAAAGGCATGCAGGTCAGTGGGCTAATTGGCCACCGCAACACATCTCTAGTGTGTTGGTCAGAGTTAGAATATGGGGGAGGGGGAAGATAGAGTTGTGAATATGGAGGGTTTAGAATAAGTGGGTGCTTGGTGTACAGCACAGGCAGTGGGCCGAAGGGCCTGTTTCCATGCGGTTTGATAATGACCATCACGGATTGGCAGTAAATGCTGACTATGGCAGCAATACCCACATCCTGTGAATGAATAATAATAAAAAATAAATTACATTGTGTGGTTATACATTAGTGTGGAGAGGATGTGGTGGACATTGTTATTCCAAGTCAGAAACACCTACTGTGCCAGCAAGAAGACAAGTTTAAAAAAGAGTCCAGAAGCACAAGCAACATTTTGACTCGTGATTCAGTGAGCTGCACTCATATACATTAAATATCTTACATCAAAAAAATTAGAGACTTCAAACACTATTGGGTCACAGGCACAATGAAGTCTTCAGCCAGCAACGGGAATATTCAGGAAGACATTTTACACACTGTTCTTCAGGTCGAGACCCATCCCTTCTGATCAGTTCTTGCTGCCAATCAAAGCACTGAACATATAAAAGATGGAATATACATTTCACATCTCAGAGTAGAATTGTTTCTCCTGTGCCCCTTTGCAAACAGAAGAAATATAATTCCTTTATCCTGTTTGGCAACCATCACTGGAACTGTGCAGTGAGCAGGGAATGGTCTGAACTATGGAAGGGAAGTAACCATTCAAAAAAACAAACTTCTTGACCTTGCAAGGTGCAAAAAAAATTCCAAAACAGAATGAAATAACTTAGTGCAATCCACTAAATGACTTAGCCTGGCATGTAAATAGCTAGACGTTCACTCGGCACTGCCATCCGCTTCAAATATTGGAAGAACTGGCACAGGGCCTGTTGGCTATGGAACAGCCCCTTAATGGATTTCCGTTACAACAGTTGATGTGCAGTACCCATGCAAGATTTCAGGCAGAATACACTAACGTGACAGTAAGGTCTGCAAGTATCATCTCCTTTCCAGAACGTGATTGAAGGCTACAATTAATCATTCAAGCCATCACGTGCACATAAAAGGCATCAACTTATTTGAAAATTGATGGAATATACAAAATAAATCAGTAAGAGGAGATAAAGGGAGTGTCAACTTGCTTTGTCACACTGTTAGGCTGCAAATTGTGTACGAAAGTGCAAATCAAGACGAGGATCCCTACCAGGTTCAATTTGCAGGTTTGCAAGGTAGCTGTAGGACACATCAGCAGGTCGCGGCTGCCTTGGACCTCATTTCCACTGAACCCCAGGCCCAGATAGACATTTTTCAGTTTCCAGTACCGCCTTCTTTTTTTTTTTTAAACACAAAATAAAAACTCCGTTTCACGAATGTACTATCACCTTTTCCCATTAGTAATGTCTGTATCCTTGGGCAGGAACTGGAGTCTTTTCAGTTGCAGGATGCAAAAGCTGGAACACATCCTTGCCAGACATTTCTAAGCATATTAACCCTTTGAAGGCAGCAGCAGCATTTTTGCATCAACATACAAAAAAAAATCCATATTATCAGAACTTGTGTGATTTTGTAGGATGGTAGTCAGCTCTCATTGGGTCTAATTGTTAATGAGCAGATAGTATAAAACTCTTCACACTCCTGGCTAAGCCACAAGTGTGGCAGTCCAACTCCAGCTCCAGGCAGGCAAGCCCACAAACACCAGCATTAAATTGATAATCACATTCAGAGAGGCCATGAAAACTAGCAAAGCAAATGGACGCACAAAACTTGCATCAATTTCAGCATATCTTCTTCAGCAGTATCTTGGGATTCAGGATGACTTTCTGCCACTCTGGTTTTGGGGGTTCCAAGGTGACCGGTGAGTCCAGTGTGGGAACCACAGACTCCGCCAGCTGAACAACAAGGCAGCCTCGGGAACAGACAGAATGCCTTCTGAAGTTCCAAAACATGGCAGAGAAATACTTTTGGCACAAACTCATAACCCAATCTGGGAGGTGGAGAGCATGCCAGGGGATTTCAGAGGCCTTATTGTTCTTCAGCTGTCAGATGGCCTTGTCAACCTCTTGTCAGGCTGGTGTGGCCACGAGATTGTACCAGCTAGCGTGCTGCCACACTACACTGCACACAGGCAGAAACAATAGTATTGGACCGTGCTGTATGGGGATAGTACTGGAAGTCCATGAACAGGCAGTTCTTCAACTAACAGGCTCTGTGCCAGTTATTTCACTATTTGAAGCGGATGGCAGTGCCTATTCAATGTCTAGTTAGTTATACACCAGGCTGTCAATTATACAGCTGCGTTCATCGATTACACAGCACGCTCCCAAGTGCAGGTCATATCTGGAATAATACTGTGTAGGAAGGAACTGCAGATGCTGGTTTACACCAAAGGTAGACAAAATGCTGGAGTATCTCAGCAGGACAGGCAGCAACTCTGGAGAGATGGAATGGGTGACGTTTCGGGACAAGACCCTTCTTCCCAAGTGCTTTAAGTAAGCCTCTGTTATAATAGGGCAACTGCTCAGGAGACACTTACTACACCAGTGCTGTGCAAATAAATCACTGAAGAGACACAGGTATACCCGAGGCAAAACTATTTTAGTCAGTTGCACAAACTTTTATAGAAAAGATCTATGCCCGCACAAGTAAATGTACTTTGTGCATGCAAATAGTTTGAAGAAGGGTCTTGACCCGAAACGTCATCCATTCCTTCTCTCCAGAGATGCTGCTTGCAACCGAGTTACTTCAGCGTTGTGTGTCTATCTTCTGGAATAACACAAATTCAAATGGTGCTACATCTGACCTCATTGATCATCCAAATGATCTTTTGATTTCTAAATAGATGGAAACATAGACAATGCTTCTTTTCAATACACAAAGAACCACAGTTCAACAAAAACAAAGAAAATATATAATTTAATTGAGAAATAAAGTGCAGGCTTTCCCATGTACTCATCATTTAAAGACAAAAGGTAGCTGACATGCATGCAGTCGATATACATGACATTTCTGCTCATTGTAGTTTAGGGGATGAATAATCACTTGATCAAGTAGAAGGCATGTTAGCACTGGGAATTCTCTGAGCTAGAGGAATATTAAACTCAGCAGAACAAACATGTCCCCAAGTGCTTTAAGTAAACCTCTGTTATAATAGAACAATGTTAGTCTTCTGCTCAGGAGACACGTACTACGCCAGTGCTGTGCTATATAAATCACTGAAGAGACACAGGTGTCGCTGAGGCAACACTATTTTAGCCAGTTGCACAAATTTTAATAGAAAAGATCTATGCTCGCACAAGTAAATGTACTCTGTGCATGCAAATAGCGTTAACATCTCCAATGACCACAGAAGTAACATGTTTGACTAATATTCTGGAGTTCCTTGAGCATGCGTTTTGGTAAAATAGATGTGGGGAAAACTGGTAGATGTAGTGTGCTTGGTTTTTCAAAAGGTGTTTGTTTAGGTCCCAGAAAAGGTGGTCCACAAGCACATGGAATTAGGGATAACATACTAACATGGATTGAGAACTGGTTATAACAGAGAAACCAAAGAGCGGGAATAAATGGATCCTTCTTAAATCGGCGAGGGGGATGAAGTGGTGTATTTTTAAGTTGGTGGATGGCACCAAACTGGGTGTGGTGATGGTTAGCATGCAAAATGTCTTCAAGACAACATGGACAAGATTAGCAAAGGAGTGAACATGGCAGTTAAAATAGACAGAAAAAAAGAAACACACCAGTTTGTCCATTGTTGGTGGACATTGTAAAAAAACTGAGTATTTGTTAAATGGTAGGTGTTGACATTTAAAGGGATCGGAGGACCAAGGTGCTTGTAAACAAGTCACTGAAGGCCAGAACGCAGATACAGCAACCAATTAAGAGGAAAAACGGTATTTTAGCCTTTATGACGGGATTTGGAGTACGGGAATAAGGGAATCTTATTGCAATCGTATAGGGCCTTGGTAAGATTACACTGGAGTATTGTGCACAGTTTTAATCTTCTTGCCCAAAAAAGGATGCAATTGCCACTGGGAGTGCTTCAAATATTTACTAGACTGGTTCCAGGAATGGCTCATTTACTGCACAAGGAGAGATGAAGTAGACTAGGTATGTGTTCTCTGGAGTTCAGATGAATGAGAGATCTCATGAAAGCTTGCACAATTCTAAACAGGCTTGACGGGGTGGATGTAGGGAGGATATTTCAGTCTGAAGGAGGGCTACTACCCAAAATGGTGTCTGTCCTTATCCCTCCACAAATGCTGCCTGACCTACAGAGTTCCTCCAGCAGTCTGTTTTTTTGCCCTCAACAAGAAAATTAGATTTCCCTGATTCCAATCACACAACAAATTGTGATGAACATATACCGGTGACTAGTCTGAGCATCAATAACTAAATTACCTAATGAGGCCACCATTTGAGGCAAAAGGAGACGATCTCAGCAACAGACTAGCTACAAACCTTTGAGCTTTCTTCGTATTGAACAGAGATCCAGCCAACGTCAGGGACGGGAAAAGCTCTTGGTGATCCAGCCCGAGATGGCTTTGATCATGCCAACGTCAAGTTTTCAACACATCCGTCTACCCCACACCACAGTGGAATTGTCTGCCTCAGAGGGCGGTGGAGGCAGGTTCTCTGGATGCTTTCAAGAGAGAGCTAGATAGGGCTCTTAAAAATAGCGGAGTCAGGGGATGTGGGGAGAAGGCAGGAACAGGGTACTGATTGGGGATGATCAGCCATGATCACATTGAATGGCGGTGCTGGCTCGAAGGGCCAAATGGCCTCCTCCTGCACCTATTGTCTACAACATTCAGGCAGGCATTTCAGCAAGTCATGGAACCAAGGGTGGCCGTGGCATTGTAAATCCTGGGATTATTAGCGTATTAATGAGAAAGCAGCGCGATCAAGAGGGGAATAGGAGATGGCAAAGGATGGAATCTTGGAGCCTGCAAGTTCAGGAAGAGAAGCTTTGTGCAATGTATGCCAGCAACAATGGTAGAGGAAGCACAGACTGTAAGACAGCAGTACTAAACAGGTTTAAGAAGGAACTGCAGATGCTGGAAAATTGAAAGTAGATAAAAGCGCTGGAGAAACTCAGCGGGTGCAGCAGCATCTATGGAGCGAAGGAAATAGGCAACGTCTCGGGCCGAAACCCTTCTTCAGACTGCTATAGGGTGGGGGGAGGGGGGGGGGGGGGGGAGGGAAGAAACAAAGTGAGGAGCCAGAGGGCTGAGGGAGAGCTGAGAAGGGGAGGAGACAATAAGGGCTACCGGAAATTGGAGGTCAATGTTCATGCCGCTGGGGTATAAACTGCCCAAGCGAAATGTGAGGTACAGCTCCTCCAATTTCCAGTACTCAAGAGGAACAGCTTCACTTACTGCACTGTAAAAAAATTATTAATATCCACCATCCTCAGCAGTAACCTGTCTTTCTCCAACTTGCAAAATTATATTCATTAATAAGATTCAAATCATTGATGTAAATGGTGCTTTTCTTTAAAATCTAGGATGAATACACACATCTATCCAGTGAAGACACTCACAGGAGAACAGATTGGTATATTGTTGAGGGGTTACCAGAGTAATTAAATTATCTGCCAGCCACCCAATGCAACAGTTCAAGGTACATTAGGCACACCCCTTGAGCCCGGCTTGATCAAAGGAGCTACGGGAAATCCAACGTGTGTGGAAACTGGCCTTGTAGTGTCACATTTCCGTTAAAACTAGCAGTGCAAAACACAAAGCCATTCAAGACTTTTTTTTTCCCTGCCACCCATGGATGTGATCTTGAATACTCTACATCATTCAACCAGCTCAAATACCATGAAATCACTATGTGTGATATTAGCCTCTCACGCTCAACGTGTCCCATTGAAACTACTTTGTCCCACAATGCTAATTAACTCAGTCCAGGGGAAATTGCAGGCAAAGAGTCAGTACTAGTGCATTGAACAGCGGCAATGTTGCATTTACACAGCACCACAGGACTTTCAACATATCTTTTGGAAAAACTGCAAGATACGAGGCCGGAAGTGACATCATAAAACCCGCAAAAAGAGACGATAGTAGATGCAAAGGTCTCAAAATACAAGCCCTGAACAGGCCGTTTTTTTGCCAGGTTTATTCAAAATCATTGGAAGCTATTGCCTTTGCTCAGAGCCTTTGTCCCTGGCAAACCCCTCAACTACCGCATGTGAAAAGTAGGAGCAGCGCAAATGGGTTTAAGGCCAAAAAAAACCACAATTGATTTTGTGCTCATAAAGTTGCATGTTCACGCTGATCCAAATGCCACCTTAGAAATGTGTCGCAGGGGTGAAAAGAGGAGAGTGCCACAAAACCTGAATGACTGGAATTTTGACCGCATTAACAGATAAGAGAATACCACCACATTTTACACGAATACAATAGTAGAATTGCTTGAAAAATGAAAGCTAGTGTCATGGAGGCAATGCCAGGATGGATATAATGATACTTGTGCATCACTGAACACAAAGACGAACTTTGAGACTGAAATCTGAACTTTGAGACATTACCTAATTTGGGTGCAACAAGTGCTGTATCAGTCTGTAAACCACAGACTGCTGCCAATTACCCTACACACCACTTGCGATCCTCCCCTGTGCTGTTGAGGAAGTGCAGACAGGAAGCAGATTTATTTTGCCCATTGTAGGGGCTGGTTTTTGAGCTGCAGAAGAATGGGAGGTCAACTATACCCTTACCCCATTTCCCATCCAGTTTCAATTCATTGTGGCGGGGGGGGGGGGGGGGGGGGGGGGGGAGGGGGGTGTGTGTGTGTGAGTGTGAGTGTGAGTGTGAGTGTGAGTGTGAGTGTGAGTGTGAGTGTGAGTGTGAGTGTGAGTGTGTGTGTGTGTGTGAAATGTACAGCTGGGATTGGCTCTGTACAGAGAGAAAGATATATACAGATACATACAAAGCCTGTTCTGACTGCAGGCAAAAAGAAAAATGATTTAACTTTATTTATATTGATGGCGTGCAGATAGTCCCTTGTTAGGACAAATGGAAACCCCAAATTCAATTTGATCCTGTGAGAGAAGTATATGTGACAGTGGCCGCACCAGAGGGATCTAAATCCAATCGAGTCAATTCCCTTGAAGCTTGGGCAGAGTTTCTCGCGTTTCCATCCATGGTTCCTATTGTCTCTTGTTTGCTGCGGCAAGAAAGCAACTGGAACTGAATCAGTTTGATTAATTTCAAGAAGATAATTATGTAATTTGCCAGCTGGATGTTAAAAGGTAACATATCGCCAGGCTGCTGCCTTCTTGTTCCAAGGTACATGTATTCTATATGTCGAATGTCGGGGGTGGGGAGGAGAGCTATGGAAAAGTTTTTGGGAACTTTAACAATCAATTTATTCAGGGCTACTTGTCAGCACAGTGGAATTTCTTCAATCCATTAAACACTTGCTTCATTCACCCTTACTGAAAGCAATTTTATATGATCGCACATCATTCGAAGTTTTATGCATTTTTATTGCATTATGGCAAAATGGATTGGATGGGATTCATAAGCTTGTGTTACTACATTTCCTTTCAGCCAACAATGAACCATTCTTTCTTTCCTTGACCATCGGCTGCTTTGATCTGTCGTTTTCACACCTTACATTCTCTTTGTACCCTTCCATATCTCCAGTTTCCCCGACTGTCTGAAGAAAGGTCTCGACCCAAAACGTCACCCATTCCTTCTCTCCAGATATGCTGCCTGTCCTGCTGAGTTACTCCAGCATTTTGTGTCTGACTTCTTGTGTGTTAGTGCACTCGATTCAGGGTAAACGGAGCCTCTCGGAGACTTTTTTTGTGTGTTTTGCATTAAAAGGTTATAAATTCATCAAAAATGTACAGAAAGGCACAATATGCATTCTGTGTTTAGGAATAAAAACTAGATGCTGAAATAAAATAACTGGAACCACTCAGCAGGTCGAACACCCTTTGTCTGAAAAGGGAAGAGAAACAAAGGCTGTTAAGCTGCAGGAAGTGTGATTTTTAGATTTCGAGCACCTGCAGTTTTTCCATTTTCATTAAAAATTACATACTGTATTGATCATTACCCTGGAGATTTATTCTCACCTCCATATTGCGAGACTCGTGTTACATTTGACTAGGCCACGTGCAGCACGGCGAGTTGCTGTCAAATTATCAAGATCCAGAGTAGACACTTGCATCCAGTCCTATTTATAGTGAATTTCCCAATGGTGTAAAGGTTCATTGTTTACCCAGTGTCACAATGTCTAATTTTGCTGGGGGGTGATGGTTGGTTTCAATTCAAATGGGTTCGTCTCGGGGAAACTGACTTTAATACAGGGCACAAAGAGCAGTAGGAAATAACCCCATTTGGAATACTGTATCAACCCATTATTAGTCTTGCAACCAATTATAGAACAGGGGACAAGTTTAAAGGGAGTCGTTGCGATATACTGTTCAGATTCAAGCCATAGTTCAGGAAAAAATGCAGAATCCTTCAAAAATAGAACCATGCTGTTTGCACACAAGATACTGTAGCTGGATGAGAAATATTCTGACCCATATACCTTAAAACCGCAGTACATTGTTGAGGCTATGGAGTCATATCAGAAGCACATCTACAAGGGCAATGTCTTTCCTCTGTTTGTTGCAAAATCCTACCAAAAACATCCTATCACACTTTTTTCAACTTCTTCAATGACAAATTAGTTTATTAGCATGCTTTAATAACAGTGCAAAGTCCTCATGTTGGTTCTGAAACTATGGCAATTTATATCATTCTGCAGCTACATTGGATTGGACGAACCTGGTATACATAAGCACACAAAGCTGACAGTTCCAGTTTGTTCAACTGATGGTCTTCAACTAATTGTTCTGTTTGCTTGTTGAGTAAAACAACAATCTCAGTGTTTAATCAAAAAATAATGCCACACCTGGTCTTTAAATTTATTACAACCACACCGGCCACAACTGACATTTTAACTTGGGAACCATTTTCCGTACTGCAACTGCCATATTAAATGGAAGGTGACGTTTTCTAACTGAAAAAAAAAGTCAAGATTCAAGAGAGTTTATTGTCATGTGTCCCTGATAGGACAATGAAATTCTTGCTTTGCTTCAGCACAACAGAACATAGTAGACATGACTACATTCCAGTTGAAGCACAACACCAAATGATACAGATTAAAGCAAAGATCCTATAGCGGAGGATATAGCGCTATAGGATCTTTGGATTAAAGTGCCAAAATTAACGTACAACGACCCAGAGCCACACAACCACAATGGTGTACCAGTCGAGGCACTACAATCAGCCACAATTGAGGGGTGGAGAGGGGGAAAAAAACCCAATACAAGCTGATTTTGTGCATCAGCATTCAATACCCCTGCACGGTTCGTATGTGGCCTCCAAAATCACCTTTCCGATTCCTCCTCCTCCCCGAGCAACAATAATCAAAGCAGCAGATGAACCGGGAGAGGTGGAGACAAGTGACGTTACACGGATAAAGGCTTCCAATGTCAATTTTTTACCTTTTGCATTTGTCTTTGAGATTTGGGGGACGCGAGGTGAAATAGTACAGAGGCTGTCAATTTTCTGTTTAATCTTCAGCGAGGGAGAGAGATGTTGTGGGAAAGGGAACCGGCAGGTGGGTGAAAACCAGTTGCAAAGATCCAGAATTTGTGGCAGCGGCTCAACACAGTGGCTTCGGCCTTACAAAATAAATTGATCCGAATAACTTGCAGCACTACGCGCAGATCTGGTCGCCCAGCAACACGAAGGATGTCATTACGTTGGAAAGGTTGCAGATGAAATTCACCAGGATATTGCCTTGGCTTGCAGGCTTGAGTTATAGGGAAACTTGGGAAAGGCTGGGACTTTTTCTTTACAATGTCGGCGGATTGGGGTGAGCTTATTGAGGCGTACAAGATCATGAGGGGCACGGATAAAGTGAACACTCAGTCTTATTTTCCCAGGGTAGAGGATTCTAAAACTAAAGGGCATCGGCTCAAGGTAAGGAGACAGATATTTAAGAGGGATTTCGGGTCAATTTTTTCCACTCAGAGGGCAATCTGTATCTGGGATGAGCTGCCAAATGAAGCTGTAGAAGCAGATACAATTACAACTTTTAAAAGACATTTGGACAGATAGATGGATAGGAGGGTTTAGAGGGCTGTGGACCCAATTCAAGTAAATAGAATTGGCGAAAAATGGCAACTTGATTGGCATAAACAAGGGCTGAAGGGCATGTTTCCGTGCTGTACAGCGAATGATTTAATGACTAAATTGAAACCCATCCAAGATTGAATAACAGACACACCAGCAATGGAGGGGCTTTAGAGGCGTCAGAGAGACTAAGAGAGCTGGTTCGTGACATCAAACAACGATTAAAAGAGTAACATTTAAATGTGGAAGAAGTACATGGAAAAGTCTACACAGGACTCCAGAAGCAACAGTGCAGGGGCAGGAAGGGAGGCCGTTGCTGGTGACATCGTAACTGTGATCAAAAGCCAGTGGAATGAAATGAAGGCAATTTCATGGAAATGGACGTGGTTTTTCCAGTTCACAATAAAATTCGACTTCAAACTTAAATTGGGGGAACAGCTTGTGCATTTGCTGAACTGACATTGACTCATAAGTTAATCTTCCAACTGGAGGGAGATGATTGGATATTGGGTGTGGCATAACTGAATGTACTTTTGAAAAAAACTTCACATTCCCAGTATTGAAATCTCATTGAAGATTGAGAAGCAAAGTATCCTGTTAATTCTTGACGGTTTCAAATTAAAACTGCGTTTATAGCACAGCAATAGGCTTAACAGGTTCTACAGGTTTACACTGCACACTGGCTTCCTCTGGCTGGAGGTTCCTGGATACCTTTTCTGGCAAGAAAGCAATTTAAAACTAGCAGTATGATTAGAGTATGTTTGCTCCACCACTTGAAGCTGCTGCTTGTAATATTAAAATTGTTTACTTTAATTTATCGGGTTTTAAAATTATCACCATTTTAACAAGGTCAAGACATTTATATTATTGATGGGTGCAGAGGATGTAAATCTCACTAAAACATTATCCTATTTCTTCCTCCTTGTGCAAATGACAATTCTTCTCCCCAAGTGGCACACCTTAAGAAATGGCCAACTTAAAAAAGGCCAATGCCTGCAAATGCCAGGCATAGGTAGGCGAAATATGTAGGAAGGAACTGCAGATGCTGGTTTAAACCAGAGATAGACACAAACAGCTGGAGTAACTCAGGCAGCATCTCTGGAGAGAAGGAATGGGAGACGTTTCGGGTTGAGACCCTTCTTCAGACCCAAAGCATCACCCATTCCTTCTCTCCAGAGATGCTGCCTGTCCCGCTGAGTTACTCCAGCTTTTTGTGTCTATCTTAGAGATAGGTAGGCAATGGTTGAGTAGACATTAATGAATTAACTTGGGGTGCTTCAGTGAAATATTCATTTCAACACATATCAATTTACTTACAGTACATAAGTAGACTCCCACTCAATTCAGACAAGGCCATTTGTTGTATTTATAATTATTAGGTGGGGAAAGAGGCATCAGCCTGGCACAAATTCAACTCAGCGCATGGAATACCTAGTGCAGGAAAATAGAACTAATATATTGCAATATTTGGATATGAACCTATTCTGAATATTTTACCCCAAGTCTAGACATAAATGGTCAGACAAGAGTAAAATATAAAGGGAAAATACAATAAATGATTAACTGTAATACTAAACATATGACTGTTATTTATATATTGTATTTTGATTATTAAATATTATCTGTGTGTATTGTGCTTACAGGCCTGTAAACTGCAGCAAGTAAGAATTTCATTGTTCCGTTGTCGGCACACATGACAATTAAACACTCTTTGCTCTTGAACCTACACTGACCCGGCTTTCAGAGCGCGTTTCCATTTCTCAACATGAAGACCCTTCATTATATGCAAAATACTCATTAACTACTTCTTCATTTAACAAAGCTTTTGAATGACAGAGAATTGGCTGCAATGTGTGTCTTTCGAGGAGACACACAGCCATTTTTTGCTTAATACTGTTGGAGCAAAGTGGGTGTTGCAAAGTCTTAAATGAAGAATGAGATCATGAATTGAATCTTGCCATCGAGTTGCCTCTCCATTACAACCATTATGTAACCACACAGCCATTTTGACAACACAATCCTCCATCCCCATGAGCAGTTGATGTTAATATTCCTTTTTGTTTCATTTAAATTAACCCTTAAATATTTAAGAATCATCACTGCTCCACCTTCAGCATAATGGAACATCAGCTAATTTTTGGTTGGTCAGATGTCCTAACTGGTCATATGTCCTGTACTACTTTTAAGAGTTATGGTAAATTCTAAAATTTACCTCTGGCCAGTGGCTATATCATTTAACAGGTGACAAGGTCCTATCGCTTGCCTTCCAATTCAGTTATGGAACGATAGAGTCATACAGCACGGAAACAGGCCCTTCAGCCCAACTTGCCCATACCGACCAAGATGTCCCCTCTATGCTAGGCCTACCTGCCAGTGTTTGGCCCATATCCCTCTAAACCATGTACCTGTCTATCCATAAAATGAATCCATCCTTTACTCAGATGCTTCAAATGGGTGAAGACAGGACCATTTGAACAATGAACACACATCTTTAAGTTCTAGTTGCCGTCACCCGTCACTTGATTTCTTTGACACCTACTGGACCATCACTCAGCTTTGTGTTTTAACAGTGCTTAAAAACAAAATATATTGCGCAAGTTTGTTACCGGATAACACAAAAACCTCATTGGGTGCAGGCACCCCGATTTGATTTGAGATACTATCTTGATACGTTAATTATGGAATACAGTCACTCTCCATAATTCACTTGGGAACAAGGAACTTTAATTAAATTCCCCTCTTTTTTTCCACGCTGCCTTTATTGATCACCGAGTCTAATCTACATCGTTCTGCCCTGAGAATTCACTGTGGGGTTCCTGTATACATTGCACGACCTCAAAGTCTTTTCATCTGTTTTTTTTTTAAACTGATGTGGGAATTTGATTGACATGGGAAACGTCATCCATCAGTTAACTTGCATAAACGGTCTCATGCTGTTACATTTTCAGCCGCCGAGATACGGTCAGAAGACACAATGGGTATACTACTATGCTCTCTTGTAAGCAATTTACCAGGATCAGTGCCAATTGTCATCTCTGGCCAAGCGAACAATAAAAATGCACTAGTTACCAGTTTAAAAATGGTAGCTGGTTTACAAAAAATGGTTGCCGTAGCATTTGCAATATTCCCGATTATGCCAGTAGATGTTGAAGCTCCCTTGACACTTTAAGGATCAGGCCATTCAGCCCAACTTGCCCACGCCTGCCAATATGTCCGACCTGCCTACATTAGTCCCACCTGCCTGCGTTTGGCCGATGTGCCTCTAAACCCATTATATTCACGTACCTGTCCAAATGTGTTTTTTTTTTAATGTTGTGATAGTAGCTGCCTCAACTACCTCCTCCAGCAGCTCATTCCACATATTGCTACCACCCTTTGTGTTAAAAAAGTTGCCCCTCGCCTACCTCTTCTAGTTCTCAATTCCCCAAATCTGGGGAAAGGTCTCTGTGCATTCACCATATCTATTCCTATCACAATCTTATACACCTCCACAAGATCACCCCTCATTCTCCTGCACACCAAGGAATAAAGAACTAGTCTGCTAAATCTCTCCCTGTAGGTCAAGCCCTTGAGTACTGGCAGCATCCTCGTAAATCTTCTATGCACCATTTCCGGCTTAGCAACATATTTCGTATAACAGGGTGACTAAAACTGTACACGATACTCTAAATGTGGCCTCCTCACCAGAGCCCCATGACTGTATAAGAGTTATTATACTTCCAGCAGGCAATTAGTTGCAATGATGCCCGATATTTGAATGACATGCCAAGGCACTGGGAGATATTTATTCCAGGAATGAATAGCACCTCATAATTCATTGTCACTAAGATTGCATATTTCTGCGGGAACCAATTGTAAACCAGAACCCACCTGCACAAAAAAAAATGCAACTTAAAATCGGATGTGCCATTTTCTACGGAAAATCCACACGTTAGAAAATAGTGAACCACAAACTGCAAAACCACTGCCTCAACTGGGTGACCTGGGTTCAATCTTGACCTCTGGTGCTGTCTGCGTGGAATTTGTACTTTCTCCATGACTGTGTGGATTTTCCCCAGGTGCCTCCAGTTTCCACACATATTCCTAAAATGTGTGTATTGTGCGCAAGTTCATTGGCCACTGTAAATTTCCCCGTGGTGTGAATGCGAGTGGTAGAATCTGGGAAGAGTTTATGGGAATGCAAGGAGAATAAAATAAGTTGGTGCAGCATTAGTATAAAACTGGGTGGTTGGCACAGACTGTTTCCATGCTCTGTCCTTCTACTAATCTAATTTCAATTACCAACAATTACATGATTCATATTGACCGATTTCTGTCAGTTTTCAAACCTATACAAATAATTCTGGTATTCTATTTGCTAAGTGATCTCCTCTGAGTGCAGTTACCTTGTAGCCCCTCTATATTTCTGCTGACCACTTTTTAAACAACTCTTCTGCTTGGCAAGGTGAAGTTCTGGGGTCTATAGCATTTTCCATTCTGTTGATCCAGTACCTAAAGGCAAGTCAAGCACAACCAGTAGCCTGGAAACCGTCTCAAAGAATACTTCAGCAGACCACCCTGCATTCATGAGAACAGGGGTCACACAAGGCCCACTCACCAGCTACAGACCACACATACAAACATATCAAAACTCAAATCTATTGCCAAACCTCATCAAATTCGAGTTTCTGTCCCTGAGAAGCTGCATTGAAATTCCTAAACCCAATTGCAGCCACAGCCATATATTCAAACAAGAATAGTGTGGTTTACCAAAAACAAATTAAACGCTATTATTATTTAATTATAACATTGGGTTATGTGTACACACACACATTAAATTGCCTTGCAAGATTAATTGTCATGGTGGACTAGCAGTCAACCATGCACAAAAATATCTTTAGCTTTTAATTAAAGTGACAAGTAACTTTTTAATAGCTCTGCAAAGTGCCACCAGAATGATGAGCAAGTTGATTAGGTCGCAATGCTTTCTAAACTTCATTTGCCGTTGTCCTGCTTTGCAAGGTACAGAAGATGAGAAACCAGATCGGCCCTCCAGGACAAATAGAAATTCTTTAGATCAAATGTGCAGCTAGTAACAGTGCATAACATGTTGGAAAGTGATGATGAACACAATGTTTCACACATGGAGGACACAGATCTTGTTCTGCATACCCAAGATAATAACTGGCCGGGCAAAGATTTGTATGGCATCAGCAAGTACTTAATTGTAACTACAACACATTAGTCATGGCCACACTGCACAATACTTTGTTGTTGGAAACAGCCAATCGTCAACTGATTTATGATGATAACAACTTCTGGATGAGATGACTATTGGTTGAAGTCCACGTTCGGATTTTGCCACACCCAAGTTCGGGCTGTACTACCACAAGGATACCCTTCAAGTGGAGGCATTAGATGAGGTTTGGCCTTCTTGTTCAGATAGTTGAGATACTTTAAAATGCTGTGCAGTTATCCTGGCCAACACTCTCCTTTAAACAAATGCCACTTTCCTATTTGTAATAATCAAGGACTGTGCTTCGGAAACAAAAACTGACACCGCGTTTTTTCTGCATAATTCTGCACTATAAACAAATGCATTCTTAGAAATTACCCATCGATTTCAAGTTATTATTTGCCAGTTTTGCCTTGTCTCAACACATTGTATGTAGCACTTGCATGAAATAGTTTCCCTTGAACTGCATCCATAAATTTCAATCATACATGCCCAGAAATACATTGTATACTTCAGATCACACAGTATATCCATTAAATTAAAGTTATGATGCTTAGTGCAAACCTATGCAACTATTGAGCATCAGATCATCTTTAACATGTTGAGTAGTGATATTTTAAAATCTGAAATGTATCCTAACAGCAGATACAACTACATATATTTGATTAAAATTCTTACTCCATGAAACAAAATGACGGATTGTTTTCTGGGATCTCAGCCAAATGGCATTTTTCAGGTGTGCCAAAACAGTGAGTATTGACAAGAAACACCTGATCCTGTTCACACCTCATGTGCACAAAAGATACTTTCTTGCAGTAGTCACATGATGTACAGCAGGAGTCTGAAGAGGACAGTTTCACCCCCTCCTCTACCAACACCAAGATGCTCACTCCAGCAGATTGGCAACGCTGGAGAGATTGAGAGAGAGATCCTTGCTCCATCTGGCTCAGTTCCACAGTACTTAATAAATAAGTATCAATTCAGCCATCAGAGGGGGGAAACATATTTACCTACTAAAATGTATCACTCCGTTCCTGTGCTGTACTATTCTATGCATTCTCTTAAATTTGGGGAATTTTGGAACCCAGAACTTGAGACGGATATACTTATCCATCAATGGTTTTCATTCTCTCTTTCACCATTTATTAGGGGAACCTGGTTCTTTCTCTCACCCCTTCTCCCCAAAATAACTGAAGCCATGGACTGGTAGCAAACTCTGCTGAATTGAAAGCCTCTCTACATCAAATTGTGATGTGTTCTTTCTTTTAAAAAAAAACTTTCCTCCTCCCCACTTTACTTCTCCGAAATCATCGCAACTAGTTTAACAAAACACTTTGGACATTAAATTATTCGAAGGGAGCAGCCATCTTAACCCTTTGCGAGCCTCAATTCCACACACCCAATACCAGACAAACATGCATACACTTCCCATTGTATAATGATGGTTTAATATCCACATGGATGGAGCAGTCATACATAAAACCAAAGGAAACAAACTAAGTGTATCGACAGCAGCCTCAAACCCCTAACCTTTTGTCAAAGTCAGTTATGTTAAGAAAGTTCCGGAAAATGTCACTTAGGAAACTTCTTTCTGTTTTTTAAAAAAACACTTACCGAAAAGAATGAATTGTAGTCCGTCGCGGAAACCACAGAGATATTTTACCTTTAAATGCCAAATTTCTGCTTCCTTAAAATGAAATGTGAAAAGTTTCACAGTCAATAAATATTGATTCAGGCACAAGGCGATTCCTCCCGTCAGTTTCAATTCCGTTTCACGTTACTCACGGTCAAAAGTTTTACAACAAATAAGCGTCAAGCATTCGGTCCCATTAACTCAAATGAGCCCATCGGGCATCGAAAGGCTCCTTAAAGTTGTCTTTAACTGCAAAACGAGATTGCAACAATAGGACAAGGCAAGTTGCTGAAGTACCTTAGAGCGAGCGGAAGGAAGGAACAGCAGCAAGTGTAGGAAGTGCAGAAACTTCAGACTGTCCTGGTCTTGGGGCCGTGTCAGGAACAATTCACCCGAGCCGCCGCTCTGCATTCAGTGAGTCGGGGAAGGGCGGCTCGCCAAAAAAAAAAAAAAACCCTGAACGTGATTTTGCAAAGTGATGGGGGAGGCAGCCGCGACTCGCTGTTAAAATGTAAAGAAAGAGAAACACACTGCTGGGCTGCAGAGTCTCCCACTGTTGCAGCAGGTGGAAAGCTACTCCAGGGATTCCACCGGGTCCTACCGCCCCAATGCGCTTCATTTCCCATTTTTCCCCAGAAGGCTGAACCGTCACGTTTTAAAAAAATGTATTTTAAACTCCACAAAGAAATTTTATTAAGCCAAATGTAGAACAATGAAAGAAATAACGTGGATAAAATAATAACATGTATTTGTGAATTGGGCGAATTCATCATTGGATAGTGGAACTGCCAACATTGAGGGAAATGCTAAGAGTGAGATCTGTGATCATAGAATCAAAGAAAATAGGTGCAGGAGGCCATTCAGCCCTTCGAGCCTGCACCGCCATTCAATATGATCATGGCTGATCATCCAACTCAGTATCCTGTACCTGCCTTCTCCCCATATCCCCTGATCCCTTTAGCCACAAGGGCCACATCTAACTCCCTCTTAAATATAACCAATGAACTGGCCTCAACTACCTTCTGTGGTAGAGAATTCTACAGACTCACCACTCTCTGTGTGAAAAATGATCTTCTCATCTCGGTCCTAAAAGACTTCCCCCTTATCCTTAAACAGTGACCCCTTGTTCTGGAGTTCCCCAACATCGGGAACAATCTTCCTGCATCCAGCCTGTCCAACCCCTTAAGAATTTTGTAAGTCTCTATAAGATCCCCCCTCAATCTCCTAAATTCCAGCAAGTACAAGCCGAGTCTATCCAGTCTTTCTTCATCGGGAAGTCCTGCCATCCCAGGAATCAGTCTGGTGAACCTTCTCTGTCCTCCCTCTGTGGCAAGAATGTCTTTCCTCAGATTAGGAGACCAAAACTGTACGCAATACTCCAGGTGTGGTCTCACCAAGACCCTGTACAACTGCAGTAGAACCTCCCTGCTCTTGTACTCAAATCCTTTTGCTATGAATGCCAACATACCATTCGCTTTCTTCACAGCCTGCTGCACCTGCATGCCTACTTTCAATGACTGGTGTACCATGACACCCAGGTTTCGTTGCATCTCCCCTTTTCCTAATCGGCCGCCATTCAGATAATAGTCTACCCTCCTGTTTTTGCCGCCAAAGTGGATAACCTCACATTTATCCACATTATACTGCATCTGCCATGCATTTGCCCATTCACCCAACCTATCCAAGTCACCTTGCAGCCTCCTAGCATCCTCCTCACAACTAACACTGCCCCCCAGCTTCGTGTCATCCGCAAACTTGGAGATGTTGCATTCAATTCCCTCATCCAGAACATTAATATATATTGTAAATAGCTGGGGTCCCAGCACTGAGCCTTGCGGTACCCCACTAGTCACTGCCTGCCATTGTGAAAAGGACCCGTTTACTCCTACTCTTTGCTTCCTGTTTGCCAGCCAGTTCTCTATCCACATCAATACTGAACCACCAATACCGTGTGCTTTAAGTTTGTATGCTAATCTCTTATGTGGGACCTTGTCGAAAGCCTTCTGAAAGTCCAGATATAACACATCCACAGGTTATCCCTTATCCACTCTACTAATTACATCCTCGAAAAATTCTATAGGATTCGTCAGACATGATTTACCTTTCATAAATCCATGCTGACTTTGTCCAATGATTTCACCACTTTCCAAATGTGCTGCTATCCCATCTTTAATAACTGACTCTAGCATTTTCCCCCACTACCAATGTTAGGCTAACTGGTCTGTAATTCCCCGTTTTCTCTCTCCCTCCCTTTTTTAAAAGTGGGGTTACATTAGCTACCCTCCAATCCTCAGGAACTTCTCCAGAATCTAAAGAGTTTTGAAAAATTATAACTAATGCATCCACTATTTCTGGGGCTACTTCCTTAAGTACTCTGGGATGCAGCCTATCTGGCCCTGGGGATTTATCGGCCTTTAATCCATTCAATTTACCTAACACCACTGCCCGGCTAACCGGGATTTCACTCAGTTCTCCATCTCATTTGACCCCCGGTCCCCTGCTATTTCCGGCAGATTATTTATGTCTTTCTTAGTGAAGACAGAACCAAAGTAGTTATTCAATTGGTCTGCCATGTCCTTGTTCCCCATGATCAATTCACCAGTTTCTGACTGCAAGGGACCTACATTTGTTTTAACTCACCTTTTTCTCTTCACATATCTATAAAAACCTTTGCCGTCCGTTTTTATGTTCCCTGCCAGTTTTCTTTCATAATCTATTTTCCCTTTCCTAATTAAGCACTTTGTCCTCCTCTGTTGGACTCTGAATTTCTCCCAGTGCTCTGGTAGGCTGCTTTTTTCTGGCTAATATGTATGCTTCATCTTTAGTTTTGATACTATCCCTGATTTCCCTTGTTATCCACGGATGCACTACCTTCCCTGATTTATTCTTTTGCCAAACTGGGATGAACAATTGTTGTAGTTCATCCATGCAGTCTTTAAATGCCTTCCATTGCATAGCCACCGTCAACCCTTTAAGAATCACTTGTCAGTCTATCTTGGCCAATTCACGTCTCATACCCTCAAAGTTACCTTTCTTTAAGTTCAGAACCCTTGTTTCTGAATTAACAATGTCACTCTCCATCCTAATGAAGAACTCAACCATATTATGGTCACTCTTGCCCAAGGGGCCACGCACAACAAGACTGCTAACTAACCCTTCCTCATTATTCAGTACCCAGTCTAGAATAGCCTGCTCTCTCGTTGGTTCCTCTACATGTTGATTTAGATAACTATCCCGCATACATTCCAAAAAATCCTCTTCCTCAGCGCCCCTGCCAATTTGATTCACCCAATCTATATGTAGATTGAAGTCACCCATTATAACTGTGAAGGGTCTGAAGAAGGGTCTCGACCCGAAACGTCGCCTATCTCCTTCGCTCCTTAGATGCTGCTGCACCCGCTGAGTTTCTCCAGCTTTTTGTGTAACCCTCGATTCTCCAGCATCTGCAGTTCCTTCTTTAACAACATAACTGTGTGTACCTTTGTCGCACGCATTTCTAATTTCCTGTTTGATGCCATCCCCAACTCCACTACTATTGTTAGGTGGCCTGCACACAACTTCCACTAGCGTTTTCTGCACCTTAGTGTTTCGCAGCTCTACCCATACCGATTCCACATGCTCCAAGCTAATGTCCTTCCTTTCTATTGCGTTAATCTCCTCTATAACCAGCAACGCTACTCCACCTCCTTTTCCTTTCTGTCTATCCCTCCTGAATATTGAATATCCCTGGATGTTCAGCTCCCAGCCTTGGTCACCCTGGAGCCATGTCTCCATGATCCCAACTATATGATATTCATTAATAACTATCTGCACATTCATCAACAGAATGATTAATTTGGATTTAATTTGGATTCATACCTAACTGTACATTTACTTAATTTCTTTCAATTGTATCCGTCGGTGTCAGACAGCAAGTCCCACAAATAGCATTAATAATGTTGTTTTGTTGATGAGCGAAGAACATCAGGTGGGATAAGGATGCAAGATCTCAAATAAAACCCCAAAAAATGCTTGAACCACTTAACAGGTCAGACGAACGCTGCCTGATTTGTTGAGGTTTTTTGCATTTTCTCTTTTTATTTTCGATTTCCAGCATCTACAGTTTTTTTTCATATTTGCCAATGTTTCATGGGCAGTTGAAAGTTACTTGTGAGTTTTATCATTTGCAGACTTATTTATATTTATCTTTGTTAGAGGGGTGGAAGATTGCAACCTTCACGTGGTCCGCCCTGTTTCGACTGATGCAATCAACTCGACGTGCACAAACGGAAGATCAAATAGAACAAGTTGTCCAACAACTTTAGGCTGTGCACGCCACAGAAAAGAAGAAGAAGATCTTTGTTAGAAACTCCTATGTTGACTTTTAAACGTTCCATTTTGGCGGATGCAAAGACGACAACCAAGTTTTGCAAACTTATTTATTCAGACAATAGCTCCCTGGCTTACAGGTCTCTGCAACCACGTCTGACCACAACCCTTCCCGAGTCACGTGGCCACGGCTTCCGAACGCTGGGTTCGATACCTGCGTGCGCCGCTACACCATCAACTTAAAAAAGCATTGCCTACGTGCCTCGTATGACAGGGTCGGAGTGACTCAGACCTGACGTGCATTACGATCCGGTGACTGCCAAAACTTTCTTACAGTTGGCGAGGCATATGGGTCTTACATGATCGCTACAATTAATATCAGTTCATCGACACAATGTTTTCACTCCCTACCTTCTAAATCAAAAGCATGTAGTAATCTTCTACAGGTTAAGTAATGGGCTTGACACAACAAATTGCTAAATTGGTAACGCATGTTTTAATATCATTCTGATGGCGTTTAGGAATTGCTCCTTGGAGTGCAGGAGGATGAGGGGTGATCTTATAGATTGGTATAAAATCATGAGGGGATTAGATAGGATGAATGCGCGGAGTATTTAACCTCCTGGGTAGAGGAATCAAGAACCAGAGGACATAGTTTTAAGGTGAGAGGGGGGGAAAGATTTAATAGGAACCTGGGTGACAACTTATTCACACCGAGGATGGTGGAATATGGAACGGGCTGCCAGAGGAGGTAGTTGACACAGGTGCTATAGCACCATTTAAAAGACACTTGTACAGGGGCATAGATAGGAAAGGATTAGAGGAATATGGGCCAAACATGGGCCGGTGGTCTAGTGTAGATGGAGCATCTTGGTCAGCATGGGCAAATTGGGTCGAAGGGCCTGTTTCTGTGTTGTATGACTCTGTGACTATGACCTGGAGACAGAAAATAAGTGAAAGTTACAAGTAAAGTATAGTTTATGTCCGGGGTTTAAACATGCAGTCGGAACTATTTTATAAATAGTCTTTTCTCCCTAATGAGGATAGAACCTATTATTTTGGACCTTTAACTATGACATCCATCTCAAAATAGTAGCAATTTTTAAAGTGTGGCCACTCATGTAATGCAGAGAGCAACGCAGCATTCAATTTACACAAAGTATTGTCCAAAATAAGAATGACCAGATGACTGGAGAAATTATTGTACACCCTGGGCAGGCGTTACGCATCTGCAGGGACAGAAATATGCTGTCCAGCCCAGGAATGAGTGTGGATCAAGGGAGTGTGGTAAGCACTGCATAGTAAATGATATCATTTTTATGCCCACCTGATACAGAAATTATATCAGACATGCAATTGCGACTTCAGCTGAGAAGGTTATTATCATACCTCCATGTGATAACTACATTTTTGTCAAACAGCAGTGATGTAAACCATGCCACAGGGTCTAATTTCACTCTAGGTGAAATTCTCTCTAGGTCTCTAGGTGCTCTCCCTCCCTAGGTGAGCACCCTTGAACTTTCTCTCACTCTCTAGGTGCTCTCCCTCCCCCCCCCCCCACCCCCCACTCCAAAGATGTGCAGGTTTGTACGTTAATCGGCTTCTGACAATTCACACTGGTGTGTAGGATAGAATTAGCGTATGGGTGATCACTAGTCAGTGCGGACTCAGTGGGCTGAAGGGCCTGTTTCCATGTTATAACTCAAAACTAAACTAAGTGAAATAAACTAAGACACTCTCCGTCGGCTCCGCACATTCCGTTGTCCAGGCCCCCATCCTCTCATCTTCACCATGGACGTCCAGTCACTATACACCTGCATCCCCCACCAGGATGGTCTCAAAGCCCTCCGGTACTTCCTCGACCAGAGGAGCAACCCATACCCATCCACTGACACCCTCCTCTGCCTAGCGGAGTTGGTCCTTACCCTCAACAACTTATCTTTTGACTCCTCCCATTATTAATAAACCAGTCTGAAGAAGGGTCTCGACCCGAAACGTCGCCTATCTCCTTCGCTCCTTAGATGCTGCTGCACCCGCTGAGTTTCTCCAGCTTTTTGTGTAACCCTCTAATTTCTATAATTGGCAGGACCGCGATGCAGAAGTAGAGTTGGTGCCTTGCAAGCACCAGAGACCCAGGTTCGATCCTGACTACTGGTGCTGTCTTTATGGAGTTTGTGCATTCTCACTATGACTGCGTGGGTTTTCTCAAGGTGCTCTCCCTCCACCCCCACCCCCCACTCCAAAGATGTGCAGGTTTGTACGTTAATCGGCTTCTGACAATTCACACTGGCGTGTAGGATAGAATTAGCGTATGGGTGATCACTAGTCAGTGTGGGCTGAAGGGCCTGTTTCCATGCTATAACTCAAAACTAAACTAAACTATCATGTGGTTTTGTAAAATAGGGACAGAAAATGCTAAAAACAGAATTAACATACCAGGCCAGTAATTTTTCATAATTCAGAGGATTATGTGTTGTATGCGACGGCTGATGGGGTGGAAGGTAAGGACTAGGGGGACTCTGTCTCTGTTGCGACTAGGGGGAGGGGGCGCAAGGGCGGAGCTGCGGGGTAACGAGGAGACACGGGTGAGGGCCTCATCTATGATGGGAAAGGGGAACCCCCGTTCCCTGAAGAATGAGGACATCTCGGATGTCCTAGCATGGAATACCTCATCTTGGGTGTGGATGCAGCGTAGATGGAGGGGATAGAGTCTTTGCAGGAAGCAGTGTGGGGAGAAGTGTCGTCGAGATAGTTGTGGGAGTCAGTGGGTTTGTAATAGACGTCAGTCAATAATCTATTTCCTGTGATGGAGACTGTGAGATCAAGAAAGGGGAGGGAGGTCCAAGTAAATATTTCGCTTGGGCAGCTTACGGCCCAGAGGTAGAAATCTAGATTTCTCTCACTTCAGGTAGCCCTGGCATTCCATCTCTCTCTATCCCTCCGCCACCCAAGTTGCACCAGCTTCTCGTTTTCACCCTGCAAACTGATAACAATGGCCTGTTTCCTTTCTCATCGTTACTTTTTTGCATATTTTTCATTCATTGTTCTTTATCTCCCCACATCACCGTCTATATCTCTTGTTTCCCTTCTCCCTAACCAGTCTGAAGAAGGGCCTCGACCCGAAACGTCACCCATTCCTTCTCTCCAGAGATGCTGCCTGTCCCGCTGAGTTACTTGAGCTTTTTGTGTCTACCTTCGGTTTAAACCAGCATCTGCAGTTCCTTCTTGCACATGGCGTTATAGAGCCCCACGCCACAGAAACAGGCCTTTGGGTCCACCATGTCCAGAACAACTGGTGTAATTATCTAAACGAGATTGTTGTTCTGTATAAAATGCCTCCCACATTTATCTACATGACAAAGGTTTGGAAAAAATTGGGGCTGTTCTTGCATAGAGAAGAGGGGTTATTCAGCAAGTGAGTTAAAGGTTATCTGGAACAAGCTGGCACATTTATAACTTTAAATAATTTAGTGCAGAGAGCAGGCAAACTTTTACATACCGAAGATCCAGAGGATGTGGCATGCATTGTCAGATGTAGTGACAGGCAATAAACACATCGTGATTAAAAATAAGTGGGATAATTGATTTAAGAGATATGGGAACAAAGTGGATACATGGGATTTGGATTACTGCATGTACAGGGGCTGAATACCAATTGTGAAATAAATGGTCTGTCTCAATATTGCAATGCCTATGCGATGGTCATTTCACATTGGACTCAAATTTCACTCTAAATTAAGTGCTATCTCTGGGAGTTGTAATGAGCTGGTATAGAAGTGCATATCTTGTGTAAATACAGTTTGCGGTGACAGTTTATACTTGCAAATCTCATTGATTCGCAGCACTAGTTTGAATGTGTATCTCAGGGTGTGACTGTCACGGTAGGACAAGACATGTTGATGTCCAAATACCTCATGGACTGTTGTTCGAGCACTAGTTTTGTTGCTCTCTGTGGTAGAATCCTCACTTCAGTGGACTTTTTGGGAAGTGCTGGGTAAAAATGAGGGCAAGCAGTTTTTTTTGTTGCTATAATCAGCTTGGAAACAGGTGCCTCTACCACTTCAGCAGTATTATACACAAAATTGTTTACTATGCAGAAATTGACATGTCACACCCAGTGAAACGGTTTGCAAGATATTGAGCTGCACCTATAAATAATTGCAATAGTCACCGTTTCCTGTGAAAGCAACTGAGTCAATAAAGCAGCCAGTATTAATGCAAGTCAGCCAGCATGTTCAGGGTTCAAAGTGATTTGCCACGTGTTATGAATCTCTAGAAGGGCCATTCTTTGGAAAGTGAACCAAATTTCACACACGTGACCAGATGTTGTCACATAAAGTAATACATAACGAAATTCTTGTAAGAGATTAATCTTATTCATTGCTATTTTCCTACCTACAGAACTACAATGCATGTCTGCTAAAGATATGAACATTCTAGCTTTTTTTTAATTCACAGAGTTTGTAAGATAAAGCAGTTATGGAAAAAGTGCTTCCGTGTGAAGTCACACACGTGACCAGTCATATTTGACCTCTGACCCCAAACAAACATTGTCAGCATGACATAAAAATGTCACTTGATAAACTTCGAAAAAAAATATGAATCATATATACAGCACACAAAACAATATCCCTGTAATGTTTTCAGAATTAGAAGAGATGTATTGTTGAAACATATAAGAATGTTAAGGGTTTAGACACGCTAGAGGCAGGAAACATGTTCCCGATGTTGGGGGAGTCCAGAATCAGGGGCCACAGTTTAAGAATAAGGGGTAGCGGGACTGTCATATGCTGAGAGATTGGAGCAGCTGGGCTTCTACACTCTGGAGTTTAGAAGGATGAGAGGGGATCTCATTGAAACATATAAGATTATTAAGGGTTTGGACACGCTAGAGGCAGGAAACATGTTCCCGATGTTGAGGGAGTCCAGAATCAGGGGCCACAGTTTAAGAATAAGGGGTAAGCCATTTAGAACGGAGACGAGGAAACACTTTTTCTCACAGAGAGTTGTGAGTCTGTGGAATTCTCTGTCTCAAAGGGCGGTGGAGGCCAGTTCTCTGGATGCTTTCAAGAGAGAGCTAGATTGGGCTCTTAAAGATAGCGGAGTCAGGGGATATGGGGTGAAGGCAGGAACGGGGTACTGATTGGGGATGATCAGCCATGATCACATTGAATGGCGGTGCTGGCTCGAAGGGCCGAATGGCCTACTCCTGCACCTATTGTCTGTTGTATTCCACAATTTTTCATATATTTGGTCACACACATGACCAAGAATGGGCCAGCGCCTTACCCAGCTCTTTTATTTACCATCATTTCCTTAGCTTTCCGGTTATGTGTAAACACTAGCCACAAGAAACTGCTGATGCTGGTTCACAAAAAAAAAATTGTTTGTTGTGACAGTTTATTCCTGCAAATTTTGTTGATTCTCAGCACCAGTTTGGTAACTCAGTGGGTCCCGCTGAGTTACTCCAGCATTTTGTATCTTTTTTTTTAATGCGGAAGCACTTCCTAGTTCCTCTCTTCATGGCTTATAAAGTTGAGGCTTTTGATTTAAATCAAAAAGCCTCAATGGATTTACAGGCTTAAATGCCTTAAAGTTAAGTTGAAGCTCATAATTAATCATATAAGTACTCTCTTAATAGTAATCTTAATACGTGTCAATCAATTTTTCCAATTCATAAGCGTAATTGAAATGATTGAGTTTCATCTCAGCAAGAATTGTTGCAGTTTTAAACTTTTGGTGTGGACTTTTTAGTTTCCTCTCTGGCTCATTACCCTCGTTCTCTTACTCAATTTATTCTTCTTTTCTCTCCATATTTTTCTTTCTCTTTCTGATTTGTCTCTGATTCACTCACTTTCGCCATCATTCCTGTATTTCTTTGTCAATCCTTAAATCTCATTAGTCGAGGATATAGACAGCTGGTTCTATCATTCACTAAAGTTGCCTCAATGGTCCAGAAGTGTACATTTCCAAGGCGCAGTGAAATAATATTTCAGCTAAAGAATGAAGGAACAAGTCTGATGGTTCTGATCGTGAGATGTAGACACAAGGAATTGCAAATGCTAGTTTACAAAAAAGACACAAAGTGCCGGAGTAACTCAGCGAGTCAGGCAGCATCTCTGGAAAATTTGCAGAAACCCCCCTCACCTGTACCTACCATGTTTTGTCCAGCCCTTCCTCTCTACAGCTTTCTCTCCCCCCCCACCCCCCCACTCCCCACAATCAGTCTGAAGAAGTGTCCCGATACGAAACAACAGATATCCAAGTTCTCCATAGATGCTGCCTGACCTGCTGAGTTATCCCAGCACTTTGTATCTGATCATGAGATGGCTTGCTCCAGTAATATTAGGTACAATGTGCTTCTGGGTGATTGACTGCAAAAGAAATAAACACTATATTATAAGCAGCTTAAACATTAATAAATAAACATTTCAATCTGTTATTGTGGGGTTTTTTTTAAAGCAAATATTCTATTTATTTCATTGGCTTTCAATCTGTTGTACTGTTTTTGCCAATGAAATGCTTCTGTTGGCAATGACGATATTGGGAGTGCATCTTGTGAAATCACTTGGGTACACAAAAAGCTGGAGAAACTCAGCGGGTGCAGCAGCATCTAAGGAGCGAAGGAGATAGGCGACGTTTCGGGTCGAGACCCTTCTTCAGCACAAGGGTATGCCTTGTGAAATCACTTACCTGGCTCCTGGAATGTGGCTTATGTTTTTCACATGTTACATACAAGGTCATATTAAAAGTTAACACCCAAGACATTAGGACATAAACATGCCTTGAATTTCTGAAATTTCTCAATTTAATCTTGAGCTCCACTTAGTGTTTGTAGTACCAAGTGCCAACCATATGGACTCTATTAATATTCAGCACTGATAGAAGCGTTGTTAAGAATAATGAAATGTAGACAATTCTCTCTCCACCAGAGCTTACGGGGGCTTCATTTTCATCGCACTGGCACTGATTAATGCGTTGTTTTAAAAGTATATTGTGTCCTATTTTAAAACAGTGTTTTATGCCAACAGATTAAAATCATCAGTGACCCAATGGGGCAGTGCAGTGAGCTGAACATTGTCCTTTCATCTGGAGCCCAAACCCAATGCAGACAGTAGAGGTGGAATTCTCTTCTGTCCAGGGATGTGTACCAAGGAGTCTAGCATGAGGCAGCAGTATCGCCATGCCAAAATAATTAAGCAGTTTAAGGTCATGTGCATATGTGCACTTACCAAGCCCCTCCAAAAGTGGATAGATTAAAGTTTCTGCACACATCTCTGCTTCTGCCTGCTGTCTGCACCAATCCATATGAAGTGACTGTGCATCTCAACCCATTCTGCAATGTGTTTGAGCTTCATAGTAAAATAGATCGAATGAGGCCCAACCTTGGATGTGGCTCTTCAATAAGTATAAGTGTAGCTAATGATGAAATCAGAAACCGGGTCAGTTGAATGTTACTTCAATGGTGACGGCTTCAGTGGCACTTTTTGATTACATTGGCCCTTTGTCTCTCCTCAGGGATTTGCATTTCCATACATCTGTCTGTCAAAAAGTGCTGCAGTAACTCAGCGGGTCAGGCAGCATCTCTGGAGAACATGGACAGGTGACATTGAACGTTGGTGCCCTTCTTCAATCTGAAGAGCTTGAAACGTCACCTGTCCATGTTCTCCAGGGATGCTGCCTGACCCGCTGAGTTCCACTAGCACCTGCTGTTCTGTGTGTCTACATTTTTCTGCTGTGCGTGTTGGAATAAGAGTTAGCTTGCAAATAATAAAGGGAAATGAGCTGCCAGTAATGCACGAGCCAGAAGGGATTACTCACTGAGGGAGAAAATGTTTCTCGTTATTTTATCAGTTAGCCAAATTTGTTTTACATATACCTTTCCATCAGCAGTGTGAAAATCAAAATGCAAAGATCTTGGCGCTCCTGGTAGTAAATTTACATATGATCAGGTCATCAACCTCGGTTTGCAAAATCATGGCTAGAAATTAGATTGAGAAGCCCTTTCAACGTAATGAATGTAAGCATTTCGAAAAGGAGTACTCTATCCTCACAATGCATTGTAGCAAATTAAGGATGAACTTGTGACATTCCCAGTCAGAAATAACTTGCCTCCCCACCAAAAGATTTCATCGTTAAATCATTGCTCAGGATGAATTTTGTGCACCTGGAATACTCAAGTGGGAAAGGATGGGTGCTTGGAAAAAGTGAGTGTGGTGTTCTAACCCGAGGGACAGGAAGCAACTGGGGAGCACACGTTCCTCAGCTGTTGCACTGATGTGGTAATGATGATAATTTCATACCGCAGGTGACTTGATATCCACGTCTTGCTTATTCCCACCGCCCCACCTTCCAAATTCATCAGTGCCTTTACATATCCAGATCCAGCAGAATGGCAGCCATTGTTCCTGCTTGCACGGACATGCAAATTAGTACCCAGAGTAGGTTGCTCAACCATAGAGTCATAGAAACATGGAAACATAGAAATTAGGTGCAGGAGTAGGCCATTTGGCCCTTCAAGCCTGCACCGCCATTCAATATGATCATGGCTGATCATCCAACTCAGTATCCCGTACCTGCCTTCTCTCCATACCCTCTGATCCCCTTAGCCACAAGGGCCACATCTAACTCCCTCTTAAATATAGCCAATGAACTGGCCTCAACTACCCTCTGTGGCAGAGAGTTCCAGAGACCCACCACTCTCTGTGTGAAAAAAATCCTTCTCATCTTGGTCCTAAAGGATTTCCCCCTTATCCTTAAGCTGTGACCCCTTGTCCTGGACCTCCCCAACATCGGGAACAATCTTCCTGCATCTAGTCTGTCCAACCCCTTAAGAATTTTGTAAGTTTCTATAAGATCGCCTCTCAATCTCCTAAATTCTAGAGAGTATAAACCAAGTCTATGCAGTCTTTGTTCATAAGACAGTCCTGACATCCCAGGAATCAGTCTGGTGAACCTTCTCTGCACTCCCTCTATGGCAATAATGTCCTTCCTCAGATTTGGAGACCAGAACTGTACGCAATACTCCAGGTGTGGTCTCACCAAGACCCTATACAACCGAAGTAGAACCTCCCTGCTCCTATACTCAAATCCTTTTGCTATGAAAGCTAACATACCATTTGCTTTCTTCACTGCCTGCTGCACCTGCATGCCTACTTTCAATGACTGGTGTACCATGACACCCAGGTCGCGCTGCATCTCCCCTTTTCGTAATCGGCCACCATTTAGATAATAGTCTGTTTTCCTATTTTTGCCACCAAAGTGGATAACCTCACATTTATCCACATTATACTGCATCTGCCAAACATTTGGCCACTCACCCAGCCTATCCAAGTCACCCTGCAATCTCCTAGCATCCTCCTCACAACTAACACTGCCCCCCAGCTTAGTGTCATCCGCAAACTTGGAGATATTGCCTTCAATTCCCTCATCCAGATCATTAATGTATATTGTAAATAGCTGGGGTCCCAGCACTGAGCCTTGCGGTACCCCACTACTCACTGCCTGCCATTGTGAAAACGACCCGTTTACTCCTACTCTTTGCTTCCTGTTTGCCAGCCAGTTCTCTATCCACATCAATACTGAACCCCCAATGCCGTATGCTTTAAGTTTATATACTAATCTCTTATGTGGGACCTTTGTTACAGAGAGACACTTTCTCTATTTACTGCATTGGGTGCCTTGTGGTCTCTTGAAGTGAGATTGTTGATCTACAAAAATCAATACAACGTTTATAGCACCTTGCAAAAAAATAAAATCGCCCCATCATATCCACTCCTGAAGAACGATAATTGACCTGAAATGGAATCGGTTTCTCTCTCCACAGTCTGATCTGTTGGGAGTTTCCAGTGTTTTTCAGGGTTTTTTTTAACATGCTGATTCCACTCCTACTTAAACCTCGCGTCAGCAAACATTCAAACTATATTGCTTTAACTCAAAAATTGATCACGGGACTGCAAAAGACTTTCAGTTTTCAGTGACTGGGTTAAGGTCCAGTTCAAAGGCAGGGCCCACATGCCTTCTATGAACCATTATGTTCCATTCCAGAGTTTCTCTGTTGCTTTTGCCTTTCTCCTGCAATTGGTTCCCGCCTCTCCTGAAGCTGCAGAATCTTGCAGAGGATCAGGTCCAGATTATCCCAGCCCCTGGCAACTTCCACAGCAATCCATTCCCCAGCATAAATATTCCTGCAGGCCATGAGCACAAACTCGTCAGGTCCCCTCTCCACTACATGTGTTCACAGAGACAGGCCATTCAGCCCGACTGCTCCTTGCTATCATTTATGCTCCATGTATGCTTCCTCTTCACCTCACTTTATCTAATAATTTCTTCATTATGTGTTTACGTTTCTTTAAATTAATATTGTTGTATTTAATGTTTCGGATCAGGACCCGTCTTCAAACTGATCAGTCTGAAGAAGGGTTCCAACCCGAAACGTCACCAGTCCATGTTCTCCAGAGATGCTACCTGACTTGTTGAGTTACTCCAGCACTTTGTGAACCAACATCTGCAGTTCCTTGCATCTCTCATTTCTCATTGTTTTAGTTAACATTTGAAATTCACATGTTATATGCAATTAGGAGTAGCCTTCAAATGTTTCAACAGATGATATAAAGTAGCATGCCTTTAACAAAAGGAAAAAAAATGCTGGAAATCTAAAACAACGGCGTAACATGGTAGATAAAGCAGCTCGGTCAGTATTTGAGGGAGAGAGATATTAATGGTCAGAATGAGAATATGCATCTGTACGAGCAACAGGTAGAGACGTCAAATTTGAATCTTTTCAGATGCTGATTGATTTGCGGCATTGCTTTACGACCATTTTCTGTTTTTAGTTCATGTTTAATCATTCAGTACACAGCCAGATCACTGATCACCAAATACAAGTGGGATAGCTTTAGAAGCAAACCGTGCACAGAGGAAACCATCAGTCTGGGCAGTCAGCTCATTTCTTTTGTTCAGCAGTTCATCCATGAAGGTTTTATAGTTAACATGATTAATAAACAATGCAGATACATGGGACACTATTAATTCAATACTGTAATTAGTATGAATTAGTGTCATTCCAGAACCAGTGTCTTGTTACAGACAGTTTCAATTTGATGCAGATGTAATCCTTTGGATAATTAATGAATCATTAACATAGCAGTCAACACAGGGAACTTTCTATGTTGCTTGTTCCAGGATTCAGACATAAGGACCTCTCTTCCGGGAATTTTTCTTGCTTTTTTTCCCCTTCTGTAAAGTGCCTTGGGGTATACATGCACATTACAAGTGCACAGTAAATGCAAGTTGTTCATGCTGTTTTGCTAACCAAGATAATCACAAGCCATTTTCGGCACTCAAAGGACAATTTTTCAATTTCCATGATCGCTACCTCCTCCACTAATGGTCCCGTGCCAGTATCAGCTCTAATTCTGCTAATTCCGTCAGACTTTCCTTCCGTTGTTTCCTGTATACGCTGACTGATGCGAGGGTCCAGTTCAATGCACGCCACACAGCCGCCAGCAATTTACACACGCTGCCACTCTTCAAGTGTGGCGTACACCGATGAGGAGGAGAAACCCAACCTGTCCGCACTCAATGTCCACACACGGGGATCACTCAGTCGTGGTTGGGTCTGCCACTCTGCCTGATTTTTATACTCACCTTCCTTGCTGCCAAATGATAATGCTGCCCACAATGTAAACAACTAACTCACCACAGATTGGACAGGTTTAGAGGGATCTGGGCCAAACGCTTGCAGGTGGGACTAGTGTAAGATGGAGCATGTTGGCCGGAGTGGGCAAGTTGGGCCGAAGGGCTTGTTTCCACGCTGTGTGACTCTGTGACCACAGACTATGGATGGAACTTGGGAGTTTTTACTCTATACATGGGGGGCAAGTCTCACAAATGATGGTTTTATCTGTGGGACATTTCATTGTTGTCTTAATTTGATTAAGCTAGAAGTGTTTTTGTTCATCTCAACCAGTGGGATAAAGTAGATTGATGGTTAATTTTAATCGGTGGCTTATAAATTATAAGATAGCAGTGTAACATGATCAGATCTTGATGAGTTTAAGCATTCTCAGTTACTTTATCTGCAAAAAATAAATTTCAAGATGACTTCCTGACTTTGTACACTTCCATTTTGATCATAACTTTTCCCCAACAGTTGGTTTCTCATGTTGTTTAATTTTATGTCATGCAAAGTAACACTTCCCTTTATCCAGCAGTTTAATTAACCCAATTTACTGCAGACTAAAACTCAAACTCTTCCTTTCTTACATTTACGGCAGTGTGATAAGATGACTCTTAGTAAATTGACAGTTGTGGTAACAAAGGCAGCTGAAAGCACTATACTGTAAGGCAACAAAGCATAAATCACGTCAGAGATAGCATTTTTCCATCAAAGTAGCAATAAAGTATTCTTATGTCACATTTTTTAGAATGTGCATATCTTTGATCAGACAACAGTTCATTTGTAGTTAAAAGGAAAATATCAATAATCAAGGACTCCTACAATTCCATCAACTGAGGCAAAATGAATTTGTAATCCATTATCTATTATGATCTTTGTTCCAATAGTCACATTTATAAGATTTGGCGCCGAGTAATAAAAAGTAATAAAAAGAGAATACACTTGGAACAATACACTTCGTCAAAAAGATTGGTTTTAAGTCTGAAGAAGGGTCTCGACCCGAAATGTCACCCATTCCTTCTCTCCAGAGATACTGCCTGTCCCGCTGAGTTTCTCCAGCATTTTGTGTCCATCTTAGGTTTTAAGGAACAGGTTAAATGAAAAGAGAAGGGATCAGATATTTGGGGAGGGATTTTTAGAGCTCGGGGCCCAGACAGCTGAAGGTGTGCCTGCCCATCGAGGACTAATGGTTATTAAGGATGTACAAGAAGCCAGAATTGAAGAAGTACTGAGAGGCACTGTGAGAATACTTGTGGCTGACCACATATTGCTGTTTTAAATCTACAAAGTCACACTTCTTTCTGGTTACTTCAAGTATCGAGAGATCTTTTGACATCCACCTGAACCGCTGAAAGGGAATTGGGTTCAATCTCTGAGAGATGGCTTATTTGAAAAGGATAGAGAGAAGAATGCATCCTTGTATGTCACACCATTAACGCTTGTGCTTTCAAAGTTGACAGTTTGCAACAGTTGCTTTTACTCGCTCCACATTCGATAAATATTTTCACAGGAACAATAGCTTTGAAGTGATAATTTGCACACAATACAGCAATGTGTGACCCCCATCAACTCATGGAAGCAGGAGTAGAAAGGCAAGTAACCGGGAGATGGTCTCTCAGCAAGCAGTAGCCAGATTGAAAGCAATCAGCCATGTTTCATAAATTATTTAATCCACATTGGATGAGAAATTCTAGAACAACTTAATGGGTCACAGGAGCGGCGTTCCATCGACTGTTTCAGTTGTGAGCTTGCCATTGCAAATTCCAGCAGGGGTGGAAAACCCGGTTGGGGCCAGAGGGGACACGTACCCCCCATGTTTTGAGAGGCGGGGGACATCCCCTCCAAGTTTTTGTCATTTGGATTTTTAAATCTCCGCTTTCCGCGAGACAGTTGGGGCGAGACTGCTGATCCAGGGCGCCGATTGGACGAGAGAGACGTCGGTCAGCAGGCAATGGGGGCGGGACATGATGGTTCAGCGCGATGATTGGAGGAGGGAGGAGTGGGGGGGGGGGTGGGACTGAGGATAGAGTGCGGTGATTGGAGGAGGCAGACGTGGCACAGACATGCGCCTCATCTGCAGCCAGGATCAATCCCGGCAGGGTCTCCGGCGCTGTCCCGTCCCCACCCAAGTGACCCCCCCCCCCCCCCCACGGGTGGCCAGAGAGGTCGGGAGTCAGACGCCAGCTGTACCCCCAGGCCCACAGCCAGTGCAGAGAAGCAGCGCTAAACCCAGCTCACTCTGCCTGGTTAACCTGCCTGGGCTTGCGGGAAATATGGGCAGCGCGGAGAAGCAGCGCTGGTGTCCCGTCAGTCCAGTCAGGGCTGTAGTTAACCCGGCGAGACAGGCAGAGTTGAGCTGCATTTAGCGCTGGATTGAGCCTCCGAAGCCTCGCGCATGTGTGTGTGAGTGTGCGCATGCGCGCGGCCGCCAAAAAATTGTTTCCCCCCTGTCCCCCGGTCCCCTCCATGTTTTGATAGCGAGTTCCGCTCTTGAATTGCAGTCATGCCCAGAGGTCTATGGGGGGAGAGAGAGAGCGAGAGAGAGAGGGAGAAGGAGAAGGAGAGGGCAAGGTTGGGGTAGAGCTGGTGCCCCTTGGCTGAGAATCAGGGTTAGCGGTCAGCTTGGCGATGAGGTAATTGCGAGGTAGTTGGGGAAAAGTGTCATCATGAACAAGGGCGGAGGATTGGGCTTTGGCTGATTTTGAAAGGGGTGGGAGCCGAATATGTTCATGGGCCTTTTGGCTAAATGGAGTTGAAGGATGTAGTTGGGAGGGACATCAGAGGGTTGGGCCAAGGTTTGTAAGTGTCTTGTCCATGTTCAATGAATTAGGTCGAAGATGAATGGGTTAAATGGGAGATCAGTGGTTTGGGAGTTACAGGGATAGCAGAGGGTGAGTCAAAAGATCAAAAGTGAACATGGTGGTTAGGTCCCAATGTCTTAGAGTGCTGCGAAGACTGAGTTATCCTGGGAGTGTCCAGCAAAACTCACTCCAGGGATAGCTTGGTCTCATTTGGATGCAGATGCTGGAATCCAAAACAAAAACAACATGCTGGAGGAGCTCAGCAGGTCCGGCAGTTATATCTTCAATCAGTTTTATCTTCCAGCATTTTCTGTTGTTCCTTGGTACATCATGAGATATTTGGATTTATTTTCCCCCTCCCCTCCCTATCTGTAACCGTTGCACCACATCTAAACTGTGGAGAGCAACCCCTCCCTCCATTCTCGAGCACCACTCAGGAACTAGTTGGGTGGTTAGATCCATGCAACATGGAAACAAGCCCTTCTGCCCACCAAGTCCGTGCCGACCATCACAATCATTTATACCCATTTACACGAATCTTACTTTATTCTCTTCATGTTTCCATTCAATACTCCCATGGGGTAACCGGGATAAAAGCCACCGGGAGAATGTGTAAACTCCACACAGAGAACGTTACAGGATGTGTGGGCAGAATTAGTCCCCTGTATTATTCTCGTGAGATGAGGGTGAGATCAACAACTAATCTTGCTGTGAACTTTATCCCTTTGCAACGCTGTGTCTTTCAGTTCCATCGCTGACTTGTCAGTGCATATTTTTAATCAACATGAAGCATCCTGTTCCTCATGAATTCTTGTCAGGGGAAATAAACTACTTGTAGCAGTAGGGGAAGAAGAGTAAGTGACTTTCCCTTTAAGATAATATTTTAACCGCCGCACCAGACTATAAAAATGAGGAAGTAACACATGGTGACAAATTAACCACATGTACGTGCTGTGATCAGTACAGTTAAGTCAGCGCCAGTTCCTACCATTGTCCAAACCAGTATCTATGAGTGGAATCGCCTTCCCAGATGAACAACATTGAAAAGAACTAATTTATGAATTAGAGCTCAACTGAAGAGAAGACAACAAAAGAATAATGTCAGCGAGACAACAGAAGCAATATAGAATGATGGCACAGAATGAGGGCATTCGGCCCATTAAATCTATGCTGCCCCCCCCCCCCCGTGGATTGATCTCATCATCCCCATTCCTCTGCACTTCCCAACCACCTTGTCAATTATTTTTCCTCAAGTGCTGATCCAGTTCCCTTTTGCTCCATTTCCACACCTTCTTTACACACAGTGAGTTCCACACCATTGCTGCCTTCTGCAGAAAAATGTTTTCCCTCACATCCCCATTGTCAACATTTGGTGGAGGTGAAATCAAAGAGATTCATTGGCAGTGTTAGCAAAAAGACCAGGAGGCACTCACACAGTGAAAGGGCAATGGGTGTGGGCCAGTCAATGCTAGGAATCCAGGCCTGAAAACCAGGGTGGAATGTGACAATGAGCCCAATGATCTCACAAGAATGGTCAAAGTCAGTCAATGGATATTTAAGAGATGAACGAGAACTGTTTTTTTTTGGTTTTTGTCTCTCTTTTCTCTCTATTCTCAGTTATCTCCTTTTATTTATATCTCCTCCACATGAGCCTCAGTTAAAAAACCTTCAGACCCTCTTTCAGCTGACACCACCACTTGTGCAACCTAACTCTAACCGTGTTTCATTCCAAACTTTATCCAGTCTAGATGAAAGATCATTAACCCAATATCTCTCTCTATGGATGCTGTGTGGCCTGCTGAGTATTTCCAGCATTTCATTGCGTTTATCTCAAATGTCCTCAATAAGTAGTTTTTGCTTTTCTATCTTCGTGTGCTGTGGAACTAAATTTTTATCTTGAATCTGATTGGGTAATTTTGGGCCACAAGATACATTTCTGCAAATTCAGGCTGACTGCTGAGTCACCTCCGAAGCAATCCTCTTCTCTGTACCCTTTGTCCTGGATACCGACTCGATGGCAGAAAACAGGCAATAACCTGTTGTTGCATGATGGCAAGAATGGATATTATCTGCTGAACCCTAAGATGCAATCTTTCATTTTCTTGCCCTCCATAAAATTAAACCCAAAGTCTTGCAATTGGCCTTTTTACATCTGAATATTTCTGTCCATTTTTTTTTTCTAGGCAGAACCTTTGGGGAAATTGCTTCTGAGGAACTTGACGTGCTGGAGGTAGGTCTGACATTAATCGCTGATGCAACAATTTTTAATTTCAATTTATTGAAAGTTCTATTTCTTCAAGATTCAAGAGAGTTTATTGTCATGTGTCCCAGATAGGACAATGAAATTCTTTCTTTGCTTAAGCACAACAGAACATAGTAGGTATAATTAAATACAGAACAGAACTGATCAGTGTGACCATATACCAATGAATATATATATATATACACACACATAAATAAACAGATAAAGTGCAATGGGCTATTAATGATCAGAGCTTTTTTTGAGTTGAGTTTAATAGCCTGATGGCTGTGGGGGAGTGGCTATTCCTGAACCTGGATGTTGCAGATTTCAGGCTCCTGTACCTTCTACCTGAAGGCACTGGGGAGATGAGTGAGTGGCCAGGATGGTGTGGGTCCTTGATGATGCTGCCAGCCTTTTTGAGGCAGCGACTGCGATAGATTCTCGAAAGTTTTTATATCTAACATTGAAAGGAAATTTGTCTGAAGAAGAGTCTCGACCCGAAACAACACTCATTCCTTCTATCCAGAGATACTGCCTGTCCCGTTGAATTACTCCAGCTTTTTTGTGTCTATCTTCAGTATACACCAGCATCTGCAGTTCCTTTCTACACAGGCAAATTTCTAATTCTTGAAGGCAGCTTGTCCAATGGTCTGCCTTGTGCTCACTATATGAAGAAAAATACTTCTTCAAAGAATTTTAAGGATATTCCCTTGCTCACTTTAGCAACATAGCAATCTTGGCAGTAATTTTCACTTTGGATAATCATTGTAAAGCTGGTGATATTCAATTGCCTTCAAAGCATCTCTGCCAGTTTTGTGAAAATTTGGACAAATGTAACGAGGAATGTGCTATTATACATTTTTTTTGCTTTTGTTTTCTTATATATACTGAACGTTTGTTGTTGTCATGGTGTTTATAGAGTATCATGTTTACATGTCTATTGTGCTGCTGCAAATGAGAATGTCATTGTTCTGTTTCAGGCCATGTGACAATAAAACCCTCTAATAAAATAAAGCCCATTTTACACTATTAACCCAAGTTTAGAACTATTAACATTTAAGAAATTGTAAATACAAAGATTTAAGTATTTGACATATATAATCTATAAGACCCTAAGACAAAAGAGCAGAATTAGGCCACTCGCTCCATCGAGTCTGCTTTGCTACTCGAACAGGGCTGAACTATCTTTCCCTCTCAACGCCATTCAGTTGTCTTCTCCCCGTAACCTTTGACACCCTTACTAGTCAAGTAAATCCTTTAATCATTGAAGGAGTAAGTTGGCACATTATCCTTTCCTTGCTAGGTCCAGCCTGACTCCGGCCAACTGCTTGAATCAAAGACCTGGGAGGACTCCCTGGTGAAATAGGTTGAAGGGCTGGGTTTCTTAAGGGCCTGTCCTACAAGCATGCAACTCTATGCGATTAGCGCGACCTAACGTGGTCGCTTGAGCCGTCCGGCGTCGCGGGGCCGGTCCCACTTCGATCGCCGGAGCCGTGCAGAATTGTGCGGAGTTCGTCCCGACATCGCGCGGGGCTCCAAAAAACTGACTATGTTCAAAAATTCCGCGCGGCAACGGCTTGTCGGCTCGCAGTCGCCTCGACGCATTACACACCGCCTCGACATCGTGCCTCCGTGAACCTATCTGTAGGTGCCTCCGTGACCCTCTGTGTGTGTGGCTCCGTGGCCCTCTGTGTGTGTGTGCCTCTGTGCCCCTCTCTGTGTGCCCCTCTCTGTCCTGGCGAACTTACCTTAGACTTCGCTCCAAGTTCGCCTCACTTTGCGCCGCGTTGCGCCACTCACCCGACCTCCGCGCGGCCCCTGCTTCCGGTTTGGTCGCGCTTGCCGCATGCAGGCGCATGCTGGTGGGAACGGCCCTGTACAGGGGATCGCCCAACCTCCGCGCGGCCCCCGCTTCTAGTTTGATCGCGTTCATCGCATGGAGTCGGATGCTGGTAGGACAGGCCCTTTACTCTAATTGGGATCCCTTTGATTACAGGTCTGCAAGCCAATAACTGTCCACAAGTTGACTCTGTATTTGCAATTGCATTTTAAAAGGCTACAAGGGAAGCCAGTTGGGGAAGAAACACACAAAATGAACAAAATGAACCAGACACTCCTGCTGTAGCGCTGTTAAAGGTGTCTGTTTTCTGTCAGTGAGATATGAAGCTGAGCCTCTGTCGATCCAAGCCACAGGCCTTCTAGCCATTAAATTGCTCCAGTATCATAGTTTTGAGTGGTTTTATTTTTAATGTTCCCGAATGACTAAGCAGGGCATGATGAGGGATGAAGGAACGGCACTTGGTTCCAAAAGTGATGCTTGAGCGCAGACCTTAGTGATTTTTGGGTGAAGTATAAAAGAGATACCACACTGTAGCAAAACGGCCAGATTTCTGGCGATTGCATATAATGACGAAGAGCCAGAGAAAAGAATAACTCGAAAATGAAAAGAGAACAAGCCCTTCCTGTTCCACTGACGTTACTGTTGGTTGATACTACTACTGGGAAAGTCCCGTTTAAACCAGAAGTCAGCCTGTGTGTTACTAATAGACTCTGAACAAAAGTAGCAAAATTAACATGTTGGTCAGCGAGCTGCAGTGAGAGGGGACAATTTCAAGACAACTGATTTTTTTTTTTTGCCAGTCAGGAGATGCCAGGAAAAGCCAGTAAGTTTGTGAAATTAACTGCATCGGTGAGCTTTTTGTTTATAAATGCTTTATATGTGATGACTTTGAACAAAGGAATATCTGGCAACAAGAGATCTAAGGACCTATTCTGTCGTCATTAAAAAAAACACAGAATACTGGAGAATACAAGGATAAAAGGTTCACGAGCAAGAAAATCAAACTGGTGACAAATCTCCGCCTATGTTGCTCTGAAACCAACAAGATGGAGGTATGTGGAAGGAATGTCGTTCAGAAAGCCATGTGTCTTTGGAACACTTTCTCTCAAAGGGTGGTGGAAGTCGTCATAGAGAGTCATACAGTTATACAGCACAGAAACAGGCCCTTCGGCCCAACTCGTGCATGCTGACCAAAACGCTCCATCTGAGCTAGTTCCATTTGCCCACATTTGGCCCATATCCTTCTAAACCTTTCCTATCCATGTACCTGTCCAAGTGTATTTTAAATGTTGTTATTATACCAGGCTCAACTACCTCCTCTGGCAGCTTGTTCCATTCACCCACTACCCTCTAAGTGGAAACGTCTTTGAAGTCTTTAATGCAGAGGTAGATAGATTCTTGATGAGCAAGGGGGTGAAAGGTGACAACTAGCAGAGGGGAGTTGATTTACAACCAGGTTAGCAATGATCGTATTAAATGCAGGAACAGGCTTGAGGGGCTGAATGGTATCCTCTTGCTCCAAATTTGTATGCATGTTTGCACATGAATCCCTCCTCTCTCTACCTTCTCAGTGGACTATCTAATGTGATCAAGTGTACTTCACAGAATACATTTAACAAGAACGTTTATTTTAAGATGATTTATTTTATTAAGGTAGATACTTGGCAAAACATAGCTAGTTTAATTTCTGTTGATGTTTTCTATTGGTGCCCATTTGAATAAAATCCACTCTGTGTCACTTTACAATGGGTTAAAATAGACAGTGGATTTTCTTCTATTCATTCAGATTAGGTAAACATCACTGACAAGGCTAGTGTTGACTGCTCCTCCCTAATTGTTCTTCGCTGGTTATTTCTTCAACTGATTGATTTACTGGGCCATTTCAGACGGCAATTAAGAGTCAACCATGGTGGTAGTTTAGAGTCACATATAGGCCAGACTGGATAAGGATGATTAATTATCTTCCCCGAAAGACATTTATGACCCAGATGGGTTTTTAGAGCCAACCCAATGGCTCCATACTGGATCTACAAATTACAAATTAATATTAATATTTGGCATCAAATTTAATTCGAATGTAAATGTATGTAAATCCTCCAGCTTTTAGGCACTGCTTTAACCAGCGTGCAACCATCTCTTTGTTTAAGTTTATGTATTAGGAGTTATGCAAATTATTTTAAAATTATCAATACCCTCTCTCCTTGCAAAAATCAGCATTCCAGTGTGAGTTAGGCCTCGTGCTCTCTGCTGGTATTGGGAGAATGGCGCAGATTAATCGCTCAGAGTGAGCTAGGCATTCTCCAGGGCCGCTGATGGTTCTCCCACCCAAACGTTCCTCCCACGGCAACCCGTACGGGAGATCGTCCAGCTGAGATTGGAGCATGAAATTTGAATGAAACTTGACATAAGGCAGAAGGCTTTTTGCATATTAGGAAAAGGAATTACTTATCCACTCCATGCCTGCTACCAGAACCGACTGGGTCTTTGTAGAAAAAAAGACCTAGTGTGGGAGTAATGCCCCTGTCCCACTTAGGAAACCTGAACGGAAACCTCTGGAGACTTTGCGCCCCATACAAGGTTTCCGTGCGGTTCCCGGAGGTTTTTGTCAGTTTCCCTAATGGTCGAAGGTGGGTTCCGTTTTAAAAATCGGTAATTTTTTAGTCGAAGCCGGTTGCGATGCTCGTTGAAGGTGGTTGCCGGAGGACAAAAACCACCGGGAACCTCCGGGAACTGCACGGAAACCTTGGGTGGGGGGCAAAGTCTCCAGACGTTTCCGTTCAGGTTTCCTAAGTGGGACAGGGGCATAACTCAGCGGGGCAGACAGCATCTATAGAGATCGATGGGGAGCACCTATGAAGATCCGTGGAGACATTTCGGGTCGAGACCCTACTTCAGACTGTATCTTTGCTATTGTAGATGGGGATCACAATTGCCCTCCAAAGCAGTAATAATCCCACCCTGTAAACTATGTCCTGTAAATGAAAGGCAGCATTTTACAGTTGCCACAAATGCTCGGACAGCCCCACCTCCTTGCTTCCTCACACTCTACAGTAACCAGAATGCACCATCTGCATTCTGGTCACTGCAGCTGTTCAAGAAGAGAGCTCGCCACCACCTCTACTAGGCCAGTGAGGGATGGTTGACAGATTCTGGCCGTGCCAGTGAAGGTTAGATATCAAAAAATGAATAAATAAAGATGAAAGGACAGTTGTGGAGTGGGGTAAAGATCATTAGAAACACCGGGGTTGTGTCCGGCAATCACACTTCTTCAGGGACTGCTGTGATTTATCAGTAAAGGCCCCTATGTGCTGAATCAAAAATTAAATAAGGAAAACTGGCATTCACCAGGGAGCCAAGAGGGACGGTGATCTATTGATAATAATTAAACAGGCTGCAGTCATTTTTAAAACTAGGGCATGTCACAGTGACTGGAACAGAGATGCAGGATCTAGATGTTAGATAACTGCATTCTTTCCAGGGGTTTCGTAGAACATAAGGAGCAGTCGTGGGTTAAAGGGACAGTGCGACCCCACCAGTGGACACATTTACATAGAATTGTAAAAATGATACATGAAGGAAGATGGCCATTCAGCCCATTGAATCACTTCTGCTATCTTGCAAGGGGAATTTAGTCAGCCTCATTTCCCAACATTTCTTTGGTGTCTTTTGAGATATCACAAGAATTTATTTTTTAGGCGACACAAGATAAAGTAAGCCAAGAATCAGCTCACAGTTGGCAAGATCTTTAAACAACTGGGGAGTCTGTGAATTGTTCGAATATGTTAATCACAGGGCAAAAAACAAACTTCTGGAGGAACCCAGTGGGTCAAGCAGGACCTGTGGAGGTAGCGAGATGGTCGAGGTTTTGAATCGAGACCCTGCATCAGAGTATAATCTCAGTCTTGATGCAGGGTTTCAACATGAAATATCAACCATCCCTCTGCCTTCACAGATGCTGCCTGACCTGCTGAGTTCCTCCAGCAGCTTATGTAGACAATAGACAATAGATGCAGGAGTAGGCCCTTCGAGCCAGCACCGCCATTCAATGTGATCATGGCTGATCATCCCCAATCAGTACCCCGTTCCTGCCTTCTACCCATATCTATTTCTAGCTTAACATTCCAGCATAAGTTCATAAATTATAGGAGCAGAATTCGGCCATTTAGCCCATTCAATCATGGCTGATCTAACTTTCCCCCTCAACCCCATTCTCCTGCTTTCTCACCATAAACCCCTGGCATCTATAATCTTTTGTGTTACATGAAAATCACAGGGATTTTGATATCAAGAATGATCAGGGAAGGGGAACAGTGAGAGTTGTTTCATTGTGTTTCTCAGGAATCACTTTTTAACACATGCATTGTAAAGCAAATATTCTGGCATTTCTGGAGAGACTCAATGTGGTGGTCAAGTCATCACTTTGACAGTTCACCTCTTCCAGAAATGAGTTCTAATGATTCTTGTTCAAGGAAGAACTGCAGATGCTGGAACAATCGAAGGTAAACAAAAGTGCTGGAGGAACTCAGCACGTGAGGCAGCATCTATGGAGCGAAGAAGGGTCTCGACCCGAAACGTCACCCATTCCTTCGCCCCATAGATGCTGCCTCACCCGCTGAGTTTCTCCAGCATTTTAGGCGACCTTCTAATGATTCTTGTGTCATTACAATGCATGGAGATCAAATAACGAACTATCTTTTTGGGAAGCACACCCATCAATTCTTTATACTCAAACCAGAAGAACCTCAGTGCAGAAAAGTGTATGCTCCAGCTGTTCTTCCTGAAGGGTCAATGTTTCTCCCTGTGCTCCACAAACGCTGTCAAATCTGCTGGCAACCCAGAACAGTTTTATTTTAGATTTTCAGCATCTGCAGTTTTGTTGTGCTTTTCATGCACCAGCTGGTACAAGGCTGCTAGCAAGCAGTTGGCTATCCTGTTGTAGATGGGGGGGGAAGTGTTAACCTGCGGCTTTTTCTCCCGCATAGATTAATACCTAACTCTGGAGCCTGGTCTCGGGTCTAACAACAGTTATAGCAGAGAGGGAAATAAGTCTAACCAAATACACCCCAGCAACCAAGAGCAAAACCTGCTCAAGTCACCACGTCCTCTTTCAGATTTATCGTGTTGCCGTTGACTAGCATATATTCAGTTCCATATGGTTTGAGCTGGACCTACTTGACAGGCAGTGAAGTTTTTATCTAAAGGATGATTTATCTGTGTAAATAATCATTCGCTTTTGTAAGTATGCTTAGTTTGAAGCTGGAGTTCACCTCTTTAGTTTTCCGATGGAGCCTCCTCTTTTCTGCTGGTCACTTATTTTAAGATATTTATTTATAGTAAAGGATCATCTATTTAAGTCTGAAGAAGGGTCTCGACCCGAAACGTTGCCTTTTCCCTTCGCTCCATAGATGCTGCCTCGCCCGCTGAGTTTCTCCAGCATTCCTGTCTCCCATCTATTTTTAAATGTATTTGATTAGTGTTAAGGAGATATCAACTGTAAGGTGGAGTCTCCTGTTTGGTATGTACATACTGTAGGTTGAATTTGTTTCTTTTTAAGTTATTGGGTGGAGTTGTTAACTTTACTTATCAAATGGATTCATTTGTGTAAGGATTTCCCTCCCCCCCTCCCCCCCTGAATTATTTGCTTTGAATGGATATGGTTAGTTTTGGGGCGTATTTTGTTTGTGTTCTCAGTTGGATTTAGTCCATGCTAAGTTGGATTAATTTGTTTTTGGGCCATTAATTGAAGATTGAACAATTGGACTTGCAGTTGGTTGACTTGCTTTCAGGTGGATTCAGCTGTTTTTTTTTGTTTTGTTTTTTTTGTTAGAAGTAAGTACGATAGTGTGGTACTTGAGTACCTAATACATACATACATATTTCCATTCTTGTACAACTTTGTATTTTTAATTTAATAATAAAAGAACAGTGAGAGAAAAAAGAAATAAAGAGTGTCGGAATAGATGGACAAGCGCGTAGAAACAGATAGCAAAAGCAATAAAGGACAGAGATGAGAAGCTAAAAAGATTGAAATAGAAGGAGAAAGTAAAGAAAAGAGAGATTAGGAGAGATCTACCTATTTCGTATTTTTGCCCATCCGTCACCCGGTTCTAAACCATTTAATTTCTACGGTTATGTTATGTTGCACCATATGCTTGTAAAAAGTTGATAAAAGGAGACCAAGTCTTTAAGAATTGGTCTACTTTACCTAGTAGGAAGAATCTCATTTCTTCAAGATGTAGCGTTTCAGACATGTTTGAAATCCACATTTTGAATGTTGGCGTGGTTGCGTTTTTCCAAAACTTGAGTATACCTTTTTTTGCTGTTATTAAACCGTAATTAAGAAAAGCTTCTTGGAATATAGTTAGTTTACTTCCCTCTTCCATTGATCCAAAGATAATCAGTTCTGTATTGGGGTGGATTCAGATGGATTCTCGTTTTAACTTGGCTTTCTCAATTTTTGATTGGAGTCTCCTGTTTTTAGTGAACATCATCATTTTCTAATGGGGTTGCCTGTGTTAAGGTGGCTTTGTTTATTCTAAGTTGGCTTTATCTGCTTAAAGATAGCTTCACTCTGAAGAGGGGGTCTCGATCCAAAATGTTATTCATTCCTCCTAGCCAGAGATGCTGCCTGTCCCATTGAGTTACTCCAGCATTTTGTGCCTATCTTCACGTTGTCTGATGGATTGACATCTCAGCGTGAATTTGCCTGTTTTCAGGTAGATTTGCTTCTCTGAAATTAGGTTTATCTGTTGCTGGGAGGGTTCAAACTATTTTTTTTATTGTCATTTTTTCAGGAGAATTCAATTTATAGGAACTATTTAAGGTCATATATCTTTTAGGAAGCTGACGTTTCTTTTATAAGTGGAAACCATTATTTAAAACGCTCCAGAGGACAGGACCTGACTCAAAACATCAACCATCCACAACCATCCCTCCACAGATGCTGCTCGACCCGCTGAGTTCCTCCAGCACTTTGTTTTTTGTTCAATTATTTTGCATTTTTGAGATTCAGTAAAATTCTCTTTGGTTTTCAAGTGGGTCCATTAGCTTTGTTTTAAGATGGATTTAGTTCTTTTAAGATGAAGTCAATTTATTTTCAGATGGGTGGGATGTTGAAGTGGTCACATTTTTAAACGAGATATTTGTTTTTGATTATGATTGAATTAAAATAATTACTTGTTTTAAAGTGGATTCACCTGCTTTAAGGTGCACCTTTTCATGCAACTTTTTACGTATTCAATTTTTACTAGGATCCGGGGTTCATTGTTACTGTAAATCGTTTATAGCCCATCCGCAATGCTTATTGACTGATGCTTGACCAGTTAGATGGTCGAGTTTTTGAATGCTTTTGGCTCTTTAGTTTTATTTATGTTTATTTATTTATTAATTATTATTATTATTTTTTAAATTAATTTCTGTTAGAAGTAAGTACAGTGGTGTGGTATCTAAGTACCTAATACATACATACACATTACCATTCTTGTCCAATTGGTTCTTTAGTTTTAAAGTAGACTAGACCAAGTCTAGTTCCTGGGTCTGTTCCCCCCAATTTGAGGTGATTTTACTTTTAAAAATCTTCTTTAAAAAATTGAATAGTATTTGAGTGGATGCCTTTGTTTTTAGTGGACATTTTAGTGTGAAGGTCGTAAACCTTTAAGGCGAATTTATTTAATTGAAGTTGGTTTCATTTATTTAAAAAATGCCATTACAGTTTGCTTTGGTGGCGGCGCTGCCCTAGCTATGGACGTTCCGGAAGTTCCGGAACTGGCGGCGCTGCCCCAGCAGCTGCGGCTCGCCTGCAGTCCGTCTGTTTTTTTCTTTTTTTTTTTGTTGTCCTTGTCCTGTTTTAGCCAGTTAATTTGTGTTGTTAGTTTGTGTGTGTGTGTGTGGGTTGGGGGGAGAAACTTGTTTTTAGTCTCTTCCTTCAGGGGGGACGCGACTTTTTTTTGTCGTATCCCCCCGTCTCCGTCTGCGCTGAGGCCTAATGGCGGAGCTGGCGGCCTCCAACTGCGACCAGCCCGAGACTCCGGAGGCAGAGCCAGCCGGGACTTACCAGCGCGAGGCTGGCCGACTTCGGGGCTGTGGCGGGCTCCGGCGGTGGTGACGGCCCGACTTCGGGGCTGAGGAGGTGTCCCGGCGGTACGGCGGCCCGACCTCGGAGGTTCGGCCGCGGGCCCAGCAGACGACATCATCGGGAGTTTGCAGGTCACAGGTTGGTGACCTGTTTTTCCGGAGCTCCCACGGCAACAGCTGCGTCCGCTGGACTGGAGGGCGGCAGCTTCGGCAGCTTCAACCGCCCCGGGCCGCGGAGTTTGAACCGGCCCATTCGCCAAGCACGGATTCAGCCGCGGGACTGACTTACTTACCATCACCCGGTGGGGTCACAACATCGGAGGCCTGGATCGCCTCAGCGCAGAGGGAGAGCAAGGAGGGAAGACACAAAGACTTAAGACTTTTGCCTTCCATCACAGTGAGGAGGTGTTTGGTGAACTCACTGTGGTGGATGTTAATTTGTGTTTATTGTGTTTTGTTAATTTATTAAATGTATGACTGCCAGGAACGAAATTTCGTTCAGACTGAAAGGTCTGACTGACAATAAAGGATGCTTTACTTTACATGTCTTGCTTTATTTTAGATTTATTTGTTTTAATATGAAGCTTGAAGTTGTGCAATTAATTTGTGTGTCTCTGCCTTGGGTTGGTGTAGTGCTGACTTATCAACTTATCAGGAGCATTGCAGGAAGGAAAAAATAAAGATGGCTGTGCACAGATAAACAGTACGTCTTCCTCTCTCTGTGGTGATAACAAAGGTTATAACAAAGTGCACATTTTGTTGATTAACTTCTTTCAATAGATTTGTTTTTGGATGGGTTCAGTTGACTTTGAATCCAAAATGTAGAAACATGGAACCGCAGATACCGGTTTACACAAAGGGACACAGAGTGCTGGAGTAACTCCGCGGGTCAGGCAGCATCTCTGGTGAACATGGATAGGTGATGTTTTGGGTCGATACTCTTCCTCTGACCAAATACACCCAGGAGAAAGCTGGAAGAGAGGTGGGGGCAGGGCAGAACATTGCGCGTGATAGATGGATACAGGTGAGGTGGGGTTGATAGGCAGATGGTTGGGCAAAATGGCCGAGATAAATAGACAAAAGGTGTGAGATAAGTATAGAAGTGCGCTTTATTAAGCCAGAGGAAGGAACGTAGGTGGAAAGGGGGGCGGGGGGGGGGGGGAGAGAGGGTGAGAAATGGGTGCACATCCAGGTGAGGCACAGGGAAGAGAAGGGAGGGTTGGAGAAGGAGGGGATGGTTTGGAGAGGTACATGGATAGGAAAGGTTTAGAAGAGTACGGGCCAGGTGGGACTAGTGTAGATGGGGCGGAGTGGGGAAGTTGGGCTGAAGGGCCTATTTGCATGCGGTATGACTCGATGAACTTATCATCTCGGGCCCCATAAATGACAGGGCTAATCTAAACGCAGAGTCATTCAGAGCAGGGACCTCCCAGATCTGAATAGCTCTGCATTTAAACTAACACTGTCATTTATGGGGACGGCCTTTGAGTGGACCAGTTAAACCTGGCTCCTTCAACGTTAATTTGTAAACATGTTCAGAAATCATGCAGACACTTGAACGTCCAGGAATTAAGTAGATTACAAAAAGTGGCGGCACTACCTCACCATCGAAGGGAGCTATAGGAGTCACTGCCTCAAAAACGGCCGCCAGCATCACCAAAGACCCACACCACCTTGGCCACACTTTCATCTCACTCCGGCCATTGAGGAGAAGGTATAGGAGTCTCAAAACCATGAATTTCAGGTTCAGGAACAGCTTCTTCACAACAACCATTAGTCTATTGAACATTACAAACACCAACTAAACTTCGCACTACGAACTGTCTTGGTTGCCATTTAGAACGGAGACGAGGAAACACTTTTTCTCACAGAGAGTGGTGAGTCTGTGGAATTCGCTGCCTCAGAGGGCGGTGGAGGCCGGTTCGCTGGATGCTTTCAAGAGAGAGCTAGATAGGGCTCTTAAAGATAGCGGAGTCAGGGGATATGGGGAGAAGGCAGGAACGGGGTACTGATTGGACGATCAGCCATGATCACATTGAATGGTGGTGCTGGCTCGAAGGGCCGAATGGCCTCTACTCCTGCACCTATTGTCTATTGTCTATTGTCGCACTCGGGACTTTGGACTTTTGTTTTTCACTATATTGAGGTTTATTATTAATTTAGTTTTTTTGTTTGTTTTTTATATTATCCACTGAGTACTCCGTTTACAAACCTGTTGTGCTGTTACCAGAATTTCAAGTCTGAAGAAGGGTCTCGACCCGAAACGTCGCCTATCTCCTTCGCTCCTTAGATGCTGCTGCACCCGCTGAGTTTCTCCAGCTTTTTGTGTAACACCAGAATTTCATTGTTCAGTTTTACTGCACATGACAATTAAAGACTTTTGACTTGAGGTTTTGACGAGTTTACCAACTGATGCTACTTTTCAACTGTCTCTCCTTTCCATCCAGAGATAAAGAAATGGAAGAGGCATTTGGACTGCTGACCGAGGAGTTCAGAAGGTTGAAAATTGTGTGTGTGAGGCAGGCAGAACTAATTAAAGAGTTGACTGAGAAGAGGGAAATAACTGTTGGTGAGTAAAGGCAACGTTCTCATTGTCGGACACCGGTCTACTGAGGATGTTCATCTTTATTTAAAACAAGAAGCATTCACGGTCGTGTGTGACAGAAACATGAGGGGGAAATAAGCATGACCTTTAGAGAAAGTACATGCAGGACTTAGAGTGCGTCATGGATTGGAGTCTGTACTTTCTGGGTTGAAATACAGGAATTGATAAGAGACCAACAAAATGACTGTGTTGCTCAACCGAATAGCTTAATTTGCCATACACAATAGGCTTTTACTGAGGGATATAAGAACAGGAACAGGTCATTCAGCCCCTCAATGGTGTTCCACTAAGAAGTTGTTATTGCAGAGCAGTACCTTGTCCCCATTTTCCAAACCACTTCATATTTCTTGATGCCCTTGCCGAACAAATATCAGGTCTAACATCAGGTAGGGCCCTGTCGAGAAACGTCACGTATCCATGTTCTCCAGAGATGCTGCCTGACCGGCTGAGTTACTCCAGCACTTTTTTTCTTTTTTGTTAAACCAGCATCTTCGTTTTCTTGTGCCTCTCAATCATCAGCCTATCTTGGTCTTACTTATTTCTGTGCTGTAACCTTTCTGTGATTCTATGAATTACAGAGCTCACAAGTGCTAGTGAGTGGAGGTGCCTTGTGCGGAATCAGCTCCTGTGCAAGCAGTGTAGTATATTTAGAGCATTCCATGTTATAGTCTCACTGCAGGCGGGGTCAAGTGAAGGAAAAAATTGCTCTGGGGTGTTAGCTTTGGCTTAATGGGAGCAGTCTCGTCTCTGAGTCAGAAGATGACAAGTCCCAGCCTTGCTCCATGACAAATAATTTAGTGAAATACTCACTAATTTCACTTTGGCACGATCTTGCTGCCCACCACCCAGTTTATTCTGGATCCTCCTGCTTGAACTATTGCTTAATCCGCTTGTTCAGACAAAGTCCCAAGTTAGAGAGGTCTCCTGGTATTCTGCTCAACCCCCTCCCAACAGCCACCACTGGCAGTTCTTCCATTTTGCTGGTGGCGGCAATGGTAAGGGTTGTAGTAAGTCACAGTTGGCTCATAGTTTTGGAGAAAAAAGTGGTCTTGAACATTACCTGAGAACCTTCCCCTGGAGAGTGTATGTCAGATGTCGATGGAAGCAAGCTGGCACTGATAACCCTGTCAGGCCTTGTACAAGAATAATGGAACTCGAGCAAGGTATCAGAGGCCACTCAGCTCCCTGACAGGGATTAATGGACAAATAGTCAATCACTTGCTCTCTCTCGGACATCGATCTTCAAATCAGAACCATCCTACCACAACCAGAGAGCAGTCCTGAACTATTATCTACCTCATCAGGGACCCTCAGACTACCTTTGATCGGACTTTGCTGGCTTTACTAGACGTTATTCCCTTATCATGTATCTGTACACTGCGAATGGCTCGATTATAATCATGTATTATCTTTCCGCTGAAGATAGACACAAAAAGCTGGAGTAACTCAGCGGTCAAACAGCATTTCTGGAGAAAAGGAATAGGTAACGTTTCGGGTCGAGACCCTTCATCTTCTTTCCGCTGACTGGTTAATACTCAACAAAGGCTTTTCACTGTACCTCGGTACACGTGACGATAAACTGAACTGAGCTGACCTGAAACAATTGTTCCAAGATGTATTAATACTCTGTACGTGGCGTTGCAAGATACAAAAGACATGTTAATCAAAACCTCCCACTTTTGACTGTTTTCTTTCAGATCTGCCCTTCACTGTGCCAATACAATGCACGGATGCTGGGAAGCTTGACAAGTCAGAAGGACCCTTTCTCAGACCGCAGCAGAATGTCCTCCAGGGAGCTGCCTGCAATGCACTCGCTGATTTTCGAGAGGTTATGGTTGACATGAGCCAAGGCGTGAAGTTGGAGTACTGCCCTAAACTTGACATCAAATTTCCGTCCTCCAACAGAAATTATGACTTTTCGATGAATGCAAATGAAAAATCACTGCACCTGAAAACTGCTGATCTATTGGAAGCTCCAACTGTAGAAAGTGCGGAAGGTTCTGTCAGTAACTTGTACGACGACTACAGAAACACCTTTAGCTTTGACAAAATCGGGAGTGTCTCGGAACAGCCAAGTGCAAATATTCCTGAACCTTTCCTGGGTGGGCGAGTGGTGCTTTCAGGATCAGACTACCCCTTTAGGGAAAAGGAGTACTCCGAAACTTTCAGTGATTCTGAAGCTGTTCTTGTTCCGGGGAGCTTGGACTCAGCTGTTATTTATCATTCCACAGAATGTGCATCTGTTATTTTCAATTCTCCAGGGATGAGTCGGCCGCCACAGGTAGGCAACAGTTATGTTGTGAGATGGAGTCACCTTGGAGTCCGTACATTATAGGATTTAGTGATTTTCAAGAACTCCAGTATCTGAAGTACAGAGGCTTATTACACTGTCCTACACGTCTGGTTACGGGCTAAAATCCAACCAGAATATTAGGTTGACAATCTACCCAATCTACTAAATATTTGTTGCAATTTTATTCAGTAGCCAACTTGCATATTTCAGGCACGTGCACCTTGAGTGTTAATTGGCAAAGGATCTCGTGCATAGCTTATGTCATACCCGCACCAGGGAGTCCTTGATACTGACATTCAATTGAAAGGCATTTCATTTGCCATCGCTGACTCACAACAGTATACTGAAACTTCAACAAAATGTAATAACACTTTGTTTAAAATGAAGCACATGGAAATCCTTTTGCACGTTTAATGGTTATACCAGTGTGATTCAAGTGTTGAATGGTTCAACACTGGCACGCATAATGGGGAGGGGTGGGGAGAACAACGGCTACTGAGGCCGAACAACAATGTCATTCAGGATACAAAACAGGACCAAGGTCAATTCCATGAAATTCTGTGTAGGAAGGCACTGCAGATGCTGGTTTACACGGCAGATAGACACAAAGTGCTGAGTAACTTAGCGGGACAGGCAGCATCTCTGGAGATAAGGAATGACAGAACAAGAGGTCACAGTCTAAGGATAAGGGGGAATTCCTTTAGGACCGAGATGAGGAAAACATTCTTTACACAGAGAGTGGTGAGTCTCTGGAATTTTCTGCCACAGAAGGTAGTTGAGGCCAGTTCATTGGCTATATTTAAGAGGGCGTTAGATGTGGCACTTGTGGCTAAAGGGATCAGGGGCTATGGAGAGAAGGCAGGTACGGGATACTGAGTTGGATGATCAGCCATGATCACATTGAATGGTGGTGCAGGCTCGAAGGGCCGAATGGCCTACTCCTGCACCTATTTTTCTATGTTTCTATGTTTCTATGACTGAGTCATTTTCCTTGATCATCGTGTGTTTTCACACTTTACCCTTCCATATCTCTATGTCTCCCTCTCTCCTGACTGTCAGTCTGAAGAGGGGTCTCGACCTGAAACATCACCTATTCCTTCTCTCCAGACCCACTGAGTTAAGGGCCTGTCCTACAAGCATGCAACTCTATGCGATGAACGCGATCAAACTAGAAGCGGGGGCCACGCGGAGGTCGGGTGATCCCCTGTACAGGGCCGTTCCCAACAGCATGCGCCTGCATGCGGCAAGCGCGACCAAACCGGCAGCAGGGGCCGCGCGGAGGTCGGGTGAGTGGTGCAACGCGGCGCAAAGTGAGGCGAACTTGGAGTGAAGTCCAAGGTAAGTTCGCCAGGACAGAGAGAGGCACACAGAGAGGGGCACAGAGGCACACACACACACACAGAGGGCCACGGAGCCACACACATAGAGGGTCACGGAGGCACCTACAGATAGGTTCACGGAGGCACGATGTCGGGGCGGTGTGTAATGCGTCGAGGCGACTGCGAGCCGACAAGCCGTTGCCGCGCGGAATTTTAGAACATAGTCAGTTTTTCGGAGCCCCGCGTGATGTCGGGACGAACTCCGCACAATTCCACACGGCTCCGGCGATTGAAGTGGGACCAGCCACGCGACGCCGGACGGCTCAAGCGACCACGTTAGGTCGCGCTAATCGCATAGAGTTGCATGCTGGTGGGACAGGCCCTTTACTCCGGTATTTTGTGTCTATCTTTGTTGTCTTTTGGAGAGTAGCTCGTTGATCCCAAAGCTCCTCTAGAATCTCTGCTAGATCCCTTCCCGACTGCAGAGCCTGTCTCTGCTGACACCTACTGGTGAATGATCAGTTCATCCTTGGTGACTGCATTCACTGACTGGAGAGTCGTAGAAACACAGAAACATTCAAAATAGGTGCAGGGGTAGGCCATTCGGCCCTTCAAGCCAACACCACCATTCAATATGATCATGACTGATCATCCAAAATCTGTACCCCGTTCCTGCTTTCTCCCCATATCCCTTGATTCCTTTGGCCCTAAGAGCTAACTCTCTCTTGAATACATCCAGTGTATTGGTCTCCACTGCCTTCTGTGGCAGAGAATTCCACAGATTCACTGGGTGAAAATGTTTTTCCTCATCTCAGTCCTAAATGGTCTACCCCTTATTCTTAAACTGTAACCCCTGGTTCTGGACTCCGCCAACATCGGGAAAATGTTTCCTGCATCTAGCCAGTCCAATCCCATAAGAAATGTATACATTTCTATACGATATCCGCTCATCCTTCTAAATTACAGTGAATATAAGCCCAGTCTATCCATTCTTTCATCATATGTCAGTCCCGCCATCCTGGGAAATAACCTGGTGAACCTACGCTGCACTCCCTCAATAGTAAGAATGTCCTTCCTCAAATGAGGAGATCAAAACCACACACAATACTCCAGGTGTGTTCTCACCAGGGCCCTGTACAACTGCAGTAGGACCATCATGCTACTATACTCAAATCCTCTGGCTATGATGAGAGTCTTATTTTCATGGTCAAATCTACCTGTCACAAGTAACACAAAGTTTGATAGAGATAGAACATAGAAAATAGGTGCAGGAGCAGGCCATTCGGCCCTTTGAGCCAGCACCGCCATTCATTGTGATCATGGCTGATCGTCCCCAATCAATAACCCGTGCCTGCCTTCTCCCCATATCCCTTGACTCCACTAGCCCCTAGAGCTCTATCTAACTCTCTCTTAAATCCATCCAGTGACTTGGCCTCCACTGCCCTCTGTGGCAGGGAATTCCATAAATTCACAACTCTCTGGGTGAAAAAGTTTTTGCTCACCTCATACTGTTTCCGTGCTCCCGCTCCCCTCTTGTCCTAAGCAAACCGTGCTTCTGATTCTTCCCCTCTGGTATATGTGTCATTTATTTGATACAACGTTTTAATGTTCCAAAGTCATTGTTTCTCAAGTATATTGCAACAAGCAAGAATTTCAATGTTCTGTTACCCGAACATATGCCAATTGACTCTTAACTCTCTCGATCAAATACAATTTCAGTGGTCAAAATACTGCACGTTTTAGGTTAAGGGCCTGTCCTACAAGCATGCAACTCTATGCGATTAGCGCGACCTAACGTGGTCGCTTGAGCCGTCCGGCGTTGCGGGGCCGGTCCCACTTCGATTGCCGGAGCCGTGCGGAATTGTGCGGAGTTCGTCCCGACATCGCGCGGGGCTCCGAAAAACTGACTATGTTCAAAAATTCCGCGCGGCAACGGCTTGTCGGCTCGCAGTCGCCTCGACGTATTACACACCGCCTTGACATCGTGCCTCCGTGAACCTATCTGTAGGTGACCCTCTATGTGTGTGGCTCCGTGGCCCTCTGTGTGTGTGTGCCTCTGTGCCCCTCTCAGTGTGTCGCTCTCTGTCCTGGCGAACTTACCTTTAAGACTTTGCTCCAAGTTCGCCTCACTTTGCGCCGCGTTGCGCCACTCACCCGACCTCCGCGCGGCCCCTGCTGCCGGTTTGGTCGCGCTTGCCGCATGCAGGCACATGCTGGTGGGAACGGCCCTGTACAGGGGATCACCCGACCTCCGCGCGGCCCCCGCTTCTAGTTTGATCGCGTTCATCGCATGGAGTCGGATGCTGGTAGGACAGGCCCTTTAGAGAGTGAAAGCTTTAAACTTTTCACACCTGCGTTCTGCTGCTGTTGAACCAAGCTAATCTTGTGTCATGTTTACTTAAACAACTGCGTGCCAGTATTTCTAAAGCTTTAAAATATAATGAAGGCATAAGGAGCATCTATTTCAGAGTGGCATTGTGAATATTATTTGTGGATAATCAAAACCAACAGGATGTCAGGCATCTGACACTTGTTTTTTTTTTTCTCTCTCTCTATTTCACACGCACACACTGTCACACAGCTGTTCTCACAGCTTGTACATCCAGAGAACCTGGACTATGAACAAGGGTCCCAACCTGAAACGTCACTGATCCATGTTCTCCAGCGATGCTGCCTGACCTGCTGAATTACTTTGTGCTTAAGAGGGAACTGCAGATGCTGGAAAATCTGAAGAAGGGTCTCGACCCGAAATGTTGCCTATTTCCTTCGCTCCATAGATGCTGCCTCATCCGCTGAGTTTCCCCAGCATTTTTGTCTACCTGCTGAATTAAATCAGTACTTTATCTTTTTTTTTGTAAACCAGCATTGGCAGTTCCTTCTATTTCATCTCTCTCTCTCTCTGTCAGGACATGACGGGAGTGATTGAGCTATACAGCATGGGAGGAACAGGCCGCTCTGCCCATCTGGTCCATGCCGACCAAGTTGGCATTCTGGGCTTGTGTCATTTGCCTGCATTTGTTCCATATCCCTCTCAACCCTGGCGACACCTCCCGGTCATTTTCTGTATTGTGGAGCCAAACACCTAACTGCACAGCCGTCCAGCTCGATTGCTGCAGGCACAGTCATCCATTCTTCCCGCTGGTATCCCTACTGAATTGCAACATTTCCAAGGCACCTCATAGTCCCGCTTCCCTGTATTGCAAAGAAGCAGGAATCCATAAATACCCTTGTATATTTTGCAAACCTCCTGTATGTTTTCCTCAGCCTTAAAAAGGATTAATGAAGCAGGGGAATACTTCTAAATGAATGACTATTCTTTAATAAATCTGGAATAATCAAGGTCACTAATTATTACTTTTTTATATAATGTAATGACAATAGACAATACGTAATAGGTGCAGGAGGAGGCCATTTGGCCCTTCGAGCCAGCACCGCCATTCAATGTGATCATGGCTGATCATCCCCAATCAGTACCCCGTTCCTGCCTTCTCCCCATATCCCCTGACTCCGCTATCTTTAAGAGCCCTATCTAGCTCTCTCTTGAAAGCATCCAGAGAACCGGCCTCCACCGCCCTCAGAGGCAGAGAATTCCACAGACTCACCACTCTCTGTGAGAAAAAGTGTTTCCTCGTCTCCGTTCTAAATGGCTTACCCATTATTCTTAAACTGTGGCCCCTGGTTCTGGACTCCCCCAAACATCGGGAACATGTTTCCTGCCTCTAGCGTGTACAAACCCTTAACAATCTTATACGTTTCAATGAGATTCCCTCTCATCCTTTTGAACTCCAGAGTGTACAAGCCCAGCCGCTCCATTCTCTCAGCATATGACAGTCCCGCCATCCTGGGAATTAACCTTGTAAATCTACGTGCTTTTTGGTGCTTTTATTGACACGTGTGCAAACACACAGTGAACTTATTTTCTTATATACTGTCCCGTAATGTATTACTTTTTGATTATGTGCTTCACAATGCAGAGTGCAAACGAATAAACATTTCAGCGACTCAGTCATTAATGGTGACCAAGAGTACATTTTGTATTCTATGCATTAAAATAAACTTGTGAAAAAGTGCCATGGTATGAAAGATCCGCCAATGGCACAAACTGTTCCGTGTACGTGAACAATGCTGACCGTGTTTCTGATTGCCCACAGAGCCCGTGGAGCCCTCATCATTTGCCTGAAGATTGCTGTGCAGGACACGAAGCCACATTGAACTCGGAATCAAGCCTCACTTCCCAAGTCTGTGAATTCTGCCAGGCCGTGTTTCCAGCCGGAGCGGCAACCCGAGGTGATTACTTGGTGCACCTCACTGGACATATTGAATGCGATTAACCCCTGTGGCGACATCTTGGGGCATCTTGCTAACTAACCACTGCAAGAGCAATGAGCAGAGCAGAACTGGGATTCGATGCACACTGTCCGTGTGTGGTGAAGCTGCGCAGTAGTTGGGATGCAACATGCTTAAAACTGAACATAAAGCATGACACCGGCAGATGGGGCTGGAAGTGGGGGAAGAGGTAATTAAACTTTGTGAAATGAACAGAATTTACTTTGCACAAGGCCACTTTATACTCTTAGGTATTGCAGAGAACAGATGGCTGGAAGAGCGTGCTCCATAGAATAATTTGCAGCAGGAGTGTGTTACCAGGCAGTGACTCATCAGGAAGAGTTCACATTACACTGTCAACAAAATGAGTAGCTTTTCTGTTTCAGACAGATAAACCTGGAGACGTGTAAAATGAACCACCATGACATTATATTATATTCCATTTGACCTTCGCTGCAGTGATATGTCATGTTCACTACTATATTATCTTAGATCAGAGAATAAGGTCGTACAGATGGGGGCCATTTAACAGATTAAAAAGACACAAAGTGCTGGAATCATTTAGCGGGTCAGGCAGTATCTCTGGAGAACATGGATAGGTGACGTTTCAGGTCAGGACCACTCCCCAGTTTGAAGAATGGTGCCGACCCAAATCGTCGCCCATCCATGTTCTCGAGGGATGCTCAGCGAGTCATCTCTGACTCGCTGAGTTATTCCAGCACTTTGTGTCTTTTTTTTGTAAACCAGCATTTGCAGTTCCTTGTGTTTGGCATGATGGTTGCATTAGCTCCCTTTAAGGGCTAACCATTCAGTTCCCTTCTCCTTTTCCTTTATTTGTGCACCTTGTCGCATTTCACTGATTCTCATTTTGAAAATTATTATTGTATCTGCTTGTACCATTTTTTAAAAAGAAATGACAGTCAAATTCTAACAAATTCCTATCTATTTCTTTTGCTGCTTTTTTTTTGCCAATGATGTTGAAAATGTTTCCTTTCCATTGCTGACACTGTTGGTGAAAATAGCGTCATCTTATGTAATGCAGACAAAACCTTCATGACTAAGACGGCGTTTTTAAAATTAAATCATTAGATCTGCGCGTCACTGACAAGGCCAACGCTTATTGCCCCTCTAATTGCCCTCTTCCAGTGGATAACCAGCATCTGCAGTTCCTTTCCATACCTTCTATATAATCTGGGAAGGAAATGCAGATTAATAATGCTGCATAACAAGGAGGAGGCAAAAGCTGCACGTTTTTCCTATCAAATGGCCGGAGAGAGGGTTGCATCTCATCAAAAGCAGCCCTTGTACATTGTGCGATTGAAGTTGATTCAATCGTGATTGTGCGATGAAGTTGCCTAATTGGGGGCCAGGTATCCACAGTGGCAACGAGTCTTCTCGCACCACTGATACTGGGCACGCCTGATTTTTTAGATTGGCTCGCGGCTGGCAGCAACACGGTGCCTGCTCGCTACAAGCGCATGGGCTGCCCCCATGTGGGTTCACGCTCTAACTTCTGGGTCAAAGGTCCTGCTGGAGAACCTTGAACACAATGACCACAGCTTATAATATGTTCCGAAGGCAACATTCCGACTGCGACCCCACAGCACTACTGCAAAGAAGCATGGAGAATTCACCTTGGTGTCTTGCGGTTAATATTTTTCAATCGACCAATCTCATTAAATTGGTTGGTTGGTTGCTGCTTGCTGCAGGTTGGAGCTTGCTGTACGCAAAATTAGCTGCCGTGCCTTGTACATTACAACAGTGACAACATTGCAAAGGTTCTTCGACGGCTAGACAACATGAACAGTGGCTGCAAAAAGCGCAATAGCAATACAACTTCTTGTTAAAGAAGGAACTGCAGATGCTGGAGAATCGAGGGTTACACAAAAAGCTGGAGAAACTCAGCGGGTGCAGCAGCATCTAAGGAGCGAAGGAGATGGGCGACGTTTCGGGTCGAGACCCTTCTTCAGACATGAGTTTCTCCAGCTTTTTGTGTAACCCCCAGCAATACAACTTCTTTTGGCTATCTATCTGTATAGCTATTGGTTCACATGGAACCGCCTGATGCTCCATTTACTTGCTCGGCACAGAACAAGTTCACGCCTTGCTTGTTTTGCTTTTTGGTCCCAGTTCTACGATCATCCACTAACAATTTCTAACTATGTTATATTCTGCACTCCGGTATTCCTCTCTTTGCACAACCTGTTGTAATTGTGTGTGGCTCGTGTATAGTATCATTTGACTGGATCGCACACAGAAAAGGCTGCCGGCTGTACGTCAGCACCCGTGGCAATAGTAAACCGATACCACTACTAAAGTCAAGTGTATTGTCACATGCACAAGTACAGTGAGCTATAGGTTCAATTCAAATCAGAGTCAGGTAACACACAGAAACATAAATTACAAAAAGAAACAAAAATATCTGGCAAAAACAAGACATTCGTGCAAAATAGATAACAGCATATTTCTACTTTATGCTCAATCTGCCATGCTGCAGCCCAGTCATCCAGCTTATCTCTATCCCTCTGAAGCCTCTTTGCATCTTCACCACTACTCACATTTTCCTAGTTTTAAATCATCAGCAAACTCAGAAACATGGCATTTCTTGTGAATAGCTGGGCCTTCACACCTTGGACAAACGCCGCAATCTTCCTGTACTTGATGTTGTGAGGTTCATCCATCTGGAGGCTGCACATTGGGGCTCTAATACTCTCACCTAGAGGGGGGAGTTTATGGTATTCCTCTCGGTCCTCTCCTCTACTTGGCTAATATCTGTCCCTGATCTATGCTGCCCCTTTGTCACAATTTTGTTCCATTCCCATGTCAGTTTTCCCTCTCCTCTTGATACCGATCTACAACGGGGGATCCCTTCTCCTGCCGTTCCCCTGATCGTACCAGTGAACATCCAACTTCTACACCAGCCTCCATTACAGAGCTGCAATATCCAAAGTACCATGACAGCAATTTAGCGCTTCCTTTGCAGCCTCTTGAGGCACCCTCTCCATGTATGTCACCTTCTGCATTAAGAGTGTTAGTGAGCTGACTGGGTCCCTCTGTCTGCCTGCGTGTTTGGAGAAGGAGACTCGGAAGGTTTAACCTGAGTCCAGTGTTTCCACTGCCAGGTCTACACACAGTGGCCCGTATTGGTCAGGAGCACCAGCATTTGGTCCTGTTCGCCTTAACCTGTCAGAGAACTCCCTTACCATCACATGGTCAACCAGGTGAAGGCTGATTATCTTCTCGCACTCTCTGTTTCACTCTGGGTAACAGTGACCACTGCTCAGGGTGTCTCCATTCTAGTATAGAGTGGCCAGTGCCCACAGTATCCCACACTGGTGATGGAGTGGCCACTGGGTATCCCACTTTGATAGAGGTTGACCAGCATCCAGGCCATCCCACTGCAGGACAGTGACCAGTCCCTTGGACATAGAAACATAGACAACTGGTGCAGGAGTAGGCCATTCGGCCCTTAAAGCCTGCACCGCCATTCAATATAATCATGGCTGATCATCCAACTCAGTATCCTGTACCTGCCTTCTCTCCATACCCCCTGATCCCTTTAGCCACAAGGGCCACATCTAACTCCCTCTTAAATATAGCCAATGAATTGGCCTCAACTACTTTCTGTGGCAGAGAATTCCACAGATTCACCACTCTCTGTGTGAATTTTTATTTCTCATCTCGGTCCTAAAAGACTTCCCCCTTATCCTTAAACTGTGACCTCTTGTTCTGGACTTCCCCAACATCGGGAACAATCTTCCTGCATCTAGCCTGTTCAACCCCTTAAGAATTTTGTAAGTTTCTATAAGATCCCCCCTCAATCTTCTAAATTCTAGCGAGTACAAGCCGAGTCTATCCAGTCTTTCTTCATATGGAAGTCCTGCCATCCCAGGAATCAGTCTGGTGAACCTTCTCTGTACTCCCTCTTTGACATCCTTCCCTGGAACAGATACTCACTGACCAGAACATCCTACCATGGAACAGAGTGACCACTGCCCAGGACATCCCAGTCTAGAACAGAATGGCTACTGCCCAGGACAGGGACCTTTGCTGTTTGTGAAACATACAGTGTATAAATGACCTGCGTGTAAATGTAGACGCGTTGCTGAGTAAGTTTGCTGACGACACCAAAATTGGAGGAGTTGCAGACAGTGAGGAAGGCTATCGGAAGATACAGCGAGATATAGATCAGCTGCAGAAATTGGCGGAGAAATGGCAGTCCTCGCTGATGAAAGACAGCGGAGGAAGGTCAGCAGTCGACTCTCGAATGGAGCCATAAGGCAGCATCGGTATAACAGGTATGAAATGTTATTGAATAGGTATTTGTGTAAGTTACGCTGTTTTTCCTCTGAACTGAATATGATGACTAAATTTTGCAAATTACTGCCTGATAAATAAATATATTATTTTTTTGGCTATATTGGCTGCATTGTGTTGCATTTTTTGGACATATTCATCCTTCATCTATAAGATTGATTCCACTTCCCATGTTTTAACCAATTGTTATAGCACATGTTGGCTCTGGCACTTAGAGTCGTAGAGTTATGCAGCACGGAAACAGGCCCTTCGGCGCAACTTGCCCCTGCTGACCAAATTGCCGAGTCCCACTAGTTTCCCCATGTAGAAATTACAGCAGTGTTTATGCATAATCCTTCCATTTCAGGGCACCATAATGTTTGGGACACAGCAATGTCATGTAAATTAAAGTAGTCATGTTTAGTATTTTGTTGCATATCCTTTGCATGCAATGACTACTTGAAGTCTGTGATTCATGGACATCACCAGTTGCTGGGTGTCTTCTCTGGTGATGCTCTGCCAGGCCTCTATTGCAGCCATCTTCAGCTTATGCTTGTTTGGGGGGCTAGTCCCCTTCAGTTTTCTCTTCAGCATATCAAAGACATGCTCAATTGGGTTCAGATCGGGTGATTGACTTGGCCACTCAAGAATTGACCCTTTTTTAGCTCTGTTGCTAAACTCCTTTGTTGCTTTAGCAGTATGTTTGGGATCATTGTCTTGCTGTAGAATGAACCGCCGGCCAATGAGATTTGAGGCATTGGTTTGAACTTGAGATAGGATGTGTCTATACACTTCAGAATTCATTATGCTACTACCATCAGCAGTTGTATCATCAATGAGGATAAGTGAGCCAGTACCTTCAGCAGCCGTATATGCCCAGGCCATAACACCCCCACCACCGTGTTTCACAGATGAGGTGGTATACTTTGGATCTTGGGCAGTTCCTTCTCTCCTCCATACTTTGCTCTTGCCATCACTCTGATATAAGTTAATCTTCGTCTCATCTGTCCACAAGACCTTTTTCCAGAACTGTGGTTACTCTTTTAAGTACTTCTTGGCAAATTGTAACCTGGCCATCCTATTTTTGTGGCTAACCATCTTGCAGTGTAGCCTCTGTATTTCTGTTCATGAAGTCTTCTGCAGACAGTGGTCATTGACAAATCCCCACCTGACTCCTGAAGAGTGTTTCTGATCTGTCGGACAGGTGTTTGGGGATTTATCTTTCTTATAGAGAGAATTCTTCTGTGTTTAACTGTGGAGGTCCTCCTTGGCCTGCCAGTCCCTTTGCGATTAGTAAGCTCACCAGTGTTCTCTTTCTTCTTAATGATGTTCCAAACAGTTGATTTTGGTAAGCCTAAGGTTTGGCTGATGTCCCTAACAGTTCTATTCTGGTTTCTCAGTCTCATAATGGCTTCTTTGACTTTCATTGGCACAACTTTTGTACTCATGTTGATAAACAGCAATAAAAGTTTCCAAAGGTGATGGAAAGACTGGAGGAAAGACTAGGTACCGAGAGTTCTCTTATACCTGCATTAAGGAAGCAATTAAACACACCTGAACAATTACAAACGCCTGTGAAGCCATGTGTCCCAAATATTATGGTGCCCTGAAATGAGGAGACTATGTACAAACACTGCTGACATTTCTACATGGTGAAACCAAAAGGTATAAAAATGGCCTTTAATAAAATCTGACAATGTGCACTTTAACCACATGTGATTTTTTTCTATTACAAATCTCAAATTGTGGAGTACAGAGGCAAATAAATAAATGGTGGGTCTTTGTCCCAAACATTATGGATGGCACTGTACACATCATGCTCTGTGTGAAAAGGTTACCTCTTAGGTTCGTTTTAAATCTTTTCCCCTCAACTTAAACCTATGCCCTCTAGTTTTAGACTCTCCGACCCGAGGGCAAAGGCTGTGGCTATTTACCTTATCTATGGCCCTTGTAATTTTGTAAACCTCTACAAAGCTGCAAGCAAAAACGTCCCAGCTTACCCAGCCTCTACTTATAACGTAAGCTTTCAGACCCAGCAACTCCCTCGTAAATCTCCTCTGCACCCTTCCGAGTTTAATGACATCCTTCCAGTAGCAAGGTGACCAGAACTGGACACAGTACCCCAAATGTGGCCATACCAATATCTTGTACAAGTGTAACATGATGGCATGTTGGCCTTTATAACAAGAGGAGTCAAGTATAGGAGCAAAGGGGTCCTTCTGCAGTTGTACAGAGCCCGATTGAGACCACACCTGGAGTATTGGGTGCAGTTTTGGTCCCCTAATTTGTTGCTTTAGCATTCTTGCTATTGAGGGAGTGCAGCAAAAGTTTTAATTCCCGGGATGGCGGGACGGTCATATGCTGAGAGAATGGAGTGGCTGGGCTTGTATACTCTGGAGTTTAGAAGGATGAGAGGGGATCTTATTGAAACGTATAAGATTGTTAAGGGTTTGTACACGCTAGAGGCAGGAAACTTCCCGATGTTGGGGAAGTCCAGAACCAGGGGCCACAGATTAAGAATTATGGGTAAGCCATTTAGAACGGAGACGAGGAAACACTTTTTCTCACAGAGAGTTGTGAGTCTGTGGAATTCTCTGCCTCAGAGGGTGGTGGAGGCCGGTTCTCTGGATACTTGCAAGATAGAGCTAGATAGGGCTCTTAAAGATAGCGGAGTCAGGGGATATGGGGAGAAGGCAGGAACGGGGTACTGATTGTGGATGATCAGCCATGATCACATTGAATGGCGGTGCTGGCTCGAAGGGCCAAATGGCCTCCTCCTGCACCTATTGTCTATTGTCTATAACACCATGACCGATGAAGCCAAGTGTGCCAAATGCCTTCTTCACCACTCTGTCCTCCTGTATTGCTGCTTTCACAGAACTGTATACCTGTATCCCAACAATACATTTCCCAAGGCTCGACCATTCACTGTGTAAGTCCTACGCTGGTTTGTCCTACCAATATGCAACATTTTACATTTATTTGAATTAAACTTCATCTGCCATTGCTCAGCCCATTTTACCAATTGATCAAGATCCTATTGTAATTTCAGATAACTTTCTTCACTGTTCATTTTACCAACAATGTGAGCGTCATCTGCAAACTTCCTAACCATGCCACCTACATTCACATGCAAATTGTTCATGTAAATACCAAAAGACAGTGGACCCAGCACCAATCCCCTCGTTACCGGCCTCCTTTCTGTGAAACAACCCTCTACCACCACCCTGTCTCCTACCTTCACGCCAATTTTGTATCCTAGTGGCTAGCTCGCCCTGGATCCCGTGTGATCGAACTTTCCAAACCAGGCTACCAAACATCTCAACTGTGGCATGAGTTTCTGCCTCCTCCAGCCTTTCATAGAGTGTGTTCCAGACCCCAGCCACACTTTAGGTGGAAGAAAAAAGTATTCTCACCTTCCCTCTCACTCTTCCTCCTTTTCCTGTGATTTACTTCTTCAAATTAAATTATTTTTGTAACTGTGAGCACCATCCCTAAAATGTCCAACTTTATTTTTAGATGTCTGGATCGCACTTTTATGAAGAATACTCAGCAGCTTTCTGGGAAGATTTTGTATCTTTCTCCTTCTTCCCATTCTTGGCAAGCTTTAGAATATGTGCAGAACATCTTGCCATCTGCCCCATGTACAGTAAGTGTTCTCACTGCATAGTTTAGTTTGCTCGCTCTGTGCAAGATGTATAAATCCTGTTTTAACATTTCAATTGTGACCGTATTACTAACTTGAAAAGGAGTCCTCACTTTTGATTCGGTTTAATTTGCGACAACTAAACCAGATTTAGTTACACAATTACTATTAATTACACAAGAGGGCAGCAGAGTTCTTTATTAGAGGTTGTGAAGAGAGAGATTTGAAATTGCAGATCAGAAATGAATTTAATGCAAAGTAATAGTTTTGTTATAGTCAAATAAACTAAGAGCCATTAGAAGTTATTTAAGTCAAACGAACTGCGTCCTTAAAAATGCACTGTTTTTTTCTGTCTTGTCTTTAAAAATAATCCACCGCAGGGCTGTTATACCAAGGTTTTGAATTGAGGCTGAGAATTTTAAAAATGCTGGAAATCTGAAATAAAAACAGAAAATGCTGGAAACACCCACTAGGTTGGTTCTGCTCCAGCAATGAGTTCTAGACCTGAAACATAACTGTTTCTCACTCCACACACGCTGCTTGACCTGCTGCGTGTTTCCAACAATTCCTGTTTTTAATTTTAAAGTGTAGCTTTCACGGACAGAAGGACGGAATCTGAGCATGTGATTTCCCCCAAACGTTGCTGCAAATCCTGGAAACATGGCAGGGTATGAATGATTTAATCTATTTTACACACTGCACCTAGCCTTTGTACGTCTCATGTATGATCAAGAGAGCGTCTAACTATGTTTTGTGGGAATGTTTTTGGTTTGAGGACAGTTGCAGATGGATTGAAGTGTTTGTGAGGAACTATGCATCTTTTCTTTTATTGGAATATATTGTTTTGGACTCTTTTTACGTTACTTGTGGTAATATGCCGATTTAACCTGAAAGGTGAGACCTCTGTTTAGTTTAGTTCAGAGATACAGCACGGAAACAGGCCCTTCGGCCCAACAAGTCCGCGCCGACCAGTGATCCCCGCACATTAACACTACCCTACACACACTTGGGACAATTTACGATTATACCCAGCCAATTAACCTGCAAACCTGTACGTCTTTGGAGCGTGGGAGGACATCAGAGCACCCGGAGAAAATGCAAGTGGTCACGGGGAGAACATACAAACTCTGGACAGACAAGCACCCGTAGTTATGATCGAACCAGGGTCTCTGGCGATGTGAGGCAGCACTCTACTGCTGTGCCACCGTGCCGCCCCTCTGCTTAAGCTTCACATTATTCCATCAACGTGAAAACTTCTCTCCTGCCTTCAAAGGCCATTTCAATTTCATTTCCAATGTATTTCTTTGCATGATTCAGAGGGAGCGCAGTGTTCCTTATGCTTTGGGAGCCTGGCTTCACACTGGGCTTCAGTTAAACTCTGCCAGTGGTATCACACCTTCTAGCTTCTGAGTCATCTCTCAAGAGCACTATACGCATGAAACTGCTTATTTTTAATGCAAAGCTGATAAAGTCAGGCACCCACAAATAATTAGAATCCAGCTCCAGTAGATTGTTGCTTTGAAACAGAACAAAAAATCTACTTCTCATTTTTATTGCTATGTAGGAACAGTATTTACTGAGAGAAAATGCTTTTAAACCAGATTCTGTCAGTTACACAGGGATTCAGGCGGAGTGACAGATGTAGAATCCCTGCATATCATGGAAAGTGGGGGTGCCTGTTTTAAAAGGGCTGTCAACAAATACTGTTAATTACAGAGAAATAAAAGCAGAAGAGGATTTTTTTTTGTTTCAAAGCAAAGCGTACTGGAATTGGCTATTTGTCATTCATGTGCCCTTTCCTTGATCAGAGTGGGCATAACTGAAAAACAGTTATTATCAGTTGAAAAACAGTGAAAGCCTTCAACGTGTAAGCTTAAAATATTTTTTAATATTGTGAATTTATAAGCTATTCCAGCCAGTCATTCAAGTAACAAAGTCATGATATTGTCAGAGACTTGATTATTAAGGCCAAGGTTAGACTGATGCTATTGTTTAAGGAATGTGGGAGGAAACTGAAGCCCCTGGAGAAAGCCCATACGGTCACAGGAAGAACGTACAAACTCCACACCGAGAGTACCCGTAGTCAGGATCGGACAAGTAACTATACCGCTGCCCCACATGCCGCCTATGGAATGAATGGTGGGGAGTGTGGTCTGTGCGATGGACTGGGCTACATCTACACCTCTCTGCAATTTCGTGCAGTCTTGGGCAGAGTTGTTCCGAAACCAAGCTGTGATGTAACCCGACAGTATGCTTTCTGTGGTGCATCTGAAGAGGTTTGTAAGAGTCATGGGAGACATGCCAAACATTTCAGTTATGACGAGAGCCTGGTTAGGCTGGGCTTTTCCTTGCAGTGGAGGAGATTGAGGGGTTCCTGCTTGAGGAAGATACAATTTTGAGGGACGTAGCTAGAGTAGACAGTAGGAAACGTTCACCATCGCAGAGGTATCTAAAAACCAGAGGGCAGAGGTTTAGAGTGAGCAGTAAGAGCTGTAGAGGGAATCTGAGGGAGAATATTTTCATCTGGAGTGCGATTAGTATCTGGAACACGATGCCTGAGGAAATGGTGGAGGCAGAGACTCTCATGACTCTTAAGAAGTAGCCAGATTGGGACTTGGATTGCCAAGATGTTAAAGACATGGGTCCATGGCTGCAAAATATGCTTAGTATAGATGAGTACTCAATGTGGCCATGATGGGCCAAAGGGCCAGTTTCTGTGCTGTACATATAGTGAAATGTAGAGCATCACCTCCCAAATACATGACCTTTACCACCTCATGGGACAAGGGCAACTGGTGCATGGGAAAACAATTCCTGCAGGCTTCCCTCTAAGACGCCCCCTTTCCCGAGTTAGAACCAGGTCACCGGTCCTTCATCATCACTGGTTCTGACTCCTGGAACTACCCCCCCCCCCCCAACAGCTTTGGCTGGAAGGGCTGCAGTGGTTGAAGAAGTCAGCTGACTGCCACCCTCTCAGGGACAGTTAGGGATGGTTGATAAATATTTGCCTTGCCAGTGATACCCATATCCTGAGTATGATTTAGTTTTGTAAAAAGGTATTATTAAACACTTAAGCCGGGTGCGGAGAGGCTGTTTAATTAGTCTGCATTGCTGTTTTTTTGCTTAAAGACTTGAGAGATGCGGTGCAGTGCTTTCAGAGCTGTAAATAAATGGAGCTGTGCCCCATCTGGTGGATGGAAATGAAGAGATAATTTCAGTGCTGCCCTTCACTTGTCCTTGTTCTTGTGCTGCGAGCTCTGTCACCGGTAGCAATCGCTCCACTGGAAAGAATAAAACCCTTGCCCCAGTCTCCAATTATATCAGAAATTTCTGAAAGGTCCCTGTCTTCATTTGGCGGTGTCGTGCAGCTTTCCCAGCTTATTTAAAACAAAATCTTACATTTTCATAAATGTCTTATTACGTCTCTGTGAAGTCCCAGTGCACTTTACAATCAATGGGCATATAATGTAAATTCATTATATTCATGAATGTTTTATTTATACATTGTTAACGTTGTTGGACTGTTTCCAGTTTCTGGGAACATTTCATTTTACTGAAGCTCAGTGTAAACTGAATAGATCTGCAGGTGATGCCAGACTGCGTAGGGCAGAGCTGAATCTGTGGGAGAGGCTCCGCCAATGCACATACAACTCAGAGGCCAAATGTGGTACGAATCACACTCCAGGAGAAGTGGTCAGAATATATGGTGCTCTGGTCAATTCGATAAATTAGACTGAAGGAAGACAAAACATCAGACTCCATTACAAATGCCTCAGTTTTGATTGATTGATCGACAGATACAGCATGGAAACAGGCCCTTGGGCCCACCGAGTCCACAGATCATCAATCACCTGTTCACACAAGTTCTGTGTTATCCCACTTTTGCATCCATTCTTTACACACTATGGGCAATTTATAGTGGCCAATTAACCTACAAACCTGCGCGTCTCTTTGGGATGTGGAAAGAAACCGGAGTTCCCGGAGGAAACCCAAGCAGTCACAGGAGAACGTACAAAGTCCATACCCACGATGTCAAGATTGAACCCTGGTCTCTGAGGCAGTGGCTCTACATGCTACGCCACTGTGCTACCCTGTGGTACTGTGTGCTTTTGTGGGATGCACACCATAGATGCAGGAAGATTGTTCCCGATGTTGGGGAGGTCCAGGACAAGGGGTCACAGCTTAAGGATAAAGGGGAAATCCTTTAGGACCGAGATGAGAAGGACTTTTTTCACACAGAGAGTGTTGGGTCTCTGGAACTCTCTGCCACAGAGGGTAGTTGAGGCCAGTTCATTGGCTATATTTAAGAGGGAGTTAGATGTGGCCCTTGTGGCTAAGGGGATCAGAGGGTATGGAGAGAAGGCAGGTACGGGATACTGAGTTGGACGATCAGCCATGATCATATTGAATGACGGTGCAGGCTCGAAGGGCCGAATGGCCTACTCCTGCACCTAATTTCTATGTTTCTATGATAGGCAGGCTTTCAAGAAGGTTTAATACAGATTCAGAAGGATTTTACCAGAAATACATATTTCAGAAAAGACAAAGTTTTGCACTTTTTACAATAACAACGCAATGATTTAAAATCCTGAAATGTTGGTTTAGAGTAGACAGCGGCAGCTTGTATCCAGTGCTTCAGAGGTGAGGAACAAGTGGTCTTGGATGCAGAATTAAATGTAAGACTTCAACCAGACAACAGGATCTTCACTCCGAGAGTTGTGGAGTTCACAGTGGTTGGCACAGACATTATTCAAAATCAGATTTAATTGAATGTTAAAGGAATAGGGAATACATACATACACTGATCTCACTATCTTCCATGTCCATCTCCTTGGTGAATACTGATGCAAAATGCTTGTTTAGTACGTCACCTACATCCTTTGACTCCACGCATAAATTCCCTTCTTGATCCATAAGTGGTCCTACCCTCTCCCTAGCTATTAATGTATTATTGTTTTTTAATGTATGTATAAAATACATTGAGATTCTCTTTCATCTGACTTTCCAATGACAATTCATGGCCCCTTCTGGCCTTCCTAATTTCCTGCTTCAGTTCTTTCCTGCTTTCTTTGTATTCCTCAAAGGTCCTGTCTGATGTCATCTTCCTGATCCTTATATACGCTTCCTTTTATTATTTTTACTTCTGGTTAGGGATTTATGCTGAGATCCCATGTGGGCATGAAATTGCCTGGATGTGCTTAATATGAGAACTCTATATAACATAGCTCTGTATCTGGTATTCGGACTTACAGTAATTATCTGTACATCTTTTCAATTGTCATTTACTGGTAATCTACAATGTGACAATTATATATTTTGCAGTGTAGTATCGTGCCATCCATTGTGGCATTGCGCTGTCAATTGTGGCGTGCTTTTGATTTATTACATGTGGCACAGTGCCATCCATTATGTAAGTGATGTAGTGCTATTACCTACCTCTTCATACAGGGGGAAAGAAAAGAACCAGTGAAAGCCACACATCATTTTTGCAGCAGTTACTATACATTGCACGCAAGTTGTGGAATGCAACATGATCTCTGATCACTGCCATTGTTTGATCTTCAAGCACATTTTAAAGAAAATTGGGTTTTTCCAGGATTCATTGATAAAGAAAAGTAATTATTTTATTGATTAAATCTTGACGTCATCTGTATTAGCAAGTGCAATCTGTAAACTGCATTAGGTACTGACAAACAGATTTTAATTTAATCTAATGTGGCTAGACATTCAAAGTAATGATCTTACCTCTGGACTTGCTTTGAAATATATAGGATCTGTCTGTTAATTTATCAAATTTAATGTCCAGCTAGCCTTTCTGCTTCAGTAGTGGAAAACAGTTGAGGCATTGTTCCCCAATGCTCTCTTGCTGTGAAAAATAAAATAAAAGCTCTCACCCACAAATTTCACTGTTCAGTTCCTAAACTCAAGGTAAGAATCTGCAATAAAAACACTGTCCAAATACTAAGCGGGTTTAGGCAGCATCTGTGGAGATAGAAACAGAGTTAACATTTCAGGTCAATGATCTTTCATCAGAGTGGGAAAAGTTGTTTTAAGTTGTAGAGAAGGGTGAAGATACCAGTGGCAATGACCGTGATAGGGTGATGGCCAAGGTTGCCCAAGTGACAAATGCCTCTGGAGCCGTGCAGTCTGTAGATGAATGTGATCAGGGAGAATAAAATACAAAAGATGCAGGAGCTGTGGGAGGCAGAACCCAATAGCAGCTGCAAATCTGGAACAAGAGAATGCTGGAAATACCCAGCAGACCAGGCAGCATCCGTGGAGAGAGAATGGCTGCGTTAATGTTACAGGTGGATGACGTTACATTAGAACAGGCCACTTCTGCCACAAACAGGGGAGTCTGGTTATCTTAAATTGTTGAATTCACGATTGAACTGAGGGGGGAGAGTTGAAGAGCTGGAGGCAAGAACATATAGTCCAGTCATTGATTAGAAGGAGATCTTGACAGCAGCAGACTTGAGCTGTCCTTTTACCAGTTTCTATCCAATTCCTCTGGTCTTGCAATGCGGATGATGCACAATCATAACCTGGCACAGTGGCCCAGAAGAAATGTAGCCACCCTCCACACCCTACCCCTTGTGTCTGAGGTTGGACTTTGGCAGTGTATCTGCAACTGCACCTGTTCAGAAGTTTAAGAAGTTTGTTTGGAAGTTTGATATTTTCTGCAAAAGAGATTTATTAAAACTCAAGCACATTATTTTCCCAAAGATAATCGGCAAATGTTACTGTGCCTACCTGCCATTTTCTATCCTAAACTGTTTAACATTTACTGCAATGGTATTTTGCACCTTCTTAAATTATTGCAATCAAATTCTTCTTAAAGTAACTCAGAGATGTATTTTTCTCAGTTCATTCAGTTGAGCATCATCGACAGTAAGATAGTTTAAAGACCCAAGGAGATTGCTTTATTCCAATGTCTGCACTTTCATTAAGATAAAGAAACTTCAGTGATTACGCTGGTGCAGGAGGGATGATATGTGGCCAAAGAAAAATAATTGATTCTTTGGGTAAAACACTTGGAGAGATTTCAGAATGAAAATACATTGGTTTCACTGCTGCTTCCTCCCTGTGCTCCCCACCATAATTCCTCTCTTTCCAAAGCCCCTGTCAACTTATCACCCGCACACTACCCATTTGTGACTTGCAACAGGCTGGGAGCTGACCTCGTCTGACTGTTAATTTTGGCCACATATCATCCCTCCTGCACCAGCATCATCACTGAAGCACAATTAGATGGATGGCCAATTTAACGTGCGTGAGGTCGCGTGAATGTGTCAACATTGTGACGTCTTTCAAAATAGTCGGATGAAATTGTCATGATCGTGGCTATACCTGAAAGGTTTTGTTTTAATTGGTTATTTTAGGTCTCCTCGTCATTAGTGGTAAAGTGATTGTGAGGGGTTCGTTTACTGAAGATTTTTTTATGGCCTTCGCAGAGCATAGAAATATTTGTTAGAGCTTTAGACATTTACAGAGATCTGCTATTGTATACAGAATCAGCTCTGTAAAATTGGTTGAATATATCCCATGATGTAACAGTTGCAAGTATTATTTTCAGTTAATAATGTTATTAATGCAGAGCATTAGATGTTACTTTTAGAGCATTAGATGCTACAGGCCATTTAGTCTATCAATATTGCTCTTCCAACCATCTTTCCTCAAGGACCCGTCTTCAGACTTATCCTCAATGCCTCAGCCTTTGAAGGCAGTGCCGTCTTCACTACCCTTCTCCTTTCTTTCCTTCCACGATCTGCAGTGGATGACCTCTGTTATTCACCATTGAAATCTGTTTGCCATATTCTTGCCTGTTTCCTGGAAATATGTTGTCCTTCATTATTACTGGGTCTATATTCAGGAACGCCCTCCCCAACAACACTGTGGGAGCACCTTCACCATAGTGACAGCAATGGGTTCAAGAACCCTCTCTTCTCAGGTGCAATTAGAGATGGTCAATATATGCTGGCCTGATTCAAATCCTGATAAAATGTATACAAAGTTTCAAAATAAATAACTTATCTATCTAAATAACTTAATCTGTCGTTTTCACACCTTACGCTTCCATATCTCTACTCTCCCTCTCCCCTGACTCTCAGTCTGAAGAAGGGTCTCGACCTGAAACATCACCCATTCCTTCTCTCCACAGATGCTGCCTGACCCGCTGAGTTACTCCAGCATTTTGTGTCTATCTAAATAAGAAGCAGGCCATTGTGAACGTCTATTATGTGGTGTTTATAAATGAACATGACAATCACTGCATTAAAAAAAAATCTCCATATCGATATTGTTTGTGTTCATCCCTGAATTGCTCTCCTCCACCGGTCCTCCACTGTGCATATATCAAAGGACGAAACACCCTGATTCGTCGGCTCCGAGGCGGTCTGCCCCACTCAGAAGGGAGATATAAGGATGGTGCTATCAGCGCCGCCGTTTGTGTTGCTGCAATTTCTGCAGCCACTGTTGCCGCCGTTGCTGTAATTGTAACTGCAACTATTGCTGCCGCCGCCGCCAGTGTGAGGACCGGACCGGACCGGCCGAGCACGCTGTGTTTTGGCGCCGGACTGAGCACGCGCCACCCCTCCCTCCCTCATCCACTGCTGTGCGTCCATCAGACACCTTTCGGCTTCGAGACTATAACTGCGAAGGTTTTTTTATTTAAATGAAAGAGAAAGGAGCTTTTCTGTCAGAATCAACGATGCCGGCAGGGAGCCAAGAATCTGAATGTACTCTGAGTTATCAGGTACTGTGACCTCTGAAGTACGTCGTATGTGTAAATGTTATGTGTGACAGGACCCTGGAATCTCGCTCCAACACCTAGCGTTTGCTTTTAAATGGGATGGGAGGTACCGGACTCATTTCAAGTGATGAGCGCCGCTTAAATTGTGATCCGTTGTCTTAAACATTGTCTTAAACTCCTCACTGTGAAGGTAAATATGTATTGTCCCAGTCAATGCGGCAGTGCCATTTAATATTTTTGTCATGTGTGCTGCGTGCATGTTCTGCCTTCCTGAGTGCCGGCTGCTGCTGAATACGTTTCGGATAAAACGGCTCGGACTAGTACATTGAAAGAGGGAGCGGGAGGGAGAAGGGGGTTGGGGGTGGTGAGGAAGAAATGATGAGGGGGATGGGAAGGAGTCGTTTCATAATGACTACATTACAGATTAACCTTGAGGGCGCTGAAAATGAATTCTGGGCCAAGAACATGTCAAATATGTCAGCCTGTTAGATTTTATGACAGGTGGTTTTGTGATTGATTTGTTTTGCTGCAACATGAATATTATAATAAAGTTTTATCGAAGAGTGCCGTTCAGTATCTTAGCCCTGATCGTTGCTGTTTTGCTTTTGTCTTGAAATGTGTTTCATCTGGTGGAGTCAGAACTCTGCCTCTCTCTGCTTGGATTGTAGGAGTATGCTGCATATTGCTATTGATTGTATGTGTGTCATGTTTGGCTATTTCTACCTGTGTTTCAATGTTATGAATGCTCACTGTAAAGTGAGCATTATATTGTGCACTGAGAGCTTTGTGTAAGATGGTTTATAACCTCTTAAAGGTACTGCATCATTGGGAGCCTTAGATGTGGCCTCATTGCAGAATACTGCAAATGCAAACACTGAGCTGCTGGAAAAGTGAGATGGTGCTGTTTTGATTGGTAATTGGTTCGTCAACTATTTTTCCCTGCCCAGATACAAAACTCCATTTACATTGGAACATTACACCAGAAGCTGTAGTTATGCCTTGCTACCGTTAGCCAAAATGCAGTAAGTGACATGCAATTTACTCCATTCCACTGTTAACACGCCCCAGGTACTTTTTCTAATTGTCTTTTGTATGTTCACCATGCTGGTTCTTGACATTCTCAAGATTTTCATGGTTTTTCTATTTTTCTTTCTGTTGGCTAGATTGTGAGACTATAAAGACTATAATGTTTAAGAAGGAACTGCAGATGCTGGTTTAAACCAAAGACAGACACAAAAAGCTGGAGTAACTCAGCGGGACAGGCAATATCTCTGGAGAGAAGGAATGGGTGACATTTCGGGTAGAGATCCTTCAGTCTCGACCCGAAACGTCACCCATTCCTTCTCTCCAGAGATGCTCCGGTTTTTGTGTCCATCTAAGACTATACTATTGCCAGGGTGAGAGGGTCTGAGCTTTAGGGAGAGGTTGAGTAGGCTAGCACAGGAGGATGAGGGGTGATCTTATAGAGGTGTATAAAATCATGACAGGAATAGATTGGGTGGACACACACCGTCTCTTGCACAGAGTAGGGGAATAGAGGATCAGAGGACATGGGTTTAAGGTGAAGGGGAAAAGATTCAATAGGAATCTGAGGAGTAACGTTTTTCACACAAAAGGTGGTGGGTGTATGGAACAAGCTGCCAAAGGAGGTAGTTGAGGCAGGGACTATCACAGCATTTAAGAAATAATTAGACAGGTATAGGTCATGTTTGGAGGGATATGGGTCAAACACAGGCAGGTGGGGCTAGTGCATATGTGTCATGTTGGGCCGAATGTCCTGTTTCCATGCTGTGTGACTCTATAGACATTTTCCTACTGTTTCTTCAGAGTTCTTTGTGTGACTTGACAGGTAAGTATACCCAAACTGGACATCAGAATGGGAACTTTTGTGTACGTCATCAATTTTGTTCCAAAGTATTGAAACATCAACAGGAATTTTTGGTTTTGGTGGACATTTTTTCCACAGAAGATTTGTGGTAAGTTATAAAAAGTGAAAACCAAAGATGTGTTACTGCACCTAAATGCGCTAATTCACCTTCTCTGTTCATTTTGTTGTTGACTCTCTATTCTTCATTTGTTCTGCCAAATAAAGGGGGTTAATGTTCACTGCTTCTGTAAGGGAGGCATCTTACCTTTACCTGCCTTGTGGATGAAAAAAAATGCTTTTCCTGCAGAAGGCAATCATCACATAATGACTTTGTTTTCAGCTTTGAAATTGTGACGTTTTGATTTATTTTGTTCCTCATTGTTGTATGTATTTGCTGCAAAACAATGAATTTTTCACTTTCTAAATTATTCATTAAATGTTTGTACTCGCCTCCTCAAATGCAGAAATTGGACTATCTTTTCTCTTATGCACCCTTGCCTCTGCTTGTATAAGACCTTAAATTAAAATTGTCTGCAATAAAAGTTCTGCAATCTTGCTGCTCATTTTGCAAGATAGGTGAGGAAATAATCCCAATGCTGCTTCCAATTGGTTCTTAAATTATTCCAGGATTTTGGCCTCTGCATTTTCATCCATCCTGTATAGTTATTATTTTTGTCAATAACTGACCAGAAACTCAACTGTACCGGCCACGTCTGGTCGGCAGGGATGGGTCGGGCTGCAGAGCCTGTTTCCGAGCTGTATAACTGTAATTTTGCTTAACCAGTTCATTATGGTGCAAAGTATGGAAAGTCAGTATACAGAATATGAAAGGAGAATCCATTCACAATGTTGGTTGATATGCACCCTATCTTTCTTGTGTTGCTTTGTAGAAATGAGCTGATGTCTTGTTTTGGAAAAAAAATCCTTGTGAGCAGCAGTGAGCTGACGGACTGTACATGATACATCACAGCCAATCCTCGCTCTGTATGTAGGTTCTCACACACTATCCACTGTACTATTACTTAGACACAAACGTATCCCAGCTAACATAGGCTAACAAATCACAGTCAAATAGCACGTCTGACATCTTGATGCCAGTGCATTCATTAGGTTTCGGGGAAAAGTGAAAAGTGAACTTTTGTTAAGCCGTTGAATGCCCTAAAGCATAAAGTAGCGCACGCTTCAATAGTGATGGGGAATAACTATATCTGAGGATGTGTGTGCCGGCTCTGGAGAGGGTCATGGGGAGGTTTACAAGAATGATCCCAGGAATGAGTAGATTAACCTATGATGAGCATTTGTCGGCACTGGGCTTGTACTCGCTGGAGTTTAGAAGAATCAGGGGGGACTTCATTGAAACATACAGAATAGTGAAAGGCTTAAGGGCCTGTCCCACTTGGCGATTTTTTTCAGCGACTGTTGGCATCATGGACTGATGTATCAGGTCACAGAAAAAACTTGCGGCGTGATGTGAGCTTTGGGATGTGAGAGGGAACCAGAACACCTGGAGGAAACCCACGTGGTCACAGGGAGAACGTGCAAACTCCACGGAGATAGCACCCGAAGTCAGGATCGACCCTGGGTCTCTGGCACTGTGAGGCAGCAGCTGTGCCACTATGCTGCAATATATTGGGTGAAACTTAGAAAATTTTGAAAACAAGGACAAGATTGTGCTCATATAATGTTAGATCTCCGATGTGAGAAGTGGATGCATCGATCTCCCAATGATATCTAAATAAATACTCAATACAATCTTGAGTATACAGAATGGAGGTAAGGATGGCTTTCTCTGATATAATAAACCTAAATGTGTAAAGGTAGTAGAAACAATAATTTATGAAAAGGCTATTTCAATTCCTACACCGATTCCAATTTTATAGCAGATGCTATGCAGCACTGGATAAATTCTTGCCACCTCTGGCTGATTGTTAACCTTTCAGTTCAAAGACCCTGTGCTTCAAATCTTTGATCTGAAATGTTAATTTTGTTTCTCTTTCCACAGATGCTGCCTGATCTGTTGAGAATCTCCAGTACTTTGCATATTCTGGAAATCCTGAAATGAAAGTTTTATGATTTTGAAAGTTGGTAACTGTTGGTTATGAAATGCAGTCGAGGGAGACAGAGTTCAACTAGTGAGAATGGCACCATAATTCACTTATGACTTTGACGTGGTCCACATGATTCACAACAGCATCGAAGCTATGCCAACAAAGCACACCAATGTTTCTACATCCTCGGAAAACTAAGGAAGTTTGCATGTCTCCAACAGTTCATGCCAACTTCTACAGATTTTGGTTTGGGAACAACTTTGCCCAAGACTGCAAGAAATTGCAGAGAGTTGTAACCCAGTCCATCACACTTCAGACTCCCCACCATCGATCCCATCTACCCGTCATGCTGCCTCGGGGAAAGCAGTCAACATAATCAAGGACCTTTTTCACCCTGGTCATTGCCTCTTTTCTGCTCTCTCTGTTGGGCAGAAGATAGTGAAGTATGGGAATCTTCAATCTTTGGCTCATGCACCTTCAGCATTTTCTGGAAGAGGTATTTGGCTGCCTCGCAAGCGGTTTCATAAGTGACCTTTGTACAGAAAGACTGCCTCATGTGCTGTTCAGAATTTGGAATCCTCTTGTGATTTATCTACACTACCCTCCTCACTCCCTACCCGGGGTAGAATCCACAAAGCCATCCAGCATTGTAGCATGCGTTTGTTCCGCTACTGGCCACCCCAATTGTTGAGAAAATGCTATTTCTTGAGCTGGCTGCAAGGAAGGACACTTAACTGGTGAAATTTGAAGAACATTCTCTCTTCCTAGAGCCGTGCGAGGATACCCATTTTATCACAATTCAGTTTTATCGGATGTGCATGACAAGTTAACGTGGGTTGCAATAAAGAACACATTCTCTGTTACTAGTTAGTTGATTTTCAATTACATGGATTAAATCAAAGTCTTGACTGAATTATGATATTTTCACTTGTAGAACTGTCTTCAGTTGTTGTGGAACTGCAATTTTAATTTAACTGTACCTCAGTGCACATGAGAATAACACACCTACACCTAAGCACACCAATGCTCCTACTTTATCATTGGCACGTTTCCAATGGCACTTACAAACTTCCACAGATGCAGCACAGAACGTATACTGTCTGATTGTATCATAGCTTGGTTTGGAAACCGGTTCTGCTCAAGACTGCAAGAAATTGCAGAGAGCTGTAGATGTAGCCCAGTCCATCGCACAGACCAGACTCTCCACCATCAACACCATTGACACCTCATGCTGCCTTGGAAAATCAGCCAACATGATCAAAAACCCTTCCCAGCCCAGTCATTCCTTTTCTCCACTCCTGTTGGGCAGAAGATGCAGAAGCTTGAAAGTGTGCAACACCAGACTTGGGAACAGCTCCTTCCCCTCTTGTCAGGCTTCTGAACGGTACTTCCACAAGCGAAGGTACAATCTACTACAGACATTGGAGTTTGTCTATGGAACTGATGTGCGACAATGCTGCATCCTTTCCTTCGCTCCACCTATTGTACTCGAGTTTGGCTTGATTGTATTTATCTGATTTGATTGGATAGCACACAAAGCTTTTCACTGTACCTCTGTACATGTGACAATAATAAACCTAAACTTAAATTCAATTTGCCTGATCTTTACCCACGCACTGAAGTGGGGGCTGAACTGCCTTTGCAATCCATTTAAATAGATTGGTTCAGTGCTATTATATTTGGAAACTAATGGGCCTGTCCCACTTAGGCGACTGCCGGTGACTGAATAACCGGCAACTGGAACAACGACTCACTCTCACACACTCATTCACTCACTCACTCTCTGGGGGAGCGCTGACTGAGTGAAAAGCCAAGGTAATACTGACACACACCGCGATGAACAGGTAGGTTGGCACTGTAATTAAGATGGCTGAAGCACCGTGTAAGGTAAGTCTTTTAAAAGAGGGGGGGAGAAGGAGTGGAGACAGCTTTTAAGAAGCCAGAGATACACGGCTGTGAAGTTCGGCGGACATTTAACATTACCGGTCGGTTATCCTTGGGTCTGAAAACTACTGTTTACGTTTTTTTTCCCAACGAGCCAATGAAATTCACTGGTCAGCACCGGCTATAGCCTACGAGAACCGACAAGAACCTTTGACCTCCTGGCAACCCACTAGGACCTCCTGGCGACCCACCTACGGCACGAGAATTCTCGCTACTCTCCATGGCGGCTTCATTCTGGTCGCCGCTAATCTTTCAACATGTTGAAAAATTCGCGGCGACCATAATGAGGCCGCGACTAGTTCCCAGAATGCGGGAACTCCTCACGACCATGAACTACCCGGCAACCACCGCGAACTTGTGGCGATCATGCTGCGACCGCATAGTCTCCTGCAGTCGCCTAAAGAGTCGCCTGTGTGGGACAGGCCCATAACTATATCTGTGTGTGACCATGATGCTACAACAAAGAATGGAGCAAAGTGCAGCAATCCCTTTTGCGTTTTGACCTTGATGGTGCAGTCCTGATGCAAACTGTCAGAAGGTGTAGTATCTGAGTGATTTTACAGCAAAGATGAAGGAATTTGTATTCTTGCTTTGTATGCGTAAATAAATGTATGAAACTTTAATATTTTGGCCCTTAACTAAATCCTGAGTTTTTGAATTTCTGTATCTTGGTTTTTGTATATTCTTGACAAAAACGGTCCCAGTGACAAACTAGCTAATATTTTTAGGTTGCCAATCCCCTGCAGCAAATAAGTACTGCAGAGCATAGGTATTGATGTCTATATTTATTCATCCTTTGGCGTTCAGCCCAGTGTTTTGGAACCCATCAGTTCATTGAAGCTTCTTTGCCACTCAGATCGATAATGACTGCTCTGTGGATCATTGGATTTTAACACAACATTGTTGGTTGAAACTTTTAACTGTTGTTCGATCTGTGAAGCTTATCTTTAAGGCAAACATTTGGTCAACTTTATTTCTATCCTGAGGTGTGCAACTGCTGTTCAGTCATCTGAGGCCATCTTGTAAGCAATTGTGACCTTATGACATTTGTGGATTTGCATCGGGAGTAAATATTTGTATAATTGGAAGATTTTGAGATAACCATAGAATTGAATAAGTGCCATGACCTGAAGTTTTGAGTTGATTGCACTGATTTATTTGTTGTATTAATCTAACAGCAGGACAAGAGGATGTCAAATTCTCCAGGCAAAACCAGTTTCATGAAATCTAGTTTCCATGATCTTTTGTGCTAGAATTTTAAAGAAATGTGCTAGAAATTAACAACATCCACAAAACTGGCCATTTTCCCAGATAATATTGGGCACTGTGCGATTTTCTAATGTGTTTATTTTCAAGCCTTCAAGTAAGCTCTTTTCAAAAGAAAATGAACAGGTGCAAAGACACTAAATGGATTTAGATATTTTAAATTGATTTAAAAAAAAAACTTAAATGAGACAAAATAACAAACTAATACCTCTGGTTTTAAAAAACGGCATAAAGTGTTGGAGTAACTCAGCAGGTCAGGCTGAATCTCTGGAGAACGTAGATGGGTAATATTTTGGGTCGGATTGGGACCCTACGAAACCATCAAACCTTAAAGTTCAGTAATTTTAAAGTCTGGTTATTCTCAGATTCCGGACGTTGACTAAAAATACTATTGATTTGCACATAGTACCATCTAATAATAATTATTTCAAATTTGTTACATCATGATGTCAGAGGCCCTTTGGCCTTTAAGTCTATGCCAGCTCTCAGTACAATCCCTTTCTTCCACTTATTTCCTTGTAACTTGTTCTCTGTGCCCATTAACGCCCCCTGATTTTTCTCCTGTCCACCCACACAAGGGATAATTTACAGTGGCCAATTAACCTAATAATTAGCAGACGTGGGAGGAAACGCTCATAGGAAAGGCACACGGTCACAGGAAGAATGTGCAGATTCCAGGCAGGCACTACCAGAGGTCAGAACCCAGGTCATTCGAGGTGTGAATGATGACTCTATCTGCAGTGCCACCAAACCACCTAATTTAAGTAAAGATTTAAAGAAAAAGCCATTCAATTGTATTAGACTATGGCGGATAGAACATAGTACAGAACAGCATAGGAATGGGTCCTTTGCCCCAACATGTCTGTGCCAAACATGATGCCGAGATAAATTAATCTGTGCTGTGCTCCCTGTAATTAACTATGAAGCAAAACTAGATTGTGTGTAGCATGCAGTGACACAGTGGGATTAAGAAGATTCATTAAAGCAGACACAGTTTGCCCCTGGATCTACAATTATTTCCAAAGGAAAATCCATATGCGTTTGTGGGGGAAAAAAACATTGCAGTTCTTTGGTTTAGTGATGCTTCGAAACGGGCTTTTAGTGTGAAATGATTTTGTACACTGTTTAGTAGAGTAGTGAGGGAATACAAAGTTATTAGGGAGGGTGTCCTTGTTGGGACCCTTTCAAGTTATTCACTTGTTCCTGATACGCAAATCGAGGTATTACTGAACCTCGAATCGAGGTATTACATGTACACCATGGCAAAATCCAAAGTACAAGAAATTCAACTTTGAAAGGAGCTAATTAGTGTTTGTCATATATCACCTAGTATGTTGCAAAACAATGAGAAATGTTTCGTTTAGAGGTATTGCATGGAAACGGGCCCTTTGGCCCACCAAGTCGACATTGACCATTGATAACCCGTTCACTAGTTCTATGTCCTACACATTAGGGGCAATTTACAGAAGTCAATTAACCTACAGTCCCGCATGTCTTTGGAGCATGGGAGGAAACTGGAGCACCCGGAGAAAACTTGTGCGGTCACAGAGAGAACATGCAAACTCCATCCAGTCAGCACCCGAGGTCAGGATCAAACCCGGGCCTCTGGTGCAACTCTACCGCTGCATAACTGTGCTGAGGTGCATAGCCTTCTATGCTAGTTCACAGAACATAGCCATCAGTCCCATTTCCACCCCATCACCTATTCTCTTCCATGCTCCTCAACTCCAATACTCCTATCACCACCTACAATAAAGGTAACAGAGCAATCAATTAACCTATCAGTCAATGAGTCTAATGGGATGTGCAAGGGAATTGGAGCACCTGGGGGAAATCCTCCGGTCACATGGAGAATGTGCAAACTCCAAACAGACAGCACCTTGGGTCTGGATTGAATTTGGGTCTCTAGAGCTCTGTGGTAGAAGCTCTCAGCCTGCAGATGCATTTGCACTTAAATTTGGATCCTCCTTCAAACCTGGACTTAAAGTGCAATAAAGGCCATGCAAATTCTGGCGAATGATGCACAAAATCTGCCCTGTGGGCCACGTGGGAAATGAATTGCCGGTCAGAAGGTAAAGGGAAAAGCTAATAGAATGGGTGAGCTTACCAACAATGAATGAGAAGAATGGTCAATTGACAGACTGCCCAGCCTGCTGAATAGCACTGTCATAATTCTCAAATCTTGTTGAGACAGTTGCATCTTGCAAGGATTAACTCGACAGATTTTAGTTTTGAAAGCTAAAATACCAATATGTCCTCTTCCCATCCTGGAACCATCTATCACAGCCCTGCAGGCATTAGCTAAATCAGCACAAACCAGAGATCAAATGCTGCGGCATTCTGTTTGCAATGATAATGCATGGCAAGATACAGCCGGTAGAGAAATTCATGTTGAAGCTTGTCAGACTGTTAATCAGCTGACAAATTAGTCAAGAAATCTTGCCACTGAAGCGCGAATCTTCAAGGGAAGAATATCAAGATGCAAAAAAAATCTCTGCAGGTGTACTGTCTTTTGACTGTTATCAGTTACTTCATGACCAAGATTTTTTTGGGGGAAGTATGCATTTTAGACTTGGTGCAATTTAAGTGTTTGATGTCTTTGTCCTTCTTTACTTTCTTGTGGACAATTTCCGTTCAAGCAAGCTTGGTTTAGTTTTATTCAACATTTACTTAGTAATTCCTAACTGACGGAGCAGATTTTTTCCCTGCCACGGGATTGCCAGCTGTAGTGTTGGGTTCGTCACTGCACGCGTCTATGAGAAGCCTGCGCTAGGTAGATCAGCTATAAAAGCTGTTGCTGTACTTTATTGCTTATGTGTGGTTTTGATATTTGCACACAGTTTAAAACAAAACACTGATACTCTCTTCAGGACTGAATCAAGAATTAAAAAGAAAATAGTGTGCGCACACTCTCGCACATGTGCAGTGTAATATCAGGCATGTAACAAGGCAGAAGATATTGATATACAGAGGGATCTTGGGGTCCAAATCCATAGGTCCCTGAAAGTGGTAACTTGTACAGATAGAATGGTAAAGAAGGCATATAGTATGCTTGCTTTCATGGGGTTGGACATTGAATACAAGAGTCAGGAAGTCATAATGCAGCTGTATAGGACTTCGGTTAGGCTGTATTTGGAATATTGCATGCAATTCTGGTTGCCCCATCACAGGAAGAATGCAGAGACTTTGGAAAGGGTGCAGAGGAGGTTTTTTACTTTCTACAAACAACAAAAATCTTAAATTAAATTGCTAATATTGTTAACTTTTCTGGAGATCACTGAATTACTGTGTGACAGGTGTTTTCCGACACACGCGCACACAGACACACATCCTTGATACTTTGAATTTATATGGGATCATGATCACTGTTTATTCCAAACTCTCTCCAACCCAGTAAGGATTGTACATATTCCTTTTATTGATAGTCTTGAAGCCAGTGAGGAGATTTATATCTTATGGTCTTGTGGCTTGAGCTGGAATGAAATCTGGTTCTTGAGTAAAAAGGCAGTTATTAAGCACTTGGTCCTCGTGGATCGATAAAAACTATAGGCAAATTCTTGCAAAGGCAGGCAATTTGTGTTTTTTTTTAAATGTGAAAAGCAATAGAAAAACAACTGCTAGAATCGTACAGCTAGGTGTGTTATAAAATGGCCAAGAGTGTTTCAAAGTTGACTTCAAGAAGTTGTTGTCTGCCTATTAATCTTGATAAAAATTGTGATGCATCAGTTTTCAAATGTCACTAAGCCGGACCCATTCTTCTTCTTCTTGCGTATGGCGTGCACAGACTAAAGTTGAAGGCCAACTTGTTCTATTTGATCTTATTTGATTGTGCACACCAGGTTGATTGCATTCGTCGAAACAGGGCGGACCACGTGAAGGTTGCAATCTCCCACCCCCCCCGACCCATTGATTGTGGAATAGCATATGGCCTGCTTTACTGATATTTAACTTATTTTATGGACAAGATTTTTATCTATTGTATCTAACATTCCATTTGAATTTCTCGAGGAAGAGCTTGGGAGCTTTGAGTAATTTGTACCAGTGCTTTCTGCTGGAAGGTATGTCGAAGATAGTTGTTACATCAAGTGGTACACACAACGCTATCTGTAACGTTGAGACTTATGCAATGATTTCTATTTCCAGCAGAGGCACGATGAAGAGGCTGTGGTTGACCAAGGTGGAACGAGTTCAGTTCTCAACATTCACTATGAAAAAGAAGAGCTAGAAGGTATATTTGTGCATGCATTAGTTTTACAACTTTCTGATGAACATGTTTGAAATGTTTCCTAATCGCATGTCAAACCTGTCAATAAGTAATAGCCGGATCACTTATTGTGGATCAGAATATTCCATTGGTATATCAATATAGGTTTAGAGAGACGGGATGGAAACAGGCCCTTCGGCCCATCAAATCCATGCCGACCGGCGATCACATGTCTACTAGTTCTATCTTATCACACCTTCACATCCTACCTACACGCTAGGGGTAATTTACAGAAGCCAATTAACCTACAAACCTGGGGTTACACAAAAAGCTGGAGAAACTCAGCGGGTGCAGCAGCATCTAAGGAGCGAAGGAGATAGGCGACGTTTCGGGTCGAGACCCTTCAACCTACAAACCTGCATGTCTTTGGAATGTGGGAGGAAACCGGAGCACCCGGAGGAAACATACACGGTCACAGGAAGAATGTACAAACTCCGCACAAACCAGCATCCATAGTCAGGATCGAACCTGGGTCTCTACTGTTGTGCCACTGTGCCGCCCATACTTCTGCCATCTGCATCTAAGCTGTTGTATAAACCTGTTTTTATTATATATTTTGCCATTTGCTTCAATGGCTAAGAAACATTTTGGCAATTTTGGGTTATGAAGGATGCTTTAAGTACGAGAGCTGTTCAACTTGCATGTGTCTCGACCGTGTCCACAGCGTAAATGTAAGTGACACCATAAGACTAGCTCCCATTCCTGAATGTTTGTTGAGTGTGCTACAGTAGTACTGCTTATTGTGGCCTCTGGCCTGTTGCTCTTAACATTGGGCTTAAAAGATGCTTAAAATTTCCATTTGATGTCCAAAGGATAGCGCTGACTGCTGATTTTATAAAATCCCACCCACAAAGATTAAATGGCATGAATTTCTCCTTTACTCTTATGATTTACAATCAGATGCCATTTGTAAAGTATCTATATTGTCCTGCAATGGAAATGTTTCAAACTGGCTGAACAGCCATTTAAATTGATGAATTTTCAAACCTTAGACCAGGAAGTAAAAGTCACTAAATTTCACCTTCTCTGTATTTAACAGAAATACTGTATTAGGAACGACACATTGGGTTAAAGTAGGACCTGAAATCTCAAACTTTGATTTTCTTTTGGAGTCCATGAAATTAGCACCTATTGTTCCATAGGAATAACAATCAACACACAATTTGTTACATCCAAAGTTTGAGAAATTGTTCAGCAACAATTGAGCTTGTGAGCTGTTAAGACAGCTACATCTCATTTAGCAGTCCATTTTACATTTTAATTTGTTTTTGCATCTAGAATAATGCATGTTGAAATCCTTGTCAAGTCACTGATTCTGTGTGTTTGCACCCACAAAGATGCGGAGGAACAGGGAACTGTGACATCAACTGGATTTCTGTTTTTGAACTGCGTAGGTGCGGGATGGCAGAAGTTGCTGTCAGTGACTATGAATGCTGATAGTTATGCTTGTAATTTCTCTGTAATTGCAACTGCAAGTTCCAGGCAATTATTACTCAAGTCAAAATAAAGTTGTCTAACTTGCGATGTGAATATTTCCAACATCTAGAATCAGGGTAGGAAGGAACTGCAGATGCTGGTTTAAACTGAAGAAAGACACAAAATGCTGGAGTAACTCAGCGGGAGAGGCAGCATCCCTGGATAGAAGGAATGGGTATCATTTCGGGTCGAGACCCTTCTTCAGACCTGCTTTACATAAATTGACCAAAAGAAATGGTAGGATGGCAAAACTTCCAGTGGAAAAAAAAATGAAATTGCAACATGACAAGTTTACATGGGCAGTTTCCATTCAAACGTGTGGCTTTGGTATGTGGAATGTGCTCAGTGATGTTGGGTTTATGATTTTCGATTTGTTCAAGGTGTACAAACCCGCACATCTTTGGAGTATGGGAGTAAACCGGAGCTCCCGGAGAAAACCCACGCGATCACGGTGGGAGAACGTACAAACTCCATACACACACAGCACCTGTAGTCGGGATTGAACCTGGGTCTCTGGTATTGTAACGCAGCAACTCTACCTTTCTTCTCCAGGTCTTCAAACTAAAGCATCAGCTCTGCTTCTTTTGCAACAGATGCTGCCTAACCTGATTTGTTTCCAGCACTTTTTGGTTTTTATTTTCAACTTCCAGTATCCGATTTTATTTTTAAATTGTAACTGCTTTTTGTTAATGTGTGAACAAAATGCTAATGTATCCAGAAAACAATCTATGTTCTGGACAGTGGGCGGAGGACACTTATGGAATCGGGAAATTATGTTCCATCGCTTTTTTGGAAAACAAGCCATCACATCTCATCAAGTCTAATTGATCTTTTGTGCCAGATGTATGACTAATGCACTGCACTGGAGCTATTTTTAGTCTCCACAATAGCTTCCTATTCTTGTCCCTGGGTGCTAACCAGAACAGGTTGCCTATCTTGCAGTTCATGCAATGCTATCTGGATTTGCAATAAAGAACCAGGACAAGCCAGTTTAACACCAAGTGTGGCCACTGTGATCATTACTTGTAAATGTTAGTTTGAGAGATGCTTCCTTTGTTAGTAAATGAAGTGTGTTAAGAATGTGGGTGCCAGCACCTGTTCTAATGATGGTAAGCATTGAATACCTTCAGTACTGCTGTCTGGAGCAATATTTCATGACATTCAGTAATGTTTAAACACTCACATCCTGGCCACTTGGAATATCTGTGTACAAATGGCAGTAAGAAATCATTGGTACAAGTGTAGGGAAAACTACTCCTTTCACTTAATTTGCTCTCCTCTTCCCTCCCTCTTGTTTTTGCCCCTCACTTCCTCCCCTTGCGTGTGCCTGGCAGCCGGGATATAGTTGAATGTGGAATTAAATGGCCAATAATTTGATTTGTACATGAAGCATGGCTACTGGGGAAATTTATTCAAAGGCAACTGGACCTCAACAACAAGTGGAGAGAAGGAAGAATGACTTACAGAATAACATGTGGAACTTTGTTTTTCTGAGCAGTAGCATGCCCTTTTGGCTGATGCCACAATGTTTTTTCAGAAAGATGATCTGATGCCAGAGATGGGTAGCTTTTAGATCTGCTGTCTAGTTATAAGCTGACATTACAGAACAGACTTGAAATGAACACCAAGCTGCAGATTTTAGTTGGCCATCTGAGTTGTGAGATAAATTAATATTGTTGCCATAATCATACTAGGTGTAGACTGAGTTTTAATTTTGTTTCAGCAACTTTATGGAAAATAAATATTGAATAGTTTGGTCTTTTTTGGCAATGTTATTTCAAATGCACAATGGATGCTGGAATTCCAAAAATTGCTGTTATAAATTTTTTTTAAAAACTAGAATTGTTCAGCAGGTTAGGCAGCATCCGTGGAGAGAGACAATGTTTCAGGTTGAAGACCATCAAAAATGCTGGAAGCGTTCAGGAGGTCAAGCTTAATTAGTCACAAGGAACGCATTTTGAGAGCAAGGGATTTTTGTATTGAAGGAGCTGAAAATAGAATTGGAGGGATGAAATCAGAGTCGTAGGTAGGATTGGGATATAGATGGGGGGGGGGGGGGGGGGGTGATGTATTCTAAGGGAACCGATAGAGGAAATAAAATAAGATGCCGTGGCACTTGGGGGAAACTGGGGAGTGCTTTTTGTTTGAGGGATTGACAATGGTGTTATTCATTTACTTGTCATTTTGATTGTGCGTCTTCCTGCTCCCATCCTTGGGTTGAGTTACTGACCTCTTGTCCTCAACAGTACCGCTGGTGCATGTTTGTCATGCATCCTTTCAATACGCACACACACACACATATACACACACACACACATATACACACACACACACACACACACACACACACACACACACACACACACACACACATATATATGTATGTACACACATATGCATATGTATGTGTATATATATGTGTGTATGTATATATTTATATATGTGTGTGTATATGTATACATACACACACATACACACACATATATATATACACACACATATAGATACACACACATATGTGTGTGTATCTTTTTTGTGTGTGTATATTTGTGTGTATATATATGTGTATGTATATATTTATATATATGTGTGTGTAATATATATATGTGTGTGTGTATATATATGTGTGTGTGTATATATGTGTGTATATGTATATATGTGTGTATATATATGCGTGTGTGTGTATATATATGTGTGTGTATGTATATATATATCTATGTATATATGTGTGTGTATATGTGTGTATGTATGTGTGTGTATATATATGTATGTATATGTAAGATTACAAAGTGCACTACATGTTTTACTGTGATTATAATTATTAACAGACAAATCAAAACAGATGTCCACCTTTTAGGAGAGCATTTGATGCCCACACTTAATTTGTCACCTGCTCAATTAAGCTTGGTGTGGATTAACAAAGTGCAGTTTTGATTCCCACTGCTGAGATTTCCTTTTAAATATACTGAGTTACTGTGAGTTCTGATAATCCATTGTGTACTTAAGCTCGCCATTCCCCAAAATGTACTGGGAATGGTCTGCCAATGACCAGTCATAAAAGCTAAATGTTCCTTCAAATAGAAAAAAAGCCCTAGACTGGTCTTAACGATATTAAGTAAATACATGTATTTGTATATATTTATTACCTGAATAAAGTCTATTTTGAAATAAAATAAAAAATAAGTAAATCTTCTTCATCTAGCACATAGATTACCTGGATGTGGAGGCTGGTGGGGTGAAAGCCATGATGGTGTATTGAATTAATGTAAAATATGTAGAAGTTAAAGCCCTTAGAATAAAATTCCAGGTATTCCTTGCAAAAATATAAATGGCAAGTGATTAAAAGGGGATTTAACAAAAAAGCAAATGGCAAGTACTAGATCTATGATGTAGGAGCAGTAAATTGTGGCAATACACATTGTTCTTAAAAGGGAGAAAGATGCTTCAGACATTTTCTTTATATTTGGTGAAAAGGCTTTGGGGTATCAGAAGGTGAGTCGGTTGCCACGGGATACCAGGCCATTGACCTGCTCCATAGCCACAGTAATTATGTGGCTAGTGCACGTGTTTATATTGATGGTGATGTCCGGGATGTTCGTGGTGGGAATTTGTTGATGCCAAGGGTGAATAGTAAAATTCGCCCTCTTGTTGAAGATGCCCATTGCCTTTTGTGCTGTAAACGTCATCTGCCATCTATCAACCCACATGTCACCAATTTAAATGGCTCCCAGATGTTTTTGAGAGAATTTGTCAAATCGCCTGCGGTGGGAACAACTTGGCCATGTCTGAATTGGTGCTTTGGTCTATTGCAGGCAGTCAGTTTGATTTTATTCTTCCTGAGAGTAGTGGTAATGATACAGCTTTTAATGTTGATCCTACTTATGCATGACTTGGTTTTTCCAAATTAATTTTAAATTCTACACCTGGGACCTAATTTTGGGTCTCTGGATTATGAATGACTTAATTAGTGTGCTGCCACTATCATATCCCAAATACTGCCTTTAAATCCTTCATCAGGATTAGACATTGTCTCAGAGTATGAATAAATAAAATTAAACTTAGAGTGGAAGAAAATAGAAGTATTTAGATTCTTGAACGTTTCAGTGGAATGTCAAAGCATGCTTGTTGGATGCTATATTTTAAATCCTCTATTATACAATGGAAACCTAGTGAACGAAAGAAAGGACTTGAACATGAACAAAGACAAATATCTGGAAGAGAAAGCCAGAGTGCAAGTATATAAAATACAGACTGAAATACAAAATGTTGGCCCATATTTCTGACCATGCCTGCACATAGAAGCCTCATCTTATCGGAAAAGTGCTCTGACAAAATATCAATAAATTTCTTTACCAGAAGTCAGAGCTGGTTGGCTGATTAATTGATATGTTGAGGCAACATTGAAGGGCAGATTAAAATGTATTTTGTTGGATCAAAAACTAATCATGACTTGGTCTGCTTGTATCATTGGTTCATTTTAGAATTTTCATAATTCAAAAGTCTTTTGGAGTGCTGTTACGCGCCGTGATTAGTATGTGTCAATCCAAAATAGCTTTTTTTTTTAAAGAACCAAAATTGTACCCTGGGGATATATCTAACCCTCACCACCTCACCAAGTTTGTTCTCCCACAGCCACACAGTGTACCCTGTGTGCGGTTGGGGGAGGAGGGGTGGGAAGGAGTCGGTGGAGTTTAGTGATAACAAGAACTAAAAGCCCTGTCCCACGGTACGAGTTCATTTCAAGAGCTCTTCCGAGTTTGCCCTGATTCGAACTCGGAGATTTACGGTAATGGCCACTCGTCGGTACTCGGGGCTCTCGTGGACATTTTTCAACATGTTGAAAAATCTTCACGTGTCTTCCCGTGCTTACCTGCCGTTAGTGAGTCTTCCCGAGTACCTGCAGTTAGCGCTAAGAGACGTCCCCGAGCTCCGACTTACCCACTACGTTCATTCTCCGTGCTTACCATGAGTTTGATTTTTTTTAAACTCGGGAGAGCTCTTGGAATGAACTCGTACCGTGGGACAGGGCTTTAAATGTGGGCCCTGTGGAGACAATGGCAGACAAAGCTATAATGTGAAATAAAGAATTGAAGAATTGACCAAGTATTGTTCAATCTTGCTATTTATTGCCAGGCCGTTGGAGTACTCTAATTAATTAGATTAATTCCTTAAATGTGAGGTTTGGCTTGAAAGACTTTCCCTATGCAGGGAGTATAAAATTGGCCTACACTCTCTGCCACATGGAAAATTGAATTATGATCTCATTGAAACACAGATTCTAAGAGGAATTGACAGGGTAGATACTGTGTACAAAGGAATTGCAGATGCTGGTACATACTGAAGATAGGCACAACGTGCTGGAGTAACTCAGTGAGTCAGGCATACAGTTTTGTTTAATTAGAATTTAGAACCAGGGACCAAATGTCAGTAAGTTACTGATTATTTAAGAATCATTAGAGAATAAATTTATCCAGGGGATTGCAAGTCTTTAGAATATCTTGGCACTGTGGATACAAAGACATTGAGACTATTTATGGCTGAGATCGATTGATTTTTGGACAATAAGAGAATCTGTTCCAAGATGGTGGGAACTGGAGTTGAGGTAGAGGGTCCATCTTGTAAAATAACACAGTAAGCTCGTAGGGTCAACCACTATTTCTTGTGCTTTTGTTCTTACTCCAAACCTGGGGCTTTACTGTAAATGAGCATCTTCCTGCCACTGAGTATATCCTAGCTTCTGACTAGTCCCATTGCTAATGGTTGCTATCTTGGATTTGATTCAACTATTTTTAAACAAAAAAAAAATGCACATGACATATATTGTAATGATTATTATAGATAATTATGGGAAATTAAGGTGTTTCACTTGTCCAGAACACCATCAGAACGATGTCACAGTTTTGAAATAACAGAGTGAGCATGTTAAAGGAGCACAGTCTTCACTGTACTTGGTCTGGAGAAGGGTCTCGGCCCGAAACGTTGCCTATTTCCTTCGCTCCATACATGCTGCCTCACCTGCTGAGTTTCTCCAGCATTTTTGTCTACCTTTGATTTTCCAGCATCTGTAGTTCCTTCTTAAACAGTCTTCACTGTAAATCGTTTACATCCGTAGTCTGTGATGATATGACCAGATGAAATGCCACGCCGCAGAATATATTTCTGGATTTTGCAGTTGGCATGACAAATGTTGCCATTTTCTATTGTTACTCTGTGAAGCTGACAGCAACCAAGATTTTCATTTGAATCGTTTGATATGGAAATGCTCAAGGTGCTGCCAGTGATTCAGTTTGTTTGAACAGGCAAATGTGGGCCCACCTGCTCCACAGCATACAAGGGAAATCGATAGGACATGAATTTAAACAATTATGAACCAACCTTGCCATAAAGCACCCTGAAAATCTTACATGAGATTGAAGTGAGCTTTTAATGGTGTACTAAGTAATAATTATGGCTTTGCAAAATATGTAGGGACCAAAAAGGCTAATTTTGTGCATTATAATTAAATCACATGAATATTTCAATGCAAGTCCTTTAATTTATGATATTTAAACTTCCGCTCTAATCCTGGGTTCCAATTGTTATTTAGTACCCGATATTGAGATACAGTGCGGACACACTCCCTTCAGACCACAGAGTCTACAGCGATCCCAGCACACAACTATCCTACACACCAGGAACAATTTACAACTTAACAGAAGTGAATTAACCTACACATCTGTACTACTTTGGACTGTAGGAGGAGACCGGAGCACCTCTTGTGCTGTCACAGGGAGAACGTGCAAACTCTGTGGTCAGGATCAAACCCCGTTTCTGGCGCTGTAGGGCAGCAGCTCTACCGCTGCACCATGGTGCCCATCCAAAAAAATAATGGCAAACCCAAAATAATAAAGTCAGAAAAATAGTAAAATCAAAATTGTTTCCTGATATGCTATTTGTGAGAATTCTATAAATACAATTGTCTGTTCGGCCATCTCAATGACAACGCAACTGATGGTGCCAAGGATCCATTTGAACTTGACTTTGTCCACAGCAGACTTTGGCAAAGTGTATGATCTTGATGGAGAGATTTTTTGTGTGGTCAGCAATGTTGGCTTCTGACCAGAAATAGTCCCCAGAAAGATACTTGGTAAGTACCCAGAAAAGACAAAACAGTTTTTTTTTAAAAGTAATATTGAAAACAAAGCTGATAAAGCGAAGAATTAAGCAATGTCCTATTCACCTGATTGTATGGTACTGAAACTTGCCTACTGAACAATTCTGGAAAGGTATTGGTTTTGTTATTAGATATCTTGACAAATTGGTTGGAATCAGTTGGAACAGGCTTGCCAGACAAATAAAGCAATTGCCAGTACGTCAGTTTGCGATAGTCTTTTCAAATAAATTGTAGAGGCAGATCTCTCAGATACTAATATAAATGTAACTTGGGAATGGGCAACAACATTTTCAACCTCTCACATCTGAGGTCGGAGGTTCCCACCTGTTGTAAAGGGCTTCAATTATACCAGTGCCCAAGAAGAGCAAGGTGACATGCCTCAACGACTATCGACCAGTGGCACTAACGCCTGTGGTGATGAAGTGCTTTGGGAGGTTGATCATGGTACAAATCAACTCCTACCTCGACAAAAACCTGGACCCACTGTAGTTTGCCGACCGCCACAACAGATCAACGGTGGATGCGATCTCGCTGGCTCTCCATTTCACTCTGGACCACTTAGGCAACAAAAACTCATATGTCAGGCTGTTATTCATTGATTACAGCTCGGCATTTAATACCATCATCCCCTCCAAGGTGGTTACCAAGCTCTCAGATCTGGGTCTCTGCGCATTCCTCTGCAATTGGATCCTCGACTTCCTCATTCAAAGACCACAGACTGTCCGTATTGGTGGAAATGTGTCATCCTTGATAACAATCAGCACGGGAGCACCTCAAGGCTGCGTGCTCACCCCCTGCTGTACTCACTCTATACTCATGGCTGCATAGCCGATCATAGTGCGAACTCCATCATCAAGTTCGCTGACGACACCACTGTTGTGGGACGTATCACTGATGGGGACGTGTCAGAGTATAGGAGTTAGATCGACCGACTGACAAAATGGTGCCAGCACAATAACCTGGCACTCAACACCAGCAAAACCAAGGAACTGATGGTTCCTTTTGTGGACTTTGGAAGGGGTAGGATGGGGACCCACAGTCCCGTTTATATCAACGGGTCAATGGTGGAGAGGGTCAAGAGCTTCAAATTCCTGGGCGTGCATATTTTCGAAGATCTCTCCTGGTCCCAGAACACTGATGCAATCATAAAGAAAGCACATCAGCGCCTCTACTCCCTGAGAAGATTACGGAGAGTCGGTATGTCAAGGAGGACTCTCTCGAACCTTTACAGGTATAAAGTAGAGAGCATGCTGACCAGTTGCATCGTGGCTTGGTTCGGCAACTTGAGCGCCCTGTAGCCGAAAAGACTACAAAAAGTAATAAACACTGCCCAGTCCATCATTGGCTCTGACCTCCCTACCATCGAGGGGATCTATCGTAGTCGCTGCCTCAAAAAGGCTGCCAGCATCATCAAGGACCTATACCATCCTGGCCACACACTCATCTCTCCACTACCTTCCGGTAGAAGGTACAGGAGCCTGAAGACTGCAACGTCCAGGTTCAGAAATAGCTACTTCCCCACAGCCATCAGGCTATTAAACTCAACTGAAACTAATCTCTGAACATTAATAGACCATTATCTCTTTATTTGCACGTTATCTGCTTATTTATTAATGTGTGTATATATTTATATAATGGTATATGGACACACTGATCTGTTCTGTATTCATGCCTTCTATATTCTGTTGTGCTTAAGCAATGCAAGAATTTCATTGTCCTATCTGGGACACACGACAATAAACTCTCTTGACTTGACTTGGTCTTGTCAAATGGACTGCAAGAGATAGATATGGAGTTATTTTGTGGAGGGTACTGTAAGACTAGCACAAACTACTGTTCAACAGGTGCTTTGGTCTGCTTCCTGAAATCTTTGTGTTTTCAGAAGTATCTAATTATTTAACGCTAGATTACTACATTTGTCGAAGGCAAACCCAATTCGGATGAAGGATAGGTTGTTGAAAAATCTGCTTGAAGTGGTCCAAGTGTAAAGGTTTCTTAATTCCTAGTCATTATTTCAGTTTTTCATTGTATTAGCATCTTTTTGCACTGCATGGAAAGACCCAAATGCTGGAAAAACTCAGCGGGTTCAGCAGCATCCCTGGAGAATGTGGATAGGTTATGTTTTGGGTTAGGACCCTTTTTGCACTGTCTTTTTGTTTCATGTTCTTAATAAAGACTAGTCTGCAATGTTGTCTTGTGTGGTGTCCTATGTTGCAGCCAGCTTCCATGTCACTTGTACAGCCATCAATGTGAAAGTTAACTTTGCTTCTGATGAAAGAGTTTCCAATTAGTCTTACTCTTGAATTGTAATTATATCACAGTTCTGAAGGTCAAGCGATAGAAAATTCACTTTAGAAGATGATCTCTGCCTTCAGTATGACCAGTGGATTGCTGAGGAAGCTAATCTGTCAGCCCTGTTAATGTCACTGAAGTTTGTTAGAAAATGTGGTTGAGTGGGTTCAGAGGACATATTGTATGGATGGAAAGATTAATAGATAGAAGTAAGGTGTGGACAGCTTGGGAAAGCTAGAATGTGCCAGGTGTCTGTCATGGATCCACTTGTGTGTAGTTTGATAATTCGGACGTGCACCTTATCCCCCCCCCCCCCCCCCACTTTTTTGTTTTGTTTTTGCACTGAGTAGGAGCAGCTTTTAATCTCATTGTACATGTGTATAGTGACAATAAAAGGCATTCTGATTCTGATGATTCATATAGGGAACCACAACTTTTTGCCAATACAAAAGTAGTAATTTTGGCAAACAGCAAGAGACTGGATGAAGAAAGACAAGCTCAACATTTTGGTTTCATAATTATTTATTCCAAAAATAAAATTGTATGTTTGTTTGTAGTTGGAGAGATGCACATTAACACAAAGCCAGTCATTTGACTTTTACTGGTGTGTAGTTGATTGGGAGTGTGTAAATTCACATCTTGCCATTTAAGCGTCTACATATCCGAACACGAACATTAAGGTCTGTTATTTTCGTAAAGAGTCTGTTTCACTAAATATGGACTGTTTATTGCCAATAGTTGTGTGCCATTTTCCACAATTATACTGATTGTACTCCATTGCAGGGACTTTTTTTTAAACAGTGTGAAATCCTGTTATAGCTTTGTCATAATTACATGTTTAGTAAGTCTGTATTCAGCATTGTGGCAGGTTTGATAGGAAGGCCTGCCTTCTGTAATTTATAGAGTCTTCAAAGCCCACCAGCATAAAAATAGCAGAGTCTTTTGATTTTGGAGCAAATCACAGGTTGTGTATGTTGAGTGGGCAAATTAAACTGAATGGGAATATATATATTATCTTTATTTATTCCCAAGTAAGGGAAGATTGCTGCAGCTTCTATCAGTCATGAAGCTTAAAATCTAGAGGATATTTACTTTTGCTTGTATTTAAAGTGCAAGTGTCAATCACCACCACAAATATAATAAAATGTGTCAAATTAACAATGGTAAATAGTTTATTATAATTTAATTGGTATCCCAATTAAATGGAAGAGTGCAGTTAACTCTTAATTGATCAAATATTGGCAGATTCCCTTCTTTCTTAGATAACTATGGATGATGGAATTCATCCGAGTCCATTGGGTAAATTCTTTCACAGATGCCACTGGCCTCCCAATCCCCCATTAGAGCAGCCAGTTGTCTCTTAAATGATCCCAGATTTTTGCCTTTACATGTGAGTCACTGTGTGCAAGCTGAACATTCAAAATACCAGCCCTAAAGACTCTGACTCCGTCTTGTGGCTCTTCTTTGCGCATTCCAATGTTCCAACTCTTGTGTGCTGGCAACAAAATTGACTGTTATTTGCGTGGTTTAACCAAAATAGCTATTTTGTGCTTTTGCTCTGATGTTCAACAATCTACAAATGTGTATTCTTTCTTGTGTTGTAGGGCACAGGACCTTGTATGTTGGAGTGCGTATGCCTTTGGGTAGACAGAGTCACCGACACCACAGGACCCATGGATCAAAGCACAAGAAGCGAGATAGAGCAAAAGATACCATCCAAGAGGAAGAAAAGGATAATCTCCCTTGTGGTGAGGCACATGCAATCCTCTTGCAGTAAATATTTGAATGGGGCACCACTATATTTATTTATTTATATTTATCTATATATATATATATCTCTATATACATATATCTATATATATATCTATCTATCTATCTCTTGCACTCCACACACTGGCGGTTTCAGAGAGGCAGGAACCATCTAATCTCTTTACGGATTGCACTAATGTGCTACAATCTTTGAAAGGAGAACCCATGCAGAGGAGGCCAAGCTTACAGGTACAGTAGCCCCCTCATGAATTAAAGACTGTCCTGGAGGCAGGGGAGACTGATGACCATGATGAGTGGCAGTACTGGAAGAGTAATTGTATAGGACTTCTACACGGACTTATCATGGAAACATAGAAAATAGGTGCAGGAGGAGGCCATTCGGCCCTTCGAGCCAGCATCCTCTTGCAGTCTTTCTTCTTTCTTGCCAGACACACTGTAAGCAGACTGTCAGCTGCTACCAACAGCCCCTCTCTCTCTCTCTCTCTCTCCATTCTTTTTGTTTAAAAAAAAAGCTGACCGTGGCCTTCTCTTATATCACAGATGATAAAGATATGTTGGCCCATGTACAACTTCAGGAACAGGAGTTGAATTTTCCTAAAGATGCATTATCACTCGTTATGACCCACCAGCCCAAAGACTGGCACAAGTTATATGGTGAATTATTTTGCTTGAGTGCAGGTTAGGATGGGCGGCATCCATAGGCAACAGCTTGCCTGTGGGTAAGATCATATTTTAACTTTATTTAAGGTCCTGCATATGGACTTTGAAGACCCAATCTGCCAAGGAAAGCAGATTATAAAAAAGAGGGATAAGTTAGACATATCAGACGGGCAGTGAGTTTGTACATAGTGGCACAAAACGAAGCTTTGAATCCGAATCTGCGCAGAGCATGGTGCCAATTCCTTCAAGTTGGGCATGAACACCGTTTGCAAGAGGCCCAATCTTGAAGGTGGCAGGGATTCATGAGAAATAATCTGCTGTTTGCCGTCAATGTTCCTGTTGGTGCCACACAGTCCGCGGGGCTCTCTCAGCCTGGAGCTCCGTATGACCATACACCGCAGACTAGAATTTGAATTTATTTTATTTGGTGGGCTAATTAGTTGATTCATTGAAAAGTTTCAAAATTGGGAATATTTGTCATAAGGATGGTTTCTCCCCAGTTAAAATGCAACATGCACAGTTCCCAGTGCATCAGCCTGTAGAGATTTTAGTTGCTACGTCTGTGCCTTGAGAAGCAGGTTCCAGTCTTACAACTGTCACCATGGCAGCCATAGGACAACAGTATATATTTTTGCTCACAATCCTATGATGCAAGCGGCCCTAAGCCACTTCCAGGCATGGACTTCATTATTCAGGCAGAGTTTGCAGCTTATCTGTGCTCTGCATGATTTTGAAAATGTGTAGTACATAATATCATAACAAATATGAACAGTATTGAAAACTCAAGCAGGCAAAATGAATGTCTGGTATTTTGAAGGCCCTCAAACCAGTTTTATGCCACAGAAAGGGCGTATTGATTGAGGCACATCTCTTGCTGCAGCCTCCGAGTCATTTCGCAGCAGCTGATGAGGATTAAAACCTTCACCATTTCAATGTAATCTGAGTCTTTGTAGGGTCTCTGTGGTGATTGTCCTTCAAAATCTATTACTATCTTATTACCTGCAATGTTGCATCTCCTTTTTTAGACACCCCTTCTCAGAGAGTTCAGTTCATTCTGGGTACTGAAGATGATGAAGATCATGTTCCACATGAACTCTTCACAGAGCTTGATGAAATCTGCCAGCGAGGGGGTGAAGATGCTGAGTGGAAGGAGACGGCCAGGTGTGTGAATTGTCTGCAATATTTGTGTTCTGAGAAAATGTTGCTGATGACAAATGTTTCATGCGGTTTATTTATTTCCAGGAATGATTAATGATGGGCTCCCTTCACTTTTTTCCCCTATCAGCTGCCTCAAATCTTTCCCAAATTAATGCTTTTTATTGTCTGTTTTATATATATTCTAGGAATAAACAAATTATTTCTCCCAGAAAATTTGTGATCGCTGATGAAATCGATCACAAATGCATCCATTTGAATGAGAGAAAATGAAAGATTGTGGCTGTTAACTTGATCTCTTATCAATTACAAGAATGTGCACAGGGTGAAAAAAATATAGGCAACCTCCTATTGTATGTCCTCAGATTGTTAAAAAGATATAAAGGAATGAATCACATGTTTGCATTCAGTTGACTCTTGTTCCATCTTCACTCTTATAATAAATGGTCTTCACAACTTCCCTGTTTTTATCTTTAAGCGTGGGTAGCTTACAACCTCACAATATGAACATTGAATTCTCCAATTTTAGGTAACTAACCTACAAACACCAATTTCCCCCTTCCCTTCCCTGTGCCCCACCTGGACTTTATCAATTTCTTCCCTTCCCCCTCTCCTTCCTCCTCTGGCTTCACAATACACTATCCTCTTTCCTTAAGACACACCTGTTGTCTTTTCATCCCTGCCCTTAGTCCAACCATCTGCCTATCAACTGCCCCCTTGCCCGTATCCACCTATCACTCACCAGGCTTTACCCTGCCCCCACCTGTCTTCCAGCTTTCTTCCCCCACCCCCTCCCCCCCAACCCCAATCAGTCTGAAGAAGGATCCCAACCCGAAACGCCACCTGTCCATGTTCTCTAGGGATGCTGCCTGACCTGCTGAGTAACTCCGGTACTTTTATTTTGTAAGCCAGCATCAGTCGTTCCTTGATCCTCTGTTTTTAACAGTAACTTGCTTGCTCTGAGAAGGTTTCTGCATAAGCTTAGCATTAAATTGAAACAGTATTTTTGTGGTTTGACAGGTGGTTGAAGTTTGAGGAAGATGTTGAGGACGGTGGAGACCGCTGGAGTAAACCATATGTTGCCACGTTGTCATTACACAGCCTGTTTGAGTTGCGGAGCTGCATCATTAATGGAACAGTCTTGCTGGACATGCAAGCAAACAGCATTCAAGAGATTGCAAGTATGTCTAATGAAGGACAATGTTCTCATCAAAAGAGTTTATTGCTTGGAAGTAAAAAGTGTAAAGATATCATTTATAATGGCAGTTTCTTATTACGTTCTTAAAGTCCAACTTTGATAGCCATTACTCTTCGGGGATGGGTTGGAGGTATAGTTTACGCACTCACGACACACTTAAGATAGTAAAAACTAATCTTCCAAACGTTGTTTCTTGATTAATTAGTCTTTTATTGAAGTTGTACATAGCAAAGAAATAATCCATCACTTTCCGTTCTTAATCGCTGTTCCATTCTTGTCATATAAATCGTATGAAAGTTTATAAAAGTATGTTGTCTCATTAACTTGTGTGCGTCGTGATCATGATTCGTGTGTGATTTAAAAAAACTATATTCTCACCATCCTTCCAAGATCCAACTGCCTCCTAATCTATGAGTCTGCGCTAGTCTCCCCTAGAAATAGACACACCCCTTCTACGTATCAAATCCCACCTACAAAAGTACAGACAGATAAAAACTAAAATATTAAAAATGTTAGACATGGCTATAATATACTGACTTAAGCTTAATGGCTCATACATCACTCTTCAAGGCATTTGTATCATAATGTCAACATAACTTGTCCTTTCTCCTCCTGACAGTGGGAATAAACAAAATTACTCGCTTGTGAAAACACCTTTTAATTAATTTTGTGCACAATGATAACATTCCCTGTAGTTTACCCCGGCTCCTCATGGTTATCTTGTATTTAATTTTCTCATCTGAGGAGCAATTGAATTTATATGAATTATGTAGTTCTCATATTTTTACCGTGTTATTGGAGACTTATGGTTAGTTCTTTAATTCCCTCTTCACCTGTCTCTCATCTGTTGATTTAATTGTGGCCTGTGATCATGAATGGTGAAGCAGTGAATAGGTGACCTTAAATATCAAGAATAATTGTGCTAAGTGAAGGGGACGGTAAGTCGGGACCTTGTGGAAAAGTAGTGGTTTGAACGATGTCACTGCAACTTTTCCATCTCTTGTTACTATGGAAACTAACAAACATTTCTCCCCAACACGAGTCACCATGTAATTGGAATTGGACGACAAAGGTAAAGGTGACTTAAACTGGGTTTATTTAATTTAGAAAGAGCAATGAAAGGAAAATGCAATAAAATGTGTTTTCTTCAAGTTTTATATTTGGAACTGCATGAGGTAGCTTTTAAACCAAAGATAAAGAGCTGCCACCCACAGTGAAGGACATTACCAAGACTGAAAGGACAGAAGTAATGAGAGAGCTATGAGTAGTGAATAGATAACTTGGCTTTTGGGAGACTTGAGAATTCCAAAGAAAGGAGAAGGTTGCAGTGACAAACCCAGCCTTGAAATTCAAGAGTAAAAACAACAATGTACATTTTCATCTTTCAAATTGATGTGGACAAGGTCCAAGTTCTATGTAATGTTGCTGCCTTCTGTTATCCTGTCCTTTTTCAATGACCTTGAGTCCTTGCTGCCATGGCTGTTCTATGACATGGAGTAGGCTGCAAATAGCAACCATGTCTCGGGCAGCATAAATAAGTTAAGGTCATGGGCATGGACTATGCTAATTGCTTTCTGACAGTTATGCTGCTGTTAGGCCTTTTCACTGTTTTCAAATGCTGTCAATTAGCAATTGTTTGAACTTTTCCAACTCTTTATCTAAATTTAATTAAAAAAACTAAAATTCACTTTAAAACAATTAACTAAGTTAATTGAAATGATGGTTATTAAAATATTTTTACAAAACACATACTTTCACTTGCCTTTTTAAATGAGGGTTGGTGGTCCCATTCAAATGCATGGGACTCTGCCGGATGCCTTGGCTGGTATAAGGTTGAGGGGCCAGACCAGTGTAGTTGACTCCTAGGGTATAATTGTTCTGGAATGCCTCAGGTCTTGATGGTAAATCCATGGACAGAGAAGAGGTCAGATGCATATGCTGCTAATTCATTCTTAAATTGCAAAATGGATTGGAGAGGGAATGTTCTTATGTCCAAGAGGTGTGCTGATAATTTGCTTTATTATAAAGTTAAAAAAGATGGAAAAAAGTGACCTCGGATTGAGTTTATTTATTATACGGGTCTAAATTGTGTTACAAAGCTTCTTATACGTCCAATGGGAACTTCTACAGGGAGAAACTGTGGATGTGAAGAGCATTCAAATCTAGTTCTAGAACTGTATTCCATTATTTTTCCTTTGGTGTCATTAGTGTGTGGTCATGTCGTTTTGGAAGGACCAGGGAATTCCAGGTTGTACTGTGCCTGCGTTTGCACAACTTGCAATATGTTTTTCAAAGTAGAATTTGCATGACTGCAGTAGAATATTCTCCCACATAAGTAATTCCCAAATTAGTTTTACACACATATTGGAGAAAATATGTTATTCAAACACAAAACTGCTTTATACTCTTACCAATTTGAATGAGATTTGTTTTTCTTATGAATGGCAACTCTTGAGGATGCTAAATTGACTCTATTTTAACTGCAATAACCTTAATCAATAGACAATAGACAATAGGTGCAGGAGTAGGCCATTTGGCCCTTTGAGCCGGCACCGCCATTCAATGTGATCACGGCTGATCATCCACAATCAGTACCCTGTTCCTGCCTTCTCCCCATATCCCCTGACTCTGCTATTTTTAAGAGTCCTATCTAGCTCTCTTGAAAGCATCCAGAGAACCTGCTCCACCAGCCTCTGAGGCAGAGAATTCCAGACTCACCACTCTCTGTGAGAAAAAGTGTTTCCTCGTCTAATCCTGGGGTAATATCTTGTCAATTTTCTTCTGTTAGATATGGTTCTTGATCATCAGGAAGCATCCATGGAGCTGGATGAAAGTATTCGTACGAAAGTACGTGAAGTTCTTCTGAAAAAACATCACCATCAAATTGAGAAGAAGAGGAATAATCTCATTCCAATGGTCAGGTCTTTTGCAGAGGTTGGGAAAAAGCAATCTGAACCTCATTCCATGGACAAAGCTGGTAAGAACAAGAACGGAAATCCAAAGGATATCTTTCTTTGAGCTGTTTATGTCGGTATTGCATGCATATAATGACTGGGTGGTTGGGTATGAAGGGGTGCAAGACAAGGAAGAGGCAAACCGTGACTTTTTTGAAACTGGTCAGGGGGAGAACTTTTGCACAATTCCCCAAAAGAGAAAAAGCCCAATGCAACTATTTTTAACTAGAGCAGAGCAGCCAAACTCAGGGACAGAAGTCTTCATGGCTGCACTTTAGAAATGTACTAATTTAGAAATTTACTCCACTTTAATGGCTGTAGAAATGTCTGCCATGTAACGCAGGCAAATGCCTGTGCCCACCTCACTTGCTTCTGTTGGATTTAGAAAATGTGAATGCGACAGCATTCTCGTCCTTCTGGAGATCTTTCTGTCTGGAATACCTGTCTGAATTCGTGGATGGTCCCCATGGATACAGCAGGCATGTCGTTCACAACCTATTCATTTTCCTCCCATCCTTTGGGGAAAATCCTCCCTTGTTGCGCCACTTCGACCTGGACCCACCAATCGCTGCTGGATCCACTTATTCAGTAACAGCAGTCCCCTAATCCAGAAGAATGGTCCATAAACAGCTAACTGCATCATTTACAGCCGCAATATTAAATGCCAGAAGGTGCAAGATTTTGCTGTAAGTCAGGGAGTGCACCAGCTGAGACCAATGAAGTTAACTTCAGTGCCGTGTTACTCAAGGAAACCTAATGATCCTGGTCTATTAATCCAACTTCATGCCACTTTCATGAACGGCATTGGGTGATAGCTGATTTACTAAATTGGTCAGCTTAACCGGCTGGGTCATAATTACCTGTTGATGTGCATTATCTCTGGTTTCCTCATTTGTGATCGATCCATGTACAAACACATTGATAGACTAAGCTCTTTGCTCACTGCTTATTTCACTGCTTTTTCCATATTTGTCATCAGTATAATTCTGGCTAAATGAGTAATTAAAAGCATTGAAATTTGCTTCTATTCACATTATAGGTGATGTCTCCCACAGGCAATTAGGCCCTTCCTGTTGTAAACAAAATAAATTGGCATGCTTGCTCGCAGATATATTTAAATGTGCTGGCAACAGTGACAGTGTCTCAACGAAATTTTTTGCCTGACAAGTCATGAAGTTGAAAATTGTGAAGTTTTTTAGCTCTTTTCTGTTGTTTTCTCAGCTACCAATCTTTTTGAAAGTATTTGCCAACATTGCAAGAGATACTGGGAGGTATTTAAGTTTCTGTACAAGTTTGTTAGCAAAGGAAATGCAGATCATGCACTTCAGACATGAGTTGCTGTGTACAATCTGCTCAAGACTTTCTCCATTTGCTCGCTAATTGGCATAATTATCTGAATCAGACCTGGCTGCTGGCCCACAGTCAAAATCAAGCAGTCATCTAAATTTATATTTGAATTGTCTACCCGGGAATCCAAATCTAAAAGGAAACTTGATTTAACTACTAAAATAGAAACATCTAAAAGCTTAAAACCACAGTTAAGTACACTAAAATTATCTGATGATTGGCTTGCTAAAAACATAAAAGCATTAAAATAAAAGTTGTCAAATCAATGCTGTACCAGGGTCACTCATCTCATTCAAGTCCTCAATACCATCTCCAAGCCCGGGCTGGCACTGGTTGATGGAGCAGTCATACTGACCTTGGATCTTGGAAACTTTGAACTAAAATTAAGTTGTCCTTGGAGGTTGTACTCATCGAGGTCCGAGCTGAGCCTGAGGTTACCTGCCCGCAGTACTTGCATTTACAGCAGTGGCCACTCCACGCACCTCTGAGGTGTTTTCCTCCCCAGTTACGGTCCCACCCGGGTGCGGGTGCTTCGCTAGGAAGACGACCCATTATTTTTTTCCTTGGTAGGTCTGAAGGGCTATTATCTCTACATTCAAGTAACCACTTGCTAATTCAGCAAATCTGCTTGGGGAGGACAAAAAGCAGAAGTCTACAGATGATTCAGCTCCATTTTCAATTACTTTAAAAGCATCTGTATCTGACATTGGCAAGGCCATTTTTGTTAGTTTGGTTTTGTTACTTTATGTGTTCAGTTTTGGTCACCCAATTTTGGTATAGGGAAGATGTTGTCAAGTTGGATAAGGTGCAGAGAAGATTTACGAGGCTGTTGCCAGGACTCGAGGGCCTGAGCTATGGGAGAGGTTGGGCAGGCGAGGACTTTATTCTTTGGAGCACAGGAGGATGAGGGATAATTTCATAAAGATCATGAGGGAAATAGATAGGTAAATGCACAGTCTTTTACCCAGAGTAGGGGAATTAAGAACTAGAATACATAGGTGTAAGGTGGGAGAGGAAAAATTTAATAGGAGCCTGAGGGGCAATATTTTGAGACAGAGGGTGGTGGGTATATGGAACAAGCTGCTGGAGAAGTGAGTTAAGGCAGGTACTATCACAGCATTTAAAAGACACTTGGACAGGTACATGGAGAGGTTTAGAAGGATATGGCCCAAACGCAGGCAGGTGGAACTAGTGTAGATGGGACATCTCGCTCAACGTGTGCAAGTTGGGCTGAAGAGCATGGAAATGGGCCCTCTGACTCTAATAAAGCCCTTCTAATACCAGCAATGTCCCATTCCAAATATTAACTATTTTTCAAATTTTTATTGTTTTTGTTATGTCTCTTTAGGTCAAATGTTATCCCCACTGTCCCTTTCAACTCATCTTGACATTAAGAATGGAATCAACCATGACATTGCAAATGTTGAGTCGAGCAAGGTAAGATGGTCGCTTTGGCTTGTCTGGTTATGATGGTCGGAGTTGTGATACATCCAATTTTTTTTTTTCCCAAACCCCAGATTCGAGCGGGGATCATGGATTCCCCTTTTCTGGAGAACTTTATAAATCTCCATCCATCGTTGTTTCATAGCACTGCCTACGCTTTCTTGGCCTTTTGGTTAATCCTTAGTGAAGACAAGCATGTTTTTTGTTGAAATCCTATCAATGATAGAAAATCATAGCTAACCTTTGAAGTATGAATGAACCAATGTGGCTTAAGCTTCAGGCATAGGCCACAGTTGTGCCAGTCACCTGATAACCTGGCCTGTCTTTACTCTGGAGAAGTGGTCTAAAAATGGGGTGGCACAGTGGCACAGTGGTAGAGTTGGTGCCTTGCAGCACCAGTGACCCAGGTTCGATCCCGAATACAGGTGCTGTCTGTATAGAGTTTATACTTTCTTCCTATGACCGCATGGGTTTTCTCTGGGTGCTAAGGTTTCCTCCCACACTCCAAAGACGTACAGGCTTGTAGGTTAATTGGCCGCTGTAAATTGTCCCTAATGTGTAGAATAGTGCTAGTGTACGAGGTGATTGCTGGCAGGCGTAGGGTCGATGGGCCGAAGGGCCTGTTTCCACCCTGTATGTCTAAAGTCTAAATGCATTCTTCGATCAACTGGGGTCGAATTGCTATTGAGATTGATTGAAGTTGACTATCTGCTTTCCTTGTGGAAGGGTCCAGGTTATCTCAAGGTCACATTTGAGTATTAAATGAATAGCCTGATCCCATGTGCAGTTTCCATGGTTAGTCATTGGATAGCATCAGGGGTGTTCATTGATTTTTATTTATCGTCCCTCTGCTGCTGAAAAACTCAGATGAATTGTAGTATCCATGCTGTTGCAGCTTTGATTTTAAGACTACTCAACTCAGTGTGCGCTTTGGCTGAGCCCAAGAAGCTTTTTTCCTGAATAGGTCATTAAAGAACAACTAAGGTATTTGACTTCCCTTCCCATAGCCCGCACCACCATACTTTGATTAAAAATTAAAAGACTTACTTGACTTGAGACCGCATCCTATTACTTGTGGAATCTGTATGTTTTTGTTTTGGCAGGTTGATCTCCACTTCATGAAGAAGATACCTATTGGTGCCGAAGCCTCCAATGTCCTGGTTGGTGAGCTCGATTTTCTCAACCGGCCAATTGTGGCATTTGTACGTCTCTCTCCAGCTGTCCTTCTCTCAGGACTTACTGAAGTCCCAATACCGACCAGGTAGCTAATGCTGATGTTTTCTATCTGCTATAGTTGGTAGGAGTGAATGGTTTCCTATAAAAGTAGTAGATGCTTCTATGCTGCACCTAATTATGCACGTGAGTGGTAGGTTTTGAAACGATTAACATGTAGGTAGATGTAGAAATCACCTGAGCAGTAATGTGCTGGGGAAGAAACATATGTGGCATTGCCATTTGTTATTTTAGTGTGTGTTCGTTAAGCAGGAATTTCAGCTGTGTGATCAACAGCATCTGAAATGGATCGGAAGATGCCATATTTCAGCAGAAAAATGAAAAAGCCTGACAATGCAGCACTGGAATAATAACTTGCGGTAAATTCAGTGGTCAGATCAGCGTGTGGGTCCCTTTTTTAGTGCGCCAAAAAAATAGAACACTGGAATATCTCAGCAGGTCATGCAGCATCTGTGATGGCAAAAGGTGTAAGTCAAGTATTCGGGTTGGTGACGTAGGACTGATGCATTGTCTCGACCTAAAACGTTGACTTGCACCTTTAGCTTCCACCACGTCTCGAGGTGCTGCTAGCCATTGCGGAACTCGCCTGCCGATGAAAGCCATCGAGCCCGGCCCCTACTCGCCCTGTGGACCAGACAAGAGGGAGTCAGAACAGAGGGCCAGTGAGCAGACCGGAAGTGCATGTTATCGGTGGAGTGGGCTGCTGGAGGCCCGGCAGCAGCTTGGGGCTCGGCTGGATCTGGTGCCGATCCAAAAGGCTGAGCACGTGGCTGAACATGGCTCATAGCTGCATGGAGCACTGAACAACAGCTGGGACTTGAAATTGGCGCAATATCTGGCGACTCTGTATATTGTCTCAGTGTACTACTGCTATACACACGTATTGTGTCTGGGATGTTTAGCTAAGATGTATCTAAGAGCTTATGTACAGTGATACCTGTACTGAACTATATACAAAAATGAATGACACAACCCTAATAACATGTGACAAATAAAGTACCATTGAAACAATGCAGCATGACCTGAGTTCCAGCATTGTTTATTTAGACTCCAGCATCTGCAGTTGTACCTTTTTGTTTGTCTTCATGGACGCATGTATTTGCAAGGATCTTTAAGTTTGTGCATCAGATGTGTCCACTTGCAAAGTAACTGCATAACATTTAGCATGTCAATTGATTTTTTTTTTAATCTCCCCTTCACGCTTTCCAACATTACATTAGTGGAATGTAAAATTTTCATCCACTATTGAAGTTGATTAACTTTTGAATTAAATAGATTTTTCACTTTTTTTCTCTCCACAAATGTTACCTGCCTCAGTCTCTTCAGCGTCTTCTAATTGTGGATTTTATTTTTTCACTATTTGCTTTTTGATCACAAGTTTTGGTAACATTCAATACCCATACATGCATTTTACAGGTTACATAGATTTGGGGGCATTTTAATTTGAGAGTCTTTGTACCAGAAAGACATCCACTTGAGAAGCATTTCCTGTGCTGGGAATCCGACGTGAATCTGTGCCTTCCTCTGGCATTCCTGTTGCAATGAAGCAGCTGTCCCATTACCCAGCACGAGGTGTGATTGCTACAAATACATCTATTGATGCTCCTGAACACATCATCAGTGATGTAACCTGGGGTCATTGGGTGTTTCGGGTCTTTCAACATCAGACACCCTCACCCAGGCGACCCAGCCATGGTTGATCAGACCACGACTTGTGTTCAGGTGGCAGTCACTCCTCCCCATGGACCTTCTCTCCTGATCTCCTGTGGAATGAACCTGTGAGGCTATGCGCAGTGGCTGACCATGAGGGTTGGTATTCTGTAGGCTGGACAAACTGGTTTCTAAGCACTGAGATGTGGGGTTCAGGACTGTCACCATTCAGGACTGTCACCAAATTCCTGGCCCAACAGCATTGTCAACAACTTTTTTTAGAGCTGCTTCCACATGCTGCCATTATCTTGCCTGTTCTGCTACCTTCAGGGATCTAAGAACATGTTTTACATCACAGTATACTGCTACTTATCGTGCATGCAATCCCTTGCCTTGATACCCTCCCTGATATTTCACTATGCAATTCATATTGATTTCCATTTGCCACCTCTGTGCTTGCTTAATCATTATTGATATATAATCTTATTCCCTTAATTCTATGAAATTTAAATGATACTATTACTTTCACATCTTAGATTACCTTTAATTTTGTTTCTGTTATCTCTTTAGATTGTGGAAAATGACAATATTTTCCAGTTCATATATTGGCAGTTGTATTCAAATTTGCAATTTTGTTGTTCTGATCATGAATTGCGTAAATTTCATACCTCATACTTTGAAGTGCCCTTACTAGCTTGATTAAATGAATCTCAAAATTACGCCAATGATTTATTCTCTGTTAGCCAAAAACTAGAACTAAACAAGCCGTGAGTATGATTCAAGGGTTTAGAGATTTGCTGAACAGCTATGTGGGAGAGCAGGAAGCATTTAAAATCTATTGTGACCATGGAAATTGTTTAAAATGAAGCATGAGGGCTGATTGTGTGGCAGAGATGAGGTAGTTGAAATCAGAAATGATGAGAGGGAAGAGATGGGGAGCCCATGTCGACCAAGATGCCCTGTAATTGATTTTGCTGTTCCAAACTTCAAACTTTTAAAAACCATTAAAAATGAAGAAAATATTTTAATTCTTGGACAACTTTTGAGTGAATTAAAATCATCTATAAATGCCTAAAATCAAAAGTAATTGTTTAACTTTTCATACAAATTTCACTACACCAATTGGTGTATGTGATAATAAATGTCCTTTGTCCTTTGTAACTGAAGCAAAATGTATAAAATTATCCTGCTTTGTCTTGTAACTGCTGCCTAACAATCCCCCTTAAAGTCAACGGAGGATCGGATCCTGCACCAATTCCCCAGCATAAATGCTGTGATAATAGTAATAGAGCATTTTGCCTGTGTCTTGATAATGCAAAAATTCTGCACTTCCATTTAAAAAACGAAATACCAACTGCGAACCACTTGAACTTGCAAGGAAGATCTAGAATCTCTATCAAAAGGAACAAATCTTCACAATTATAAAATTAGATTTTTTTTTTTGTGTCAGATGTTGTTTGGCAATACCACTTGTAACTTGAATAGATTAGCCATACATTTTTTTTGTTATGTTTAATGGTAATCTAGTTGGTAAATTCTGCAAATTTGCACGTTCTAAAAATGTTTTGGTATGATGGTGTTAAATTAACCATCTGTTGGAAGAGCAGAGTAACTCGAACCACAACGTTGTTGCAGTATTTATCTACGATAGCTTGGACACTTAAATCATTGTCCAATTTATTTTATAACTGTGTACCAATGCTCACACCATTATTCTTGTAGCAATCAAAGCCAAATGTTTTCTGCCTCAATTTTCTAAGAACATAATTTTTGTTTCTATGGGACCTGAGCAGCAAGAAAAATGACCCCATGAATGAAGGATTTTCTTTTAGTCTTTCGTAGGGCGTGGACATTTCTGGCAATGCTGGTATTTAGTTTTCGTCCCAAATTGCCCAGAACGTAGGGAGCAGTGAACAGTCGGCAGAGTTTGGTGGGTCTCGAGTTGCATAGACTAGGGTGTTTGTGAACCAAATGCTTGATACAACAATATGTAGTTTCCTGGTTACATTAATACTAACGAACCGCATCTAATAGTGGACACAGACTTGGATGTAGATTTTTTTTTTCTTTTTTTTTAAAAATATAATTCATTTCCAATTTGAGCCGAATCTAGTGAGTTGTGTAATAACGACAGCAGTCTTTTTTTGGAGCAACAGGTTCAATTACACTAGTGACACTAAAGTCTATCCTCTTCCAGGTTCATTTTCATATTGCTCGGACCAGTTGGAAAGGCACAGCAATACCATGAGATTGGGAGATCTATGGCCACTATAATGACTGATGAGGTAAGTCTGTACTTGGGTATTTGGTACGTATGTCATTTGGGTTAGGGATGGTGCTGTTTTGTATGAGCTACACCCCAAATAAGATTACTGCTTTGTAAATGTATTGTGTATTTCTCCATGTGTACCTTTTCAAGGATAAAATCCCAGTTTTTCCTCATTCAGTCACTCGATCACTAGCGATCAGCTCTGTGACTGTTACCTTCCTCGGATTAAACATCTTGTACAAAATGGAAAATGCTGGAAATGCTCAAGCTATGTCTGTGGGAAGAGAAAGTTGACCTTTCAGGTCAAAGACTGTTTGTCAGAATGGAAAAAGGAGTCGGAAGAAGTTTGTAAAGTTATAGGAGAGTTGGGGGTAGTAAACATGGTTATCTCCATGAGTGAATGGGAACAGTTAGAGAGTAAGAACATGCACTAATGAATGAAGGCATTATGAAATGCAGAGCAGGAAGACAATAGACAATAAACAACAGGTGCAGGAGTAGGCCATTCGGCCCTTCCAGCCAGCAGGTCAGGCTTGACATGTTCCCCACTCCCAGACGAGATGAAAAGATCGGGCAAAGGGGATGAGTTGATTTCACACGTGGATGACTGATAAAGACCAAAATTGAGCATCTCAAGGTTTTGAGATCGACATGAATCCAGAAGGCTGCAACGTGCACAAATGGAAGATGAGGTGCTGTTCTTCAAGTTTTTGTTGGGCCTCACTGTGACTGTGCAGGAGGTAACAGACTGACGGGTCAGAGTGGGATGGAGAATTAAAGTGTCGATGGGAAGCTTTAGATTGAATGCAGGTACTCCACAATGTGGTCACCTAATCTGCGTTTGGTTGCTCCATTGTCGAGAAGATCACATTGTGAGCACCGAATGCAGTGCACTAGTTTTGGAGGAAGTGCAAGAGAAACATGCATGACCTGGAAGAAATAGTTGGGTCTGTTGATGGTGAGAAGAAGTGGTGTCGCATCGCCTGGGGTTGAAGGGAAAAGGAGTGGTTGGTGGAAATGAAAATAGCTCTGCCTGTTGCAACTCCAGCATTCTTTGGTCTTGGTCTCGCTAACTGCTCCCTATTGCTCACTGATCACTTTGTTTGCAGCTTCTCACCATGGTGATCCCAGTGTTGTCCTATCAAAGACAACCCCTCACTCTCACTCCGCCTTCCCTACAGCTCAACAAGCTTCTCTTTGACTCCTTTTCATTGCTGATGAAGGGTCTCAGACCTGAAATGTTAACTTCCCATATATGCTGCCTGACCTGAGTATTGACAGCATTTCATGTCTGCTTTAATTTCTTAACATCTGCAGTTGTTTAGAATTGTTTTCTCTTGAATATTTTGTGGCTTGACTAAAGCACTGAGTGATTTTAATGAGATAGCCTCTAATTCTACTCTCCCAATACTTTCGCTAATGTAAATCAATATTTTGTTTGATTTCTGCTCCGCTCTGACATTTTAAAAACCTGCTTGACATGCCTTTTTGCCATCTCATGGTAAAGTAGATGATGGTTTACTGGTTGTGTTGTTTTAATTTGACTGCAGTCTTTTTTTCTCACTTGGAATGCAATTAACAGATTCATGGCCCTGCCAACAAAACAACAGATTTTCTCCGACTGGACTATAGTCTGAATTTTCAACCCTGCATCCCTCTGCCTCTGCACCCCTCTCTCTGAATGACCTTTGAAGCTTCTTCTGACCAAACCTTTGCTTGCCTGCTCGGATATTTGTCAGTGGCTGGGTGTTAAATTGACGATCTTGAAAGAACTTTGGGATACTTGAATGATATTAATAGGCTAAATGAATGCTAGTTGTGCCTTCGGTTTCTGTCTATTATTGGCAGTGCTAAAAACTGATTTGTTTAGCTATCAGCTCTATCAGATTGTGATGCTGAGAGAAGGAAAGATTGATAGTATGCAGAGGGACGGGAAGGATAATCTTTTCTGAATTGAAAGGAATTATGCTAAATTTCTGTGAAGTAATGTGTTTTGAAGTGAATTCTATCACCATTTTTGGAATATTCATGACAAAATCCGAGTAAGCAAATACGGTAGAAAAATTGAACAAAAGATGTGCCACTGGTGTTCACTCCAAGCCGCCCTTTCATCCTGTCTTGCCCGCTAATTATCACCTTTCAAACAAATCAGCTGCAGATAAATGATGTCATGGAATCAGACAGGCAAAATGGAACATCAAAGTTTCTCTGTTTGCTGCCCACATCGAGTGTCAAGTGTTTGTGTGGGAACATCTCATTCCAGGTGTCTCTTATTTTGCTTCTGCACCAATTTCTCCTTCGAGTGGAGGGGGGAAGAAGGAACACGTTACTGTGCCTCATTTGGTGAGACCATTGAACAACGATACTGCTCTGTAGTTCTTGGGGTGAGAAAAGTTAATCAATGGCACATCTGGTTCTCCGGATGCTTTCAAGAGAGAGCTAGATAGGGACTTGAAAATAGCGGAGTCAGGGAATATGGGGAGAAGGCAGGAACGGGGTACTGATTGGGGATGATCAGCCATGATTACAGTGAATGGCGGTGCTGGCTCGAAAGGCCGAATGGCCTCTACTCCTGCACCTGTTGTCTATTGTCTATTGTCTATCTCTGAATCAAAGGGTAACATTTTTGGTAGAGTTCTGATTATAGATACTCCAATGTCTGTGTCTCCTGATCTCAATTTACCCGAGGATTTCAGTACTTAATAAGTGAAATCTGGGCTGAATCTCCAGTTCCTATGCAACAAACACAAAGTGTTGGAGTAACTTGGTTGGTCAAGCAGCATCACTGCAGAAAATGGACAGGTGACCATTTGGTTGGGACCCTTTTTCAGACTGATTATGGAGGGTAGGTTGGGGAAAGAGACTGGAAGCAATAAAGGATCAGGCCAAAACGGAGCTGGCAACAGATGAGTATAAACCAGCATCTGCAGTTAATTTTTATTATATATGTACCAGACCTTTTTTGCCACATTTGGTTGCATGTGTCAGTTCCTCTATCTGCCATCTTGGAAAGTATCAAACGGAGCGAGTCAGGACCAGTGTTTACGTGGGCGATACAAATACTGCTCTCCTTATTGTGTCCCATGCCTGTCTTTGTACTCTAATTTCCATGCATTTTACAGATTACATAGATTTTGGGGATTTTAAGCCAATCACTGGATAGGCAAAAGTCAAAAGCTCTTCTGATCACACCAGGCGCACCCCCCCCCCCCCCCCCCCAGTGAGATTTGATTTAACTATTCAATTTTGGAGAGCAATAATCATAAACAAATTAAAGAATTGGGCAGGTTCATTTACTGCTGGAAAACTGAGCAATACTTAAAATGAAGCTATTTTTCATTTCTATTTCTGAATTTAAGAAATCTGTCTGTGCCAGTAGTGAGCTGGGTGCTGCATCCATTGACTGTCAGCTTCATGACTGACGGTAGCTACAATCTACCACTGCTGCTTATGATGCGTTCTATGTGCATCACAGATTTAAGATAGAATTCCTGAACTGGTGACAAAACAAATGAGAAGTGCATTATAGTTGCACTCTGCCTTTCGTACAGTGCTTTAAGCAATTTTCATATAATATTTTTTAAACGGGCATTTTTCATATGGATATTATTTCTAATGAGATTCTAAAATGATTCATCCTTCACAAAATTTGAATCAAGTTTGCTGGTGATGAGATCTTGCAAGATGTAAGGATAACATACATAGAAACATAGAAATTAGGTGCAGGAGTAGGCCATTCGGCCCTTCGAGCCTGCACCGCCATTCAATATGATCACGGCTGATCATCCAACTCAGTATCCTGCCTTCTCTCCATACCCTCTGATCCCTTTAGCCACAAGGGCCACATCTAACTCCCTCTTAAATATAGCAATATACAATGCACCTCAGTAAGTTTTTTTTTTAAAGGAACTACCTCTGGCCCAAAAAATTGCAGCTTTCATTCCGTGGAAAAGCAAGTTTAGTTTAGTTGAGAGATACAGCGCGGAAACAGGCGCTTCGGCCCATGGAATTTGCACTGACCAGCGATCCCCGCACATTAACACTACCCTATACACACTAGGGACAATTTTTACATTTTTATACTAAGCCAATTAACCTACAAACCTGTATGTCTTTGAAGGGTGGGAGGAAACTGAAGATCTTGGAGAAAACCCACATGGTCAGGGGGAAACATGCAAACTTTGTGCAGACAAGCACCCGTAGTCTGGATCGAACCAGGGTCTCTGGCGCTGTAAGGCAGTAGCTCTTCTGCTACGCACCGTGCTGCCCGGTGTATTGGAGAAATGGTTGTGATCCAGTGATGAAGAGGAATTCATACACTCTCCCTCTCATCTCCCCCCCCCCCCCCCCCCCCCTATATTTTTCCACTTCTTTTGACACCTACCAACACACAAGGAGAGAAGTTGGACGGAAGAGCAAGAGCAGACTACTAAATATTATTGAGGGACAATGGCACTTGTGGAAGAGACCCGAGGAATCCTGATGGCACAATCTGGGGTTGCATTTGCATGTTAATACAACCCTGCGGTATGGAGTATTATCGATGTGCATCACAAAATGATAGGGCGTCATTTTATACATTTGTGAATGATAAATCGAGAATATGTAGAAAATGTTGAGCAGGTCAGGCAACATTTGTGGAAAGAGGAACAGAGGTAACATTACAGCTCAAAGCCCTTCATCAGATCTGGGAAAGAAAGTAAATTCGTTCTTTTGAATTATTTTTTTTCCCCCAAGGAGAAAAGTACCAGATCAAGGCATTGAGAATTAATGATGTTCTGTGAACTATATGTGTGATTGAAACAATCATAATATGTCCTCCAGGGGTACCGCTGATCAGAGAATTTAAAATCAAAAATCCTTAATAAAACGAGCAGCATGAGTGAATGTTGATGTGTGAAAGAGTGAACAGTCTCCTCCAATTTAAACTCTGCTCAGCTTGAGTGGAGGAATTTTGCCAAACAGTAAGTTGCAAAGATGCTTCATGAAACACCATCATTAAATAAAGCTGAGAACAGATTGACAACAAAACTGTAACCTGATACCTTGATTAACTAAAGGTAGACAAAAATGCTAGTGAAACTCAGCGGGTGAGGCGGCATCTATGGAGAGACGGAATAGGGATGTTTAGGGTAAATTAAACTAAATTAGATTTCTGATCAGACCACAAACAAGAATTGCAGATCTTTTATTAATCTTAACAAATGGCATTCAAAATATAGTCATTATCATACACTTCACTTTAATAAAAAGACTAATCTGAAAAATAATCTTTCTGCCTGCATTTCAGATTTTTCATGATGTAGCCTACAAAGCAAAGGATCGCAGTGATCTTCTTGCTGGGATTGATGAATTTCTTGATCAGGTGACTGTTCTCCCCCCTGGTGAATGGGACCCCTCCATCCGAATTGAACCGCCAAAAAACGTTCCATCTCAGGTACAGCCTTTCCATCGCAATCGCTGAAATCTTTGAAGAGGGTACTTGTGCGCTATTTTGTTTTTGTTGTCCACGTGTGCCACCAGCAAATTGAACTGTAAATCACAATCATGTAATAACAACTGGGACTATAGAGATATGCTGAGCTATCAAAAGGGGATCAGAAGGCATTTAGCATTTAAACATTAAATAAAAATTAAACTTCTAGTCTGGGATAACTGCTTCATCACTTTGAAGGTGTGTAACGGACTATCTACAGACCTGCAGAATCTTTGGAGACTAGGTGGAAATTATGTTTCACTGTGCCATGTCTCAGTCGTACCTCCATTTGTATAATAGGAGAAACGGAAGCAACCAGGGATCCCAAATGGTAATGCATTCCACGTTGAGCCCGAACCACAAGTGGGCCACACTGGTCCTGAACTGCAGCGCACAGGAAGGTTTGTTGTAGCTTCTTGTATGGTATTGTTAATTAATTTAACTTCCCTCTGTTGAACCCATTCTCAACACCTACTACACTCAGTCTCTCTCCTTCCTTCCTCTTTGCAAATTGTAAACTTCAGCTAAATGACCACTGTTATAGTGCGTGCTATTGCCGTGACCTTGACTGGAACCTGTGCAGATGTTTGATGTGACTGAGAGACATATGGCAAGGTTTGGATCTAGATTGCGTTATGCCTCATGACCTCGAGAAAATGACTCCACCAGATATTATGGAAGTTCCAAACATTTTCCTTCTCTGAAAGCAAACTCTGTTCACCAACACTGAATTTGTAAAACTTTTCGATTCAATCAAAACAAAGCGCCCCTACGCACATTCAAGTCTTTAAGAAAGAAATGTTTACTCTATTGACTTAATATCAGCAACAGTATTTGAAATTTGTAAGTCTTATGAAACTAGAACCTGTTTTTTTCGTTTGGGCTCAATTTGTGCCACTGTGCCACTCCACTAATTGGCCACTTAGAATCCCATTCCCAGATCTTGAATCCCATTCAGTACAACCGCCATGGTGCATGCTTATTGTGTCAAGTGATGCAGTTCATAAGGGCACTGGACTAATTACTCCTGAAGCTCTTCTCATATTCCACAATGAAAGTCTCCATTAGAAATCTGATTGGGCCAACAATAATAGTGAAAACTCCAAACATGCCAGGTGATAAAGTAAAATGGTCGAGAGTAGGAAGTAACATATCCAGCAGTGGACATTTTACATGTGGAAGAAAGAAATAGAAAAGGAATTAAGATTCCAGTGGGTATTTTGTACGTGCACACTGGTTACAGCTATGAAGTGATACAACATATAAATGCAGAGATGCAAGCAAGTAGGTTTAGTGAAGAATTTGATGTTGGAATATTTTGGTTGGGGCTGTTCTAATAACTCTGATTTCTTCTTGATATCCATCATTTTTGCTTTTAGATTTCCACCAGTATTTCTATCCTTACTATAAGCTTTTAGCATCTTTACATTTCTGCAAATGTCCAATCCATCTGAACTTTTTTAATTTCATGTCAAATTGGGGCCAATTTTAATGAATTTTGTTATGTCAATTATTGAATATTATAAAACTGTGGAACTACACACTTAAAGTGTGTTCAAGATGATGTTTTCCCGTACCTTTCCTATTCTATACCATTTAACCGACTGGTCATTGGCATTTAATGCACTGTTTTTTATTGTCCTGAAGTAACCGGTTGTTGGAATCTTTTTTGTTTCATGTGATTTATTTCAATTCTTCCAGGCCGTTTGGGGGTTTGATCCTTGACATTAAGCGGAAGCTGCCTTGTTTCTGGAGTGACTTCAGGGATGCCTTTAGCTTGCAGTGTGTGGCATCCTTCCTGTTCCTGTACTGTGCCTGCATGTCCCCTGTTATCACATTTGGTGGCCTCTTGGGAGAAGCAACAGATGGATGCATAGTAAGAAAGCCGAGGATGTTGATGCGTTTAAATTGCTAGTTTGGTGTCATTTTAATACCCTGCTTAACAAACGGGAGGATTAATCTTTGGAAAAATGAAATATCACTGAGATGGAAATGTCAGGTTTGGGAAATTTGAGATGTAAAAGTAATTGATGAATTTGCAAAAACAGTCATTGCTTTGCAAAACTTAGTCACACATCATGGAGACAGTCCCTTCATCCCACCCAATCCACGCTGACTATCAAACGCCCATCTGTACCAATCCTATGCTAATCACATTTTATTTATTCTTCCCACATTCCCATCAACTCGCTTAGATTCTACCTTTTTACATCTACATTCATAGCCAATTAACCTACTAAGGCATCTATCAAATCATTTCTTAGATTGCTGTAAAGAGAACAGTCTCTTCTAGTCTTTCCATACAACTGAAGTCCCACATCCTTGGCAATACATCAGTGAATCTCCTTTGCAACCACTCTTGAATTTCTTCCTGATATGGGGTACCCAGTATTGAAATAATACTCTGATTGAGGTCTGGCCAATAGTTTTTCTAAAGCTTTAGTGTCATTTGTGGGCTATTTACCAAACACAGATATTCATAAAGACATTTAGTAATACAATTACTGCATTTCCTCCCCCCCCCCCCCCCCCACCCCCTTTGTTTCTGTTGCCATTACCTGAAATTAATTTATGGATTTCTTCTCCAGAGTGCGATCGAGTCCTTGTTTGGAGCATCTATGACTGGAATTGCTTATTCTCTCTTTGCTGGGCAACCTCTCACTATATTGGGCAGTACAGGTCCTGTGCTAGTGTTTGAAAAGATTTTGTACAAATTCTGCAAGTAAGTAACTATTAATAGAGGGGTTAATAAAACTGCAGTTACTGCAAGTTGCCTGCTTTTTCAATTCTAAACAAAAATGAAAATATAGCAGTAAATCAGCAACTATGAATAGAAGATAAATCTAATGATTATGTGAATTCCGTGACATTCTGGATCATGTGGAGCCCAGTTTGAAAAGCTGTGACCAACAAGTTTGCCCATTGGTAAACTGTTTGTGGCAGGGGGATGGGTACAAGAGCAGAGAGGCAGGTGGGTGTAAAACGAGGGTAGAAGCAATAGGGAGCAAGGTGAAAAGTAAAAGTGCCAGGCAGACAAAACCAGGGCAAAAATCAAAAAGGGCCACTTCTCAACAAAATTGTATAGGGGGTAAGAGCGTTGTAAAAACAAGCCTGAAGGCTTTGTGTCTCAATGCAAGGAGCATTCGTAATAAGGTGGATGAGTTGAACGCGCAGATAGCTATTAATGAGTATGATATAGTTGGGATCACGGAGACATGGCTCCAGGGTGACCAAGGCTGGGAGCTGAATATCCAGGGATATTCAATATTCAGGAGGGATAGAGAGAAAGGAAAAGGAGGTGGGGTAGCGTTGCTGGTTAGAGAGGAGATTAACGCAATGGAAAGGAAGGACATTAGCTTGGAGCATGTGGAATCAACATGTAGAGGAACCAACGAGAGAGCAGGCTATTTTAGACTGGGTATTGAGTAATGAGGAAGGGTTAGTTAGCAGTCTTGATGTGTGTGCCCCCTTGGGTAATAGTGACCATAATATGGTCGAGTTCTTCATTAGGATGGAGGGTGACATTGTTAATTCAGAAACAATGGTTCTGAACTTAAAGAAAGGTAACTTTGAGGGTATGAGACGTGAATTGGCTAAGATTGACTGGCAATCAATTCTAAAAGGGTTGACGGTGGATACGCAATGGAAGACATTTAAAGACTGCATGGATGAACTACAAAAATTGTTCATCCCAGTTTGGCAAAAGAATAAATCAGGGAAGGTAGTGCATCCGTGGGAAATCAGGGATATTATCAAAGCAAAGGATGATGCGTACAAAGTAGCCAGAAAAAGCAGCATACCAGAGGACTTGGAGAAATTCAGAGACCAGCAGAGGAGGACAAAGGGCTTGATTAGGAAAGGAAAAATAGATTATGAAAGAAAACTGGCAGGGAACATAAAAACTGACTGCAAAAGTTTTTATAGATATGTGAAGAGAAAGAGATTAGTTAAAACAAATGGAGGTCCCTTGCAGTCAGAAACATGTGAGTTGATCATGGGGAACAAGGATATGGCGGACCAATTGAATAACTACTTTGGTTCCGTCTTCACTAAGGAAGACATAAATAATCTGCCGGAAATAGCAGGGGACCGCGGGTCAAAGGAGGACTTGAGTGAAATCCAGGTTAGTCGGGAAGTGGTGAATTGAATGGATTAAAGGCCGATAAATCCCCAGGGCCAGATAGGCTGCATCCCAGAGTACTTAAGGAAGTAGCTCCGGAAACAGTGGATGCATTAGTGATAATCTTTCAAAACTCTTTAGATTCTGGAGTAGTTCCTGAGGATTGGTGGGTAGCAAACGTAACCCCTCTTTTTAAGAAGGGAGGGAGAGAGAAAACGGGGAATTACAGACCAGTTAGTCTAACATCGGTAGTGGGGAAACTGCTAGAGTCAGTTATTAAAGATGGGATAGCAGCACATTTGGAAAGTGGTGAAATCATTGGACAAAGTCAGCATGGATTTACGAAAGGTAAATCATGTCTGACGAATCTTGTGGAATTTTTCGAGGATGTAACTAGTAGCGTGGATAGGGGAGAACCAGTGGATGTGGTGTATCTGGACTTCCAGAAGGCTTTCGACAAGGTCCCACACAAGAGATTAGTATATAAACGTAAAGCATACGGCATTGGGGGTTCAGTATTGATGTGGATAGAGAACTGGCTGGCAAACAGGAAGCAAAGAGTAGGACTAAACGGGTCATTTTCACAATGGCAGGCAGTGACTAGTGGGGTACCGCAAGGCTCAGTGCTGGGACCCCAGCTATTTACAATATACATTAATGATCTGGATGAGGGAATTGAAGGCAATATCTCCAAGTTTGCGGATGACACAAAGCTGGGGGGCAGTGTTAGCTGTGAGGAGGATGCTAGGAGACTGCAAGGTGACTTGGATAGGCTGGGTGAGTGGGCAAATGTTTGGCAGATGCAGTATAATGTGGATAAATTTGAGGTTATCCACTTTGGTGGCAAAAATAGGAAAGCAGACTATTATCTAAATGGTGGCTGATTAGGAAAAGGGGAGATGCAGCGCGACCTGGGTGTCATGGTACACCAGACATTGAAAGTAGGCATGCAGGTGCAGCAGGCATTGAAGAAAGCGAATGGTATGTTAGCTTTCATAGCAAAAGGATTTGAGTATAGGAGCAGGGAGGTTCTACTTCAGTTGTATAGGGTCTTGGTGAGACCACACCTGGAGTATTGCGTACAGTTCTGGTCTCCAAATCTGAGGAAGAACATTATTGCCATAGAGGGAGTGCAGAGAAGGTTCACCAGACTGATTCCTGGGATGTCAGGACTGTCTTATGAACAAAGACTGCATAGACTCGGTTTATACTCTCTAGAATTTAGGAGATTGAGAGGGGATCTTATAGAAACTTACAAAATTCTTAAGGGGTTGGACAGGCTAGATGCAGGAAGATTGTTCCCGATGTTGGGGAGGTCCAGGACAAGGGGTCACAGCTTAAGGATAAGGGGGAAATCCTTTAGGACCGAGATGAGAAGGACTTTTTTCACACAGAGAGTGGTGGGTCTCTGGAACTCTCTGCCACAGAGGGTAGTTGAGGCCAGTTCATTGGCTATATTTAAGAGGGAGTTAGATGTGGCCCTTGTGGCTAAGGAGATCAGAGGGTATGGAGAGAAGGCAGGTACAGGATACTGAGTTGGATGATCAGCCATGATCACATCGAATGGCGGTGCAGGCTCAAAGGGCCGAATGGCCTACTCCTGCACCTAATTTCTATGTTTCTATGTTTGAATTTTCTGATTAACTTGTGATTATTTTTTTTTCGATTTTATTGCAATAGTGAGTGTGACAGAAGGAGAAATTACTAAGATGATTAGGTGAGGGAGCAGCATTAACAGTGGACATAGAGGTTTTCTTGTTTCTCTGGTATTATTGTTTTTTTTCACCTTGTTAGATTCTATCTCTCTCCCAATGAGTTTGTTCAATGTCTTCATTGATCTGTTGAGACCAGTGGAGCCCCACTCCTGTTGAATCAATACAGATCTAAGACATCCTAACATAAATTCACAACTGCAGATCCAGACTGTGGGAATAAAGTATAGTACAAAGATAATAATTCACCATCTCTCACTCCTCTACTGCAGAACATATTTGCTTGGAATGGCATTTCTGAAGCTTTTCCTAAGTTTGATGATGTTGCCTGGAATTCAGATATGTTCACCACTAAATCTAATTTCACCTGTTTCTAATTAAAAACATTTATCTCTCCTGTTTATAGGGACTATAACTTATCCTACCTTTCTTTGAGAGCGACTATTGGACTCTGGACATCATTCATGTGTATCTTGCTTGTTGCCACAGATGCAAGCTCTCTTGTCTGTTACATAACTCGATTTACAGAGGAGGCATTTGCCTCTCTCATCTGTATTATTTTCATCTATGAAGCTCTGGAAAAGCTGATCCATTTGGGAGAAATCTACTCTTTCAATATGCATTCAGATCTGGACCAGCTTACTCAATACTTGTAAGCATTATAGTTTTTCTTCCTTGTCAAATGTTCTCTGTTTCTGCAGTGTTAGCATTCCATGGGAGCCAGTTGCTGTACTTAAGTTGAATTATTATTTTTGAAGTGTGAGCCAAGACTGAGTATTGGACAGATATTTCATCATAACAATTTAAATGCTGTTTCATTATGGACCCAGCAAAAAGTCATTGAATATCTACCTCGGGCTAAAATCGCATTTTACTTTCTGGATGACCCAGGCGATTTATAATCTGCTGTATGCTAGATTACTTTCCTCCCAGCCGTGTCAAACTGATGCTGGGCCTTCGGGGCTCTTAGCTGCTCAAGATAGAGCAACAAAATCTCTTGCAGTCGCCTCCTGAAAATAATAGTTGTGTAGGGCAGCTCTGCACAGGAACACTGCAAAGGCACTTGGAAACTGGGACATTGGGAAATGCGGGAGTGTAATTGGTGTGAAATAGCTTGTAGATTTGCAATAGATTACGTTTATTTTAAATCTTTGTTGTGATGCGTTTTTACATTGTGGTCAAGATTATAATATGACTGTTAGTGACTGTGGGAACCTATGCTGAATTGGAATTGCAATCACTGCTATGTCAGATTAATCCTTCACATGCAACATGAGGAAGGGTTGCCACTTCCTCCCTTCACCCTGTCTTTCTCGCCTCTTTCCCTGACTCCCATGTACTGTACCTGTATGTCCTGCTCTTAAGCTACTGTTTTGGTAGCTGGTGGCCTCTACCATGGGATGGTCACAGTCCCAGCAACCTTATTGTTTGAAAATATCCCCAGTTCTATCCTGGAAGGATTCAAATGGACAAAAGTTCATCATCACTGCCATCTTCACAGGCACTGCCAACGCACACTTTGCCCTGCAAAGGCTGATGTGATGATTGCAGCACTTGGTAAATTTCATTCAGGGTCTCCTGTCTTGTGCACATTTCTTACACATTTTTTTTTGTTGAACTTTAGTTATAGAGTCATAGAGAGAATCATAGAGTGATACAATGTGGAAACAGCAATGTCCCAGCTACACTAGTCCCACTTGCCTGAACATGTTACTATCTGAACATCTTGGGCAGATTCTGCTTCCTATTGAGAACACTTGCAACAGTTTGTCCTGCATCACTGCCCCTCTGCGTATTCTCCCAGTTGCGCTATGCCAATGCATCCATATATGGGAGCAATTGATTCCAGAAGTTCAAACCGGAGCAGAATTAGGCCATTCGGCCCATTGAGTCTACTCCACCATTCAATCATGGCTGATTTATCTTTCCCCTCAACCCCATTATTCTGCCTTCTCCCCATAACCCTTGACATCCTCACCAATCAAGAATCTGTCAATCTCCACCTTAAAAAAAACAAATTAAAAAAAAAAAAAAAAACCCCCAATGATTTGGCCTCCACAGCCGACTAAAAAGTGCAAAATACCAAACTTGTAGAATTGAAATGTGTGCACTTTCATTTTCCAGTTGGCATATCTCAGAGCTATGTGCATGTGCCATGGATCCTACTTTAAGTATTAAAGTGCCCCCATCGTGCCCAATCAGTGGGCATTGCAAATTCGGCTTTTGTGACCGGTGATTTTAATAGAACACTATTTTCTCCAAATTAAAACAAAACTATTTTCACTGAATGAAATATATTAATTTTGTTCCTGCCAATAATCTGGTTAAGATTGGTTCATGTTGAAAACCACACATTCATCTGGTCACATTAATGTATCTTGTATGTAATTTTCTGTTTACTTTAGCTGTATATGCGCAGAGCCTCATAATCCTAACAACAGAACTATGGTGTACTGGGAGATGCAAAATATTACAAAATCATCGGTCCCTTGGGCAAATCTGACTGTCAGTGTAAGTTAAAGTGAATGTTGATTAGTTGTGTTTAGGAAATTATTAAGAGTACGGTTGAAGGGGGATTATAAACAGTCTATTGATTAGCCCTGTTAATGTTGTGAAGAACGTAATAGATAACACATTGTGTCTTTAAAATTAGTTTTCATGGCTATTGTGACCAATAAAGCACTCTTGACTCTCTTTTGCTGTAATTTTGTAGGTGGGCTGCTAATTACAGGGAGTGGATATTCCATTGTTTTAAAGATAATGTCAGGGATTTAAAATTGAAGAGAGCGGTCAAGCATAATTATTATCATTAATAGCTATGGAGGATTACGTTTAGGTGCTATGTATTCTGATATTTGTGTGGGTTTAATAACTTGGACAAAAAAAAATCTTGGGGGAGTTGATGGGAATGTCTGGGGAATAAATTGGATTAATATGAGATTAGTGTAAACTCGTGGTTGGCACAGACTTGGTGGGCTTTTCTGTGCTGTATCTGAGTCTAGATCAACTTATAAACATTTTTATTCAGCAATAGTTACGTGTGTAATGTAAATGAACTTGAGATGGTAAACACTAATGGATTCTACTGTTGAACGTTCGTGATTATTTTGTAAATTGAATTATTCAGCAAATGTAATATTAATTCCTGTGGAACCTTCTACACACGGCCACAGCGCTTTGGGGAAACTACATTATGAGCAAGGCCCAGGTTCTCTGCTATTTATTTTCTGTGGTGCAAGGATAAAAGTCAAATTCAGGAGAAAGTTGTAGATTAATAAATGGATGGTAGAGAGTACATGACACTGCTTCCACCTAAGGCAGGGTCAGTCGGATATTTCCTCTTTGCTGGCCAGTATTAATGTGAAAGATGGGTAAGGATTGCATAAGGAAGACTTTTGTGGTGATATCATGTGAAAAACATTTCATACTGTATATGTCATAACCTGGTCCTGTCTCTGAAGATGACTTCAGTGGTGTATGGAGCATTCCATACAGTGAAGAAATCAATGCAATGGTGCTCCAAAATGTTGTCTACTGCAACATTTTTAACATGATCTGTTTGCTGCTCTTCATCATTTAGGACTGCAGGACATTTCACGGTGAATTTGTTGGCCCTTCGTGTGGACCGCATGGACCATACACCCCAGATGTCCTCTTCTGGTCTGTAATACTATTCTTTTCTACATTTACCCTATCAGGGTTCCTCAAACAGTTTAAAACAAGTCACTATTTCCCAACTAAGGTATGTATAATTTCTTTGTCTCATTTTCTATTAAACAAAACTATATTTGTCAAGAGTTTTACAGATTCTTATTTACCACATAAGGCTGTTTTTATTTAAATAAAAAATACCAAGTAATGAATACAAGGACATGTATACGGTGTTGTTCTCGACTTCCAATGGAATACTTTGGTTTGGTATAGGCCATCACTGGAAAGAGAATTTTACCGAACATGGGTAGAGCATTATTTATAATGTATTCCTTTGGATGCAATTACGTTTAGCCAAGCCTATGCTGTTCATTATTTTTCTCCATTTGATTCTGGATACCATTTATTGCATGAAGCTAGAAATGATCGTTGGCAAACGTGACTTTTATTTAAAAAATATTCTCCCATTTATTATTCCTGATGGCCCGTAACACCGTTTTGTTCATTAATTATATTTACTGGCAGGTGCGATCAATGATAAGTGATTTTGCTGTTTTCCTGACCATCTTCTCTATGGTTCTTATTGACTATGTCCTGGGAATACCATCACCAAAGCTTCAAGTTCCCAGCATCTTTAAGGTAACAAAATAAACATCATTTGGAAGACTGTTCTAGATACTCAAAGGAATAAGTAATTGGTAATTAGTTTGAGACTAGCAAAGTAAAGGCTGCAGTGCGATGGGCATGTGTCATGATAATAATGAGTACAAGGTACTTTGTATTCTAAGGGGTATGGATAAACAGCACGCACATTTGTAAAATAATCTTATTCCACAATAGCGTATCATGTACTGAATCTCAGAGACCAAACAGTTTAGATTTAATTACTTAGCCGGTGGTGATAATCTGGAAGATTACCCAGAGGAATGTGTTCATTCAATATATAAAATTGGAAGAGAAAGCAATGATGGGGAATGTACCTGACCACAGATTACCTGTACAAAGTTCTGCTGCTTCTGTCCAACCCTGCATTGCCCCTTCTGCCCTTCACCCCTAATGCCTGCTAACTGATGCATTCCCAATTAACTAATGCTTCCGTTTAAAAACATAGGCATGAATTTAAAATCCCTTCATGATCTATGCTCTTCTTTATTTGTGTGACCCCTCCATCTTTTTTTAACTGTGCACACACCCCCACCCCTCAAAAACACCTCCAATTCTGGCAACTTGTGCATCTTGAACCATTACAACAGCTCATTTGATCTGTGCTGCTTGCCAGTGGGAGAAGATCTGAATCATAAATGAGAAACCTTCCATTGTAGCTGCAAGTCTAATTGCCAAATGGAGTTTGCAACACACTACTTCCTGGGTCTCTGTAGTAATTGCAGTAGCTTTGACCAGACTGACCAATTGTGCAGAGGGTTCTTCCAGTTGTTAGTGGGAATACAGAATTAAAATCTTGCCCGACTTTGCTGTATCGGAGCTCTGATCTTTTACATGACAGATGGCTCATTGGTTGGCCCTGCCGCAGAGTCTATGGCAGACATTGCTGCAGAACGTGGATAGGTGACGTTGTGGGTCGAGACCCATCTGCAGTTCTTTGTTTCCACATGCCACAGAGACACGTGATCTTTGTCTCATGCAGCAAAGCTGATGAGCATTCTGCAGAGATCTATATGGACAGTAGGCTGGTTCATTTGTTGAGAAAGATCTCATTGTTGATTCGGCCCAAGTGACTCCAAGAATATATCTGAAGCCATTCAATCTCGGTTTCTGCTTGGAGTCAAAAGGAAGGCACTGAGCACAAAAAGCTTAATATATGCAGGGTAATATTATAGTCATGGTGAGAGCCACCTAACTAGAAATGCCATTGAATAACTTCAAAATTTGGCTGACGACAGTATTCAATTTGATGACATCTGCAAAGGGAAACTACAGTATTACCATACTGTATACTGTCCTCGGATATATGTTGCTAATGAGAGGGTGTAAGATTGCACTGATGCCAGTAATTTGCAAAAATATCTTTGAAATTAACAACAAAACTGTGATCCTTGTGCTGTGTGTTCATTTGCAGCCAACAAGAGATGATCGAGGATGGCTAATTAATCCCATCGGCCCAAATCCCTGGTGGACTGTCATTGCTGCCATTATCCCAGCTCTACTCTGTACTATTCTTATTTTCATGGACCAACAGATCACTGCTGTCATAATAAATAGGAAGGAACACAAACTGAAAGTATGAATTCGTACTAATGTTTAAGTTTTTTGATGTAAATGAAATTTACAGATAATTTAGTAAATAAAAATGTAATCGATAGTTTAATGTTGTGCAGATTGGATTTGTCTGCATCCATTGCAAAATTAGTGTAATGTACAATTGAAAGCTGCATTTTAATCTTTAAGTTGACTGCTTTGGTTTTTGAAATTTGTGCAATAACTTTATAATAGCAATGTTTCGGTGTCATTTCATGTTCAGTGGATGCATGAGCAGGCAGGGAATGGATGGATAGAGATGGTATCAGGTAGATACACAGTTTAAACTGACATGGCCAGAACCAACCTCATAGGCTGAAGGGTCTGTTCCTGTGCCGTTGTAGTCAGTTGGTCACAATTTAGATTCTAATTAATCAGTTCTTCCTCTCCATAGAAAGGATGCGGCTATCACCTTGACCTCCTGATAGTGGCTGTAATGTTGGGTGTGTGTTCAATCATGGGCCTGCCATGGTTTGTCGCAGCAACTGTTCTCTCCATCTCTCACGTGAACAGTCTGAAGCTGGAATCAGAATGTTCAGCTCCTGGTGAACAGCCAAAATTCCTCGGTATTCGAGAACAACGTGTTACCGGTCTGATGATCTTCGTTCTCATGGGCTGCTCGGTCTTTATGACGACTTTCTTAAAGGTGGGTCAATAGTGGAAGTATTCAGCAACTGGTTGGAGCTGTTAATTTCAATGGAGCATGCTAATTTGAAGAAATTGTTTGCAATGTAGTGTGAAATACAAACCAGACATTTACTTAGATTGTAACAAATTCTGTTTAATGCTTGCGAAGAAAAATATCAGCTCAAAATCCAATTGATTTAACAAACTTAAAACTTTAGAAATAAACTGCAAAATAACTAATGAAGTTCACAACCACATTTCTAATTGAACATTTTTTAAATTACGGACTGCTATGTCCTAATTTCCTGGTGTTTCACAGGTAGATAGTTTCTTTATTGTCATTGTAACATGAACCATGTACAACGAAATGAAAAAATGTCAACCAGTCAGTGCACCATTCAAACCATAAAAGCTAACGATACATACAAGGTAAAATATTAAAAAAGATAAACAACTAAAATAAATATGAAATATGAAAATAGCACGCATAAACACCCAACCCTACATCCTTCTGTTGATTTCACAGTGTACCAACCACAGTCCCTTAGTCCCCGCGTTCCTTGGCAGCTACATTTAGTGCCTTTATAGCAGTGGGGTAAAAACTGTTTTTAAGTCTGTTTGTCCTTGTCCTTGTAGATCTGTACCGTCTGCCTGACGGCAACAGTTCAAACAGGGAGTGTCCGGGGTGGGAAATGTCCTTTATAATATTCTGGGATTTTTTGATGCAGCGGGAACTGTGTAAGTCTTCCAAGGTAAGGAGAGGGCAGCCAACAATCCTCTGGGCATTGTCAATGGCCCTCTGGAGTGCTTTCCTCTGAGCCACTGTGCAGCTGGTGTACCACACGCATACACAGTATGTTAGGATGCTCTCAATGGAGCACCGATAAAAGGACAGCAGCAGTGTCTGTGTGATGTTATTCTTCCTGAGCACCCTCAGGAAGTGCAGTCTCTGCTGGACCTTTTTCAGCAGCGTAGAGGTGTTCACGCTCCACGTCAGGTCCTCCTTAATATGGATTCCCAGGAAGCGGAAATCCGCCACCCTCTCCACACAGTCCCCTCTGATGATTAGTGGTACCAGTTCTGTTTTGTTCTTCCTGAAGTCTATTATTATCTCCTTGGTCTTTAAGGTGTTCAGGAGCAGGTTATTTTCTCCACACCACACCACACTGTCAGCTGCTCCACCTCATCCCGATAGGCGTACTCGTCCCCCCCGGAGATGAGCCCCACCAGTGGGGTGCCATTTGTGCTGGCTGTGGGTAGATAATGATAGGGCAAGATGGAGCAACACTTCCATATACGCCTAATCTCCCAGCTTTGCTTGTAATAGATTTTTATCATTTTAACATTAAATTAAATTGATAATGTGTTATAAAGCACGGACGTTTCCAATGTCTACTGGTGAAAGTATGTTGCAAATATGTGATGTACAGCAAAACAGTAATTCAATTACTGGCGGTCACAAGCCTGAGTTATTATTCTGGAAAGATGAGTTTGAATCCCGCCATGGCAGTCGGGTAATTTGAATAAATATTATCTTTTAATTTCATTATGGAATGTATATTTGTTTAGAATTATCGTGTCCCTTATTATCAATATTTGACATTAATTATCTGTTGGCAAATCTTTAGATCTAATTTCCATTATACATTCAGCCATCTTGCTATTTAATTGACTTTAAGTTCAAATTGTGGGTTCTGGCTGACGTGGTCCCTCTGGACTGAAAATAGAATGGGTTCATAAAGGAAGCCTTTGTGGACACACAAATGTATTAAATGGCTGCCTAAATTCTTGGGGAGCCAGCAAAGCTGACAAATCATCTCCTGAGATGCCATATGTTTCTCATTGAAATCAAAGCGAGATACAATTATTTATTATTAAATACAGCACAGAAGGAGGCAGAAAATTGGGAGGCATGCAGCAATCTGCTGCAGCTGCTTGGATAGGTTTTGTGGGGGGACGTTGAGTCAACCTGACCTTGAACTTCTCGGAGAGAACAGTCCTCGAAGACCATAAGCAAAAGGTTTCTGATCAACCACTAGTCAAATGCTACCTGGTCATGATAGCAGCGTACCTTCAGATAGAAAGAAATGCCACAAACTAGTCAACTGCCCCTGGTTTGACTGAGCCTCTTCCATTCCTGTCACTATATGGAGCTTTGAGCTCAGTCTGTGATTGTATGGGTGGAAATGTGTGTGACTTGTGGCATCATTAAAGGAGAGCACCTGATGCCTGGAATAATTTGAGCTTGCTAAAGTGGATTGTGCATGAAAATACCCAGTCCAATTGTGTGATCAATACAATCTTTGCCTGGAAATAATTGCTGAAATGCATTACTCTGGGTAAACCTAATTTCCCCTGGTTAGCAACCATAAACAAAAGCCTATGTGATCCAATTTTTGGGCTTTTGCCTTTTTCAAGAATTTGTCTTTTACATTGATGCTGCAAATTGGACACATAATTGACTTGATTAAATTTAGAACTGCGATGCACTGTATACTGTACACTATATTCTGCATCATGCATGAGCCATTGAATCTACCAGCCACAGCTTGTATGAATTTACAACTGAATGTAAACGTGGAAAACAAAGATTAGGAGGTGATAAGCACAAATTTTATAATAGAAACATAGAAATTAGGTGCAGGAGTAGGCCATTCGGCCCTTTGAGCCTGCACCGCCATTCAATATGATCATGGCTGATCATCCAACTCAGTATCCCGTACCTGCCTTCTCTCCATACCCTCTGATCCCCTTAGCCACAAGGGCCACATCTAACTCCCTCTTAAATATAGCCAATGAACTGGCCTCAACTACCCTCTGTGGCAGAGAGTTCCAGAAAAAAGTGTGAAAAAAGTCCTTCTCATCTCGGCCCTAAAGGATTTCCCCCTTATCCTTAAGCTGTGACCCCTTGTCCTGGACCTCCCCAACATCGGGAACAATCTTCCTGCATCTAGCCTGTCCAACCCCTTAAGAATTTTGTAAGTTTCTATAAGATCCCCTCTCAATCTCTTAAATTCTAGAGAGTATAAACCGAGTCTAAGACAGTCCTGACATCGCAGGAATCAGTCTGGTGAACCTTCTCTGCACTCCCTCTATGGCAATAATGTCCTTCCTCAGATTTGGAGACCAGAACTGTACGCAATACTCCAGGTGTGGTCTCACCAAGACCCTGTACAACTGAAGTAGACAGGGTCTTGGTGAGACCACACCTGGAGTATTGCGTACAGTTCTGGGCTCCAAATCTGAGGAAGGACATTATTGCCATAGAGGGAGTGCAGAGAAGGTTCACCAGACTGATTCCTGGGATGAGTAAATATAATAGACAATGCCAGTAATGGATTGAATTTTCTTTTGGGAATTTCAACCAAAGTGGAACAGTTTCTGCTTGAATGTTTATTCCATAGTGAATTAAATATAAAGTATCCTTTTGTGCTGTCATCAATCTTGTTGCTTTGATTGAGATCAAAATGTGATTTGTGTAGCAGAAGCCTCACGTTAGTACACAAGGATCTTTTGATCTAACCAATTCTGCAACTCAATGAATTAAAAAGTATGATGGCAAGTTCCTGCTTTTACCAATTGCAATTTCTTTGAAGTTTGATTGAGCCAAATTTAAATTCCGCATAACATGAATTCCAGAATAAATAGTTTGTTGCAAAATGTGGAGCTCAAATAAATAACGCATTTATACAGCACAAGCACATTTAATTTGGTATACTGAATGTATTATCAAATTATTTGCTGCTGAAATAAATCAATCCAATTCCTGACTATTGGGCCATCACAATAAACTTTCTTATTGAGTTTATGGAAATCTAGATCATTTGTTAAACAATCCAGGAGCTCATTAGTTGACAGCAAGAATATCATAGGTAGACAAAAATGCTGGAGAAACTCAGCGGGTGAGGCAGCATCTATGGAGCGAAGGAAATAGGCGATGTTTACCGTTGTATCTGATGTGCCTGTAAAGCTGCAGCAAGTAAGAATTTCATTGTTCCGGTTCATATCCAGTGCATATGAAGAATAAACCCTCTTGACTCTTATTTACTTCCAATGTTTACTGCTAAAATCTTTGAGTTTTGTTATAGCCAGTTTAAAGCTTGATGACATCTTCATCAAAATAAAATGCCTAGAATATGACAACCTTAAAAAGAATGATTGCTTTATGTAATGAAAAGATAAAAGATAAATGGCAGCAAAAGTTCATCTTTTGGGTTTCATCAGTATGAAAATGCCCATATAGATCCCATAACATTTATGATTTTGGCTAATTATTTGGTTATTTATTATTGATTAACCGGAAGGCATTATCACACCTAACACCACACCATAACATTATTGAACATGGATTTGTATGAATAACTTCCCAAATGTTTACTATCTGAGCAACAGCTGAGAAGTTGTGGTTTTTGCTGAAAGTGAGGAAGTTAAAATCGGAATTCAAGATTTACTCAAACTGCTTTTTATATGCAATGATGATATGAGTAAGGTCCTGTGTTGAAAAGCTATGCCAAAGCAACTTTGTAATCATATAAGCTTGCTATTAACCCTTTCTCTTCACTCCAGCATTTGATGTGGTGAAGGGAGGAGGTGCAGAATGACTTGAGTGACATTTGAATGTTCCATTGTGATATTTGCAATCACTTTGTGTTTTCAGTTCATTCCAATGCCTGTACTTTACGGAGTCTTTCTTTACATGGGGGTTTCATCGCTGAAAGGAATTCAGGTGAGAATTATATTTTCAAAATGGACCATGTACGTTTATACATGTACATGCTCCCGCTCTCTATCTAAATTTGGGATATTCCCTATGTAGCCATTGTTTAATATTTTGATTGTGGTTTAGCCCTGTCTGTGACAATGTGTCCTACAGCTCGGTTTACACAAGCTTCCATCGTATAATGTCTTGACAAAGAGATTTTACATTTAATAAGGTTAACTAGATGATTATTCCATCTGTAATTTGGTGGTTTTAACTTGAACAATCACTGTCTATTGTATAATTTAACCCTTTCTTTATCCAACGGAAAATGGCATATATTAATAATTGTGTTTTTAAATATTCCAATTAACAATCGTAGATAATGATTATTGTCAGATTACCATCAGCCTTGCCCTGTTTCTTATGTTGTTCCAATCAAAAGCAAATGGAACAAATTATTCCCATTTGTTATAGATCACATTTGTGTATTTATAAAATGTAATTTTACATTCTACTGTCAGAACAATATATCTTTTGAAGTTTGTGAATTGAGTGGTGGAGATATAAGAGGCATCCTGGAACGGGAGTAGTCGGGGCTATGAATGTATTCATGTGCAGAAAAGTATGTTGGAAATGCCAACTGAATCGTTCTGTTTGAGAAAGAATTTTGAAACGTTGGAAACCTGCATATTTTTTTCTAGTATTTTTAATTTTTTGTTTTAAAAAGTATAATACATCCCACGGGATGCAACCTCCAATGTAGGAGGATTTTGAGAAACTTGCTGCATGTGAAGATTGTTTTAGTGATTTCTTAACTTTACATTGATGTTTCAGACCTTTTATTAAAGGTTTTTCAGATTTTAAAATATTATATCTACACTATTCATTGCAAATGAGTTTTAACACTTTCATAGGCTATTGTGATCTAAATGGACAATTGTATAATTGTACTAACACTTGCCTTTTCCAGTTCTTTGATCGTCTGCAACTGTTTGCGATGCCAGCCAAGCACCAGCCAGATTTTATCTACCTGCGTCATGTGCCGCTGCGCAAAGTTCACCTTTTTACATTCATACAGCTCACCTGTCTAATCCTGCTCTGGGTCATCAAAGCATCACCTGCTGCTATTGTCTTTCCTATGATGGTAAAAAATTGACTTTTTAATGTATTTTGTCTACCTGATTGTTAAAGTTAATTTTCTCCTCTTCCCTTCATTTAGGTCTCTGGCATTTGTACTATCCCTTTTGTAAAAGGTGTGCAAGGGGACTTACTGATTTGTCCATAACAAGGTTCTCCTACAATTTTCTATCGGGCAACATACAAAAGTGACCTTGCTAGGTTTTTGTGTTTTTTCACGCCCCCCCCCCCCCGTCTTTGCCAAACATTTAAGTGACATTTGAAGCAATGAACACAAATCTGCATCTTCCCATAAGAATGGCAGAAAATGATGCAAATACTCCGCAGTTCAGCAGCATTGGTGGGGAAAGGAACAGAATGTTTCAGATTGACGACCGTTCATCAGAACTAGGAAGAGTTATAAAACAAGAATGCTTTACACGCTAAAGAAGGAAGCGGGTTGGAAGGAATACAGGGTGGGGACCAAAAGATTGAATGACACAGATGGCATAGGTGCAAGCTGAGAAAGGGTGCTAAAAGGTTGTTAATGGCAGTTGACCTGTCCCGAAGAGGTGTGAATAAAATAAGATTAAAGGGAACAGAGGAGAGAGAAACCAAAATAATATTGAAACTGCTAGTTGCATCAAAACAGTCTAGTTGCATCTAAACTGGCTATTTCTAGCTCAAGTTGAAAAGGCGGGTTATCTGAGTGTTAATTTAATAACTTGCATCAGAACTGGCCAGTTTGTATCTTCCCACCCCATACTGCAATGGATTCAAATTGTTTTTAAAAGATATTTGCATGGCATTTTATCCAAATAAAATAAGCATTAATGTAGTCACTTTTAAAATTATTTTCTAATAGACTTTTAACAATCTCTTCCTTGTGAAAACTGTTGTGGCAAGGATTTGTGAATGTTCTTAACATCTCTTCCTCGGTTATCTAAAAGACAAAGAGCCAGCTCTGAGCCCTTCATGTTAAGCCCTTGTTTTTTGGCTTCCAGCTTATACAAAATACATGAGCACTAAAATGTTGACTGAACAACCAGAGTAATACTGAGAGAATGCTCCACCATTGAAAGTGCTTCTTTTTTTTTAAGCTATCATGTTCAAACAAGGCTCTGGTAAAAATGATATTGTGGCACTATTTTGAAGAAGAACAGGGGATATATCACATATAGATACAAAAAGCTAGAGTAAATCAGCGGGGCAGGCAGCATCTCTGGAGAGGAGGAATGGGTGACGTTTTGGGTATATCCCTGTTTTTCTGGTCAATGTTTATTGCTCAATCAATGTAATTTGGGGAGGGAGATGTGTGGTTGGGATTTAAAAAAACATACACACAGTGTTATTATTTGTGCAATGTTGCTGGGCGCAAATTGGTGATGTGGCTTTTTTTTGTATTGTAACATTGACTATGCTTCAAAAATACTACTTTGCGCATAAAGCACTGAGGTGTCCTAAGATCACGAAAAGCGCCATGCAAATGCAAGTAGATTCATTCTTTACAACTAGAGTGAGAAGTCATTTGAAAAAGGGAGGAGAATAATCACATTGGAGGATGGAGAATGATAAGGATCAAAATTGGTAAGCGCCGCAGAGAGCATCTTATCGGGACACATCGCACCATGGTTTGGGAAGAGCTCCATCCAAGACCGCAAGAAATTGCAGAGAGTTGTGAACGCAGCACAGACCATCACGCAAATGAACCTCCCTTCCATCGACTCCATCTGCACTTCACGCTGCCTCGGCAAGGACGCCAGCATAATCAAGGACCAGCTTCATCCCAGTCATTCCATCATTTCCCCTCTCCCATCAGGAAAGAGGTACAGAAGTGTGAAAACTCATGCCACCAGATTAAGGGAGTTTCTTCCCAGCTGAACCATCCTCTCACCAACTATCGTGCGGTCTTGACCTCCCATCTACCTAATTGAAGATCTTTGAACTATCTTTAATCGGACTTTGTCGGACTTCAAAGTTATATCTTTGCACTAAATATTGTACCCTTTATTCTTTATCTTTGAACTTTGAACGGCTTTATTGTATTCATGAATAGTCTTTTTCTTTGACGGGCTAGCACGCAAACAAAAGCTTTTCACCGTACCTCAGTACTCGTGACAATAATAAACTAAACTAAGCGAGTAGCAGAGAACAAGCCCTGTTCCCAAGGGCAGATGAGACATTTTGGTGCAAGTATCCCAAATAAGTGGACAAATGACTGGGCTTCCTGGATATCGAAGGATATAAGGCTGAATATAATTGTTCTTATTGAGACCAAGATCTGTCTTAACATCCTCCTTGTGAGGGCTTTTATTTGTAGAGCAACAGCACTTTGTTCTATCTGTCGTGTTCAATGTCTCTTTCCCTCATAGATAATGGTAGTCTACATTAACTGTGGGCACTGCATAATGGTCACATTTATGGTTTGCAATGTTCTTTTTTTTACAATATACATTTTTTCTTTTGTTGGGAGTATGAGTTAAAGATGGGTTTTATGCCTACAGTTCTTCAATATTGTTTTGTGTCATGTACAATTTATATTTGCATAACAAATTTTTCATTATTGTTATTTTCCTTTGCTGTTATTTTACTAATTCGTTCACTTTTGGGTATTATGAATGTTGGTACCTAGCTACATCAATACATCCAACTTGATTTTTGATACTAATTCAGTTTTCACTTGAAATATCTCTTCAATTTGAACAAAGTGAGCGTGTGGTGTGCTTTTGCCAAGAATACTGCATTCTTACTCTGAAGAGGCTAACTTAATACTGCAGGACTGCCACTATATGCTCGTGATGCCACTAATAAATATTTAGGTTGGTTGATAAACTGCCAATCAAGAGACCCACTTTGTCTTGAGTGAGGTGCTTTCTGAGTTGTTGGAATTGCACCCGTGTGGATGGGTTCCAGTGAGCTTCTGTCTTGCACTTTATAGACAGCGGAATGTGGTTTAGCGTGTCCGGAGGCGAGTCATTTGGTGCAAAATGCTCAGGCATTGGCTTGTCCTTTTTGACCATCACATTTGTGTATCTGGTCCAGTTGAGAGTTTGGCCAATGGCGACCAAAATGCTGATGGTGGGGACACTGTGATTATAGTGCTTTTTGAATTTCAGGGGTAGGTGGTTAGACTTCTTGTTGGAGACGGTCATTGCCTGGTACTTTTGTAGCACAAAAGGTATTTATCAACCTGTACCTGAATGTTGTCTAGGTCTTGTTTGTACAGGTGTACTGGCTCATTTTGCTGAGAAGCAAACTGAATATTGTGCACTCGGCAATTATCTCCACTTCTAGCCTAATGCTGGAAAGAAGATCATTGATGAAGCAGCTAGCAATTAATGGACCCAAGCATTATTTGGAGAGTACTTACTATTTGATTGCTTGTGAATAAATCTAATTGAAGAAAAAATTATATGCTTAATATTTAGGCTTTATATTACTGCTTTCATCTGTCCTTTGTGATAACTAAATTCTGAATGTTAGAATGCACATATAATGTGTATAATGACAGATAATTTAGCAATAAGAATGTGAAGTGATGTCCATTTATTTAGGTCTGGAAAAGTTACAGATATCTTAACACTACGAAATGCATTATTCCCTTTAATAACTCTGGGGGAAAATGACTGCAAAGAAACTACATTGTAAAGAATACTTACTAAATAAATCTAGCTCTTTTGTATATTTTGATAGGTGTACATTAATTATTAAGAATTAATCTTTATCAAGTGTGTTGTCCCAATATTTCTTAATCTGATATCTGATACTATATTGCAGGTATTAGCTCTAGTTTTTGTTAGAAAATTGATGGACCTTTGCTTTCTGAAGCGCGAGCTAAGCTGGCTTGATGATTTAATACCTGAAAGTAAGAAGAAAAAAATAGATGACGCCAAAAAAGTCAAGGAAGATGGGGTAAGATTCAATTGTCATAATGACTCTTTTGTTTTGACAGACCAGTTTTAACCATTGTCTTTTGCTTTTAATCGTTGAAAGGGAAAATCCAATTGCTTTTTTTAAAGTGAAATTTTCCTCTTTTCCAAAAGATTTGTGCACCTGAAGCTACTTTGACATAAACATTATTTGATCACATCTGATGGGAACAACTTTCCAACCTTCCCCAATCTTTTCAAATGACAATTTGAATTGGCCACAGGACCAGTCTGGTTTGTTTTGAATTTCCCTGTTCTCCCCAGCTTTCATAATGAATGCACTTGAATTCAGTGCAAGGAATTAATTTTAAAGTTGCATTGTCACAATGTAGAAGAGTGATTCAAAACTGATATTTCATCACTCCACCTACGAACCATGACATGGAGTAAACTAACTCGTAGGTCGTTTTGCAATCTGATTTTGGTTTAAAGCAAGTGACTTCTTTAGAAGAGAAAGTCGTGTACAGAATTTGCATTAAGATCTCGATTACACTATCTTTTGGTGGAGATTGTTCAAGGGAGGGAGATGGAGAATATTTAACTTGTACTCGTTGCAATTTCACTTAATTTTATCTGATTTTCATTACATGATTATATATATATATATATATAGATAGATAGATAGATAGATATAGATATATATCCAGTGCAGTTTTGTTATGGTATCTATTACCAATTGCAGATACACCATAGATATTGTCTCAATTGTTCCCATTAGCAGATTGGGTATTCTGCATCCACCAATGCCCCATTTTGCCCAATATTTAGTTATTTTATAGGACACAAAGTGCTGGAGTAACTCAGCAGTTCAGACAGCACCTCCAGAGAACATGGATAGGTGAGGTTTTGGGTCGAAACCCTTCTTCTGACTGACTTGAACACACATTTCAGGATGCAACAATCGGACCCTTGTGATCTGAATTACTTAATGTACAATTTACACATTTACTCAATTTTACACATTATACAATTATAGAAACATAGAAATTAGGGGCAGGAGTAGGCCATTCAGCCCTTCGAGCCTGCACCGCCATTCAATATGATCATGGCTGATCATCCAACTCAGTATCCCGTACCTGCCTTCTCTCCATACCCTCTGATCCCCTTAGCCACAAGGGCCACATCTAACTCCCTCTTAAATATAGCCAATGAACTGGCCTCAACTACCCTCTGTGGCAGAGAGTTCCAGAGACCAACCACTCTCTGTGTGAAAATCCCCTTGACTTGTTTGGACATGGCTGAGTATGTACTTGACCAGATGTTTCAGTAGACACTGAAAACACTTTAGTAAGGAGAGGATTGGCTTGAATCACTGCACTGCATTATTTTAGTATTAGCAAGTGAGTATACAGAGAAATGGATGTTCACAAACCTTGCTTTCTCTGCTCAACTTCATTTCTCTCGAACATTAATGGGGAAAAAAAAAGCCATTTAGGATAATTTTCCTTGTTTGGCACCAACTTTATTTTGGTCAACTTTGAGGTCTAAAAAGTGATGTTTCACACGTTAACTTGTAGTTCTATTGATCATTCTGTGTCTCTGTGGAATTTTTAAATATGCAAGATCAACTTGGTATTTCCAAGTGAGTCTGTGTATAATAAAATATGCAGTGCCAAATAGTGCGAAACTTAACCAGAATAAAACGTAATTTTCAGCCATTTCATAAAAAAAGACTCTCTCACTGACTATCAGTATAACTGGCTTCCTACTGATTTGCTTTTGTGACAAGCAGTGGAAAATATTTCAGCAGATCAGTGCATCGTTTCGGATAGTTTTTTGATCTGGTACAGTGTTTTTATTTCTCCAACAGGAATCTGAGAAAATGTTGGATCCAGGGGACAGTGGTGTGCAGCTGCCAATGGAAAGTAGAAAACTGCTTCAGAGTCCAGTAAAGAGTAATGTTTATAGGTAATCCAGTCCATAGTGCTTCTAGTACTGTTTGCAATTAAGTTTATGCAATTTTATCTGCCATTTGGATGTTTTCATGCTATTTGATGCATCACCATCTACATTTTTACCCAAATGATAACAGACACCATATTGATATCCTTAAAAATACCAACACTTGTACATCAATCAGGTTAAATGTTCCTTGTAAGTATCAGTCCAGCTTTGGAGTATTTCGTACTTGCTGTTCAGTTGTCGACCAGGTAAAATGATGCCACTGTTTTTCCAAATGCTATTGAAAATATTCATTCAAAGAACTAGAATTGATTCACTAGAGGTATACCAGCATAAATAATGACTGGTCTAAAATCTTCTGTGCAGTAAGATTAAACTCACAATTGCAGCACTTCTATATTGGTGTATGACCAATATATTTTAATAAAATGTCTTACAATGCAATGTCATACTCATCTGACAGATTTCATGCTTATAGTAAAGCAATGCAATAATGTACTGGAGAAAGGCAATATTTTACATGTTGGATAACAGCACAATGACTGAAAGCGCAATGCAAACAACAGGCATAATTACCATCGACAATATATTCATTGTGAGTAGTATTAGGACTTGTATTGTGTCTCATTTTCTCTTGCATCATAATTGTGACATGCTAAAAATAACAATCTGAAAATTGTGTTACTTTACATTTCAGTGACTTCTAACTTGCAGTTTTGCGCTATTTTCTTGAATGTTTTTGCAAGTGGAATGCATTGCAATGCATGTATAACTGAAGAGTTGATCGTTTCCTTCTTGCCATATGACTACGGAAACATTTGTTAGGATGTTAACAGAGCTAAAATCTGCAAAATCTGCGCATTGCTCAGCAGCATTCTCATAATCTACTTTTCTTCTGTCTGTCAGCTGGAAATGGGTTAATTACACGCAGAATGCCCTGCATTCACTGTTCTTTCTGCTTGTTATAAACAGCCTTGCAGCCCAAGTTCAAATATTCTTGGCAACAGTGCTGCTTGTTTCCTATTTCAGAATGCTTATTACCAGAACCCATGTACCAATAAACAAGGTTAGCAAATTTTTCAAATGGTACGCAGCAAATCATTGCCTCGCAATGTGTGGTGACGCAGAAAATAAAATGCAATCGTGCAACTGAGATTGGGAACATTGCAGTCTTTGAGTCCGTATTCATGCCATGTACAAATTGGTTTTATACTTGTGATTAATAAAAACATGTGCATTACTACACTTGAATGCAGTTTTACTTTCAATGGAATAGTCAGTGTTTCTCCTTGTTTCCCAAACCTTGTGCAGTCAAATAAAGCAACAATGAAATGGGACATGACAAAGAATGATTCTCTTTACAAATTATTTTTGAGTTGTGGACCAAACTGTCAAAAGACTGGTTGCCATTAAAAACTGTTGGGCTGCCTTGAACTGCTGCAGTTCTTGCAAAAGCTGGGAATTTTAAGAATTTCTCCTAGTGGTAATAAGGGAACAGAGTTGTCCGTCAAGTCAGGATTATATGAAAGTTGGATGGGGAATTTGAAGATGTTCTCGACATTTCTCTTACCTGTATGCTCAAGATCATGGGAATGACTGTTGTAGTGTTGGGTGATTGATGTTAGATACTGTAGCCACAATGTGTTTCTTGTTAAAGTAGTGAATATTAAGTCTAGTGACAGAAATACTGATTAAATCAACTGCACTAGGTGACAACCTACCTTGCTGCTATTAAAATTGGGTGCAATTTTAAGGGAAGTCCATAAGCTGGCAAATTCTTGTGTTCCTCTACATTAATTATTATTTTTCCTTCAAATTAAAATAAATGGAAGGAATTCCAAATGTGAACTGCAACATAATATGTTTGAGAATCTTCACTCTACCAACATATGATTGTGTCTTATTGCACTGACAATGTTGGATTTAATGTATTCATGGGTGTACTTCAGTCACTAAAATTTACTATTGTATCTAACGGCTTCTCTAAATATTGTTAAAGAGGACAATTTAATTGTGTTTTACCAAATGCAGCGATTTTGTACATGCAGCAAAATTCCAGTCGCATTCTACACAGCTTTAAAATCTAAAAGATGGAAGGAAATACTTTCCCCTCTGGTGAACATAAGAGTGCAATCGTTCACAGCAAACACCAGTACTTGGAAGGTGCAGCAGCATTAAGCAAATCTGCAGTCCACTGGTTTTGCGCTGAACGAGATTCTCTGCAGATGTAATTTATATTGTAGGTGACTAAAATGAGGGAAGGCAAATAACTGAGTTTATCTACTTATTAAAGATTTGTACTTGGCCCGTTCTCATTTCCTATCTCCTGGCAACTTCATCCAAATTTCCAATGTACATGATGACATGTAATTCTACCTCACCATCACCTCTATACTAATTTGTTTGCCCAGTATCCAGTACATGATGAGCAAGAATTTATTCTAATTAATTCCTGGGAGAACTGAAGCCTTTATATTTGGCTCTTGCCTCAAACTCTATTTCCTTGCCTCTTTCCTTGTCTGGTAATTAAGGCTGAACCACATTCTTTGCAACCATGGTGTTATATTTAACCCTAAGAAGAACTTAAGATTAATTACTTAGCCATCACCAAGAACATCTTTCTCCATAACCGTGCCCAAATTTGCCCCTACCTCAGCTCAACTGTCATTTGAGAACTCCAGACCTGACTATTTCAATGCAAAAACATGTGGTCATCCACAACTCTGCAGCTTGTGTCCTAAATCTTCATTAACTTGCTAATGTGCATGATATTCCTTAACAAGGAACCATTAATTTTACAATTCTAATCCTTGTTTTCAAATCCTGACCTGTTCTCACCTTTCCCTATCTCTATGCTCCTTCGGCCCTCACATCCCTCGTATATGCTCTAACTCTTGGCATCTTCACTCTAATCGCTCCACCGCTAATGCTCGTGCCTTAAGCTCCACATTAAAGGGTTTTCACCTCCACCTTTCCTCTTTTAAAACGCTGCTTAAAGTCACCCCTCAAACCTAATATCTCCTTGTGGTGGTTTGTGTCAAATCTTGTTTGATAAACTTCCTGTGAAGTCCCTTGAGATGTTTTATTATGTTACACAAATGTTATTAATCCTCACTCAAATTTTGTTTATAGGTGTGATCCATCTGAAATTAATATATCTGATGAAATGTCCAGATCTACTGTTTGGAAGGCACTTAACATGAATACAGGGAGCAACAGAACTAAGGATAACACAACTTCAAAAAGGTAAATTGCTGCTGATATGTTTCAGTCCTGAGCTTTTTGAAATCTTATTGTCATTTTAATGTATTCCTTCAAAAATAATGAATGGCTTTCTCTGTGGCATGATGGTCAATTCACCAGGACATATTCTAGAGCAAGGAAATGGCTGTTTTCTGATGTGCCTATCTTTCTGTCAGTTATATGGACAAAGATTCAAGCCTTTTCTTTTTGGTAACTCTATTACTAACTCAGATTGGAAGGATCACTCCATCTCTAATTTGTGCTGAGTTTGATTCACAGGGTGGGAGAAGAATTAAATTGACCTCTGTCCCTGGTTAAGACAGATGAGGGGTGGGTTCCCAGTCCTGACTGCTCTCTAATGATACTTCTTACTTACTTACTGCCTATTATGCCTCCTGGCATGTAGGGCAGCAATGAAGGTCCTCCACTCGGTAGTGTTGATTCCTTCAGTTGCTATTTCCATAACATACTTATTTTACGAGACAGGGTTGTTAGCCCTGTGCTCAACCTCCAACCTGGAGGATCAGTGGATCGCTCTTTGTCTCACCTCTACCCTTCCATCTGTCCAGCATGGGAGACTTTAACAGGAGACAAATCTCCCGCTGGCATAGCTCTCGGGGTCACTGAGATACACAAGCTCCCCGACTACGACAAGGTTGCAATTCAAAGGGGAAAATGATACCTCACCTTGTCCAATAACTTGCAACGCTTGCAGTCAATGCTTGCATTAACAGTTGTGACTTGAGGTTAGGAGAAGAAACGAGACAATAAGCATTAATTTTGCATTATGGATTCTTGTTGCAGTTAACTATTGATATTTAACTTACTATAGTTAAAAACCCAATGGTTGTATTCTTTACATCAGACAACAATGCAAGTTAGCATGCTCGACTTTTGAGTTAATTTTATTTCACAATTCTGTTCATATGCATAAACATTTAATTTTTAAGTCTGAGTTGTCTAATACCCCATCTACTGTGAAAACAGGTGATAAGCAGACAAAATGACATGAGCATTTTTTTTAAAATTACCTGCCATCTGAGATGTGCTCAGCTTAGTGTTTTCAGTATCCTCCTAAAAGATCAGCCAACACTACTAAATTAGATGACGGTCTTGGTGTATGATTTTAAACTGGTGGTTGGATTCCAGTGCAATTTTCAAATACTGATGTTCTGAATGATTGTTCTGCCGGTTTGGCACTAAACATAGAGCAGCCTAACCAGTAATCCTCACTGGGACTGCTGGAGGCAGCTCTGAATTGAAACCTTGAACGGTCTCTTAAAATCTTCCATACCATTGATAGCAATTCAATGGTCTCCTACTCTTCAAATGCTTAATTCTAATTTTGCTCTACAAAGAAACAGTCAAATGTTTACCCTTTACCCACCGCAAATGGCAAGTTAATTGATCAAAGCTTATTTATCAGTGGCATTTTACCAATTCCATGATGCATTAGCATGAAAATGGTTCCGGCCTCTTGCAATAATCAGGATGAGTTGCTCCACCTAATCTACATGCCAGATGGAAATCAGCCACTAATTATTAAAAAGAAACATATTTGTTCTTTTTTTCTTCATATTTCTTTTTTTTACAGCAGATCCATTGAAAAACCAATGTAAAACGATGGTACCTTGAATCAGGTGAGTCAAAGCTTAGGTTTTTTTTTTAATGTGAAGTTTTGTCTTAATTAAAATACATTTTAGACTATATACCATGGGTCAGATCCAGCAAAAGTTTCGCCTACTTCACTTTAACTATGATGTTTAACCCAAGACTAGGAGCAGCCACAGTACACCAGATTGAAATTTCCATTCTGCACATCACTAGTATTACTGTACCTCTGGCAAAACTATGGACCTTTGTGGTTTGGAACTAATACATGTACCCAATGAAATACTATGGGATTCTTTCAACTTTAAATAAGAATTGTTGGTACCATGCTTCTCTTGATTTGGGTTTAGATAATTTTGTTTAAAAAAACTTTTTTAGTTTTTAGTCGTTCAACAACTATTTCTGTTGGTTTAAGTTATTAAGTCTGTTAATGTTAGGTGTATCCGAACAAACTAAAATGGTTATTACAGGCCATGCCTATGTCCCCGGCATCTCCTTTAAAGGTATTTTGCATTACTATCTCTCTACCTTCCAGTGTGTGCTTTTTAAAAAGAAACCTCTAATCATGTCTTCATCTCTTTCAGCTCCCACCCCAATTTCTCAATGTTCTTACTCTTTTCAAAGTACTCTGAACTATCCTTTTCTTTGACATGATAGAAATGCTGAGTTTTTTGTTTATTTCTTAGGATTAAATCCAAACCTTGACAAAGAGGGATGAAGTTGTAATTGACTCAGGGAAGAGCCAAAATAGAAGGACTTGCAATTGGATATTCGCAATACTTCATGGAAGATCCTTGGAAACAAACAAATTGAAGGCAGCACATTGTCATTTTAAGTACTCAGAACCCCAATAAGGCCTTTCAAAGAAAAGTCCAAATTTTTTAATTTAATTTTAATTTTGATTTTTTTTTGTTGCAATTAGATTGGCCGAAGTTAATACGTTTAAATTCTTGGAAGAAAATCAGTGTAATTTTGCATATTTTTAAAATTTTCAGTTTTGTAATACAAAGCCTGATTGAAAAAACGTAACCTTTGAAAGGTTTTCATCTCTAACCAGCATATAATTTGAGATGTTTGATATATAGATTGAAATAATTAATTAGGTTTGTTATGTACTTATCACAATTATTGTGATTATTAGTGCTGTTTAATGATTTCTACACTTCAATATGTTTTCATGTCTCTGCATGAAAGAATTCTGACTATCAAATATGTTTACATGTATCTTGATCACTAAATGTTACCGTACAAAGTAATAAAGCAACTTGCTGTGCAATATACTGTACAAACTAAAATCACTACTAACATACCACATGGCCAGTTATTTTAAAAATGTTCTCTACTTCCTTACTAATAGTTTGGAGAGGCCTTTGTCATTTGTACCCCTCATCAGCCTGCTAGCAGTAATATTCCTATTAAGACCCTTGAGGAGGGGACGCAAAACACATGATTACCAATTGCATGATTTTTCTCCAGTTATAAATAATTTGCAGGAGGGAATAATTATTTGAAATCCTAAAATGCTGCAATTATAATTAGAAATTATCTAATTAGAAAAGAGCAAAACTCAAAGTGCTGGAGGAACTCAGATGTTCAGGCACTATTTATGAAGGGAATGGACATACGATGTTTCTGGTCGAGACCCTTCTTGAAACTAATTCTGTTTTGCCCTAGATTCCAACATCTGTAGTTCCTTGTCTCTAATTAGAAAATAATCTTTTCCAAAATTTACTTGCAAAGATATGCTAAATTAAATGCAAAATCATGAAATGCATCTCATCTTGTACGTTGATTTAAGCTGCTTCCTCCAAAAGCATGTATAAAGTCTCCTGACTTAACAATTAAAATTGCAAGAAAACATTGCCACCGACAATTTTATTAACTGTTTCTTTAATCAATTCTTTCGAGTTGATGGATGATTCAGTGCAACAATATAACAATACACATAGTATTTTTATTTCTACTTAGTGCTGTGGAATAGTACCAGTAAATCATTAAATAGAATAAACTTAAAAATGTACATTCCACCCTTTGCCATTTGTTTGGATGTGATCCTTGGGTAAGTGTCATGACTGTAATTCAATCCAAACAAGATCCAAATGAATAAATTGTGGATAATCATGAAGCGGCTGCTGAATACTAATATCCACAGCCAACTGAGGTGGTTTATTCATTTGGATTACTGTATATCCCTGAACTCTGAAAGCGAACATGCTGATGTCTGAATGGGTTTTCAAAAGGGAATAGGGGAGGAGGAGGATGAAGAGAAGGAGGAGGATGAAACGATGATGCTTTGGTGTAAGTTAGCTTGATTCTGCTCCTCAGGGTACCATTCATCAGGCCTAACCAATGCCTGATATATTGCAATCGTCCTCCAATTGATCTTATAAGTTTTAAAACCTGTGCTGATTGCAGGCTGTTGAGGGCACCGGCAATACAATAAACCAATCTCTCCGTTCTGATGGTGTAACTCATTTCACATACTTCAGTTCACACCTGCAGAATTCATTGCTGTTCTGTCACACATGTAGGACATTTGTTTTTGTCTGATTTCCTGGAGAAACACTGCTAACCAAGCAAACAATTGTCATGATTTTATGATTTTGAATGTAATACATACCAAAAGAAAATAAAAATATATCCTTACTGAATTTAAGAAAAAGTGCAGGCACAAATTTTTAATATAGCTTCTTTCTAGTGAACTACATGTAGAAATAGAGACTCATTATTTTATTTGGAGAAACTTAAAGAAATATATTAATAGATTATTTTGTTGCAGAAAACCTATAGTCTTATGATACTTATAATGTAAATAAGTACAAGCAGCAATCTGATTCACCTGGTCCACCAAATAGCAGTATGTTGGCTTAAATCTGAAGGATGAGCTAACAACTGAATTAAATAACATGGCCATAGATCCCTTGAACTAAGAAATAGAAATGTAGAGTAAAAGCCAATGTGGCTTCTATTTTAGTGAAGTTCTTTTTTTTTCCTCTTTCGTCCTGGGATTTAGATGTGAAGACCCAGGTTATATCTTTAAGTGCAGTAATGTGTTTACTGATTCAGTTCAAGGTGAGTTGTTAAAGCTATTTGTTATACTGGAGGAATTGTGTAAAAGTGCTGTATGGTCAGGTAATACTGTTGTTTATCTTGTCCTTTGTTGTACACTTGTAGTGAAAATAGAGAAATGGATAAAGTAAGTGTACTCCTAAACTGTAACATGAACTGTATCTTTTTAAAGAGACAACATTCCTCATTTAAATCGGTCTGCATTTTGCAAGAGGTTAGAAAAGTTTTTTTTGGTTGGTCTGTAGTATGTATCAATAAATGGAAACATTTTTATTTCTGTTCAAAATATTATGGCGTCTTACTAATGTGTGAATTATCATTAAGTGCAGCCTCTTTAGCCTAATAGCAGGAATACTGTTGACTTAAATGCTGAAAATGTGAATGGGGAAAATTGTAATTTATTTCTATAAGGAAATAAAAGTGATTAAAATGCAATGACTTGATTATTGTTTTAATGGATTCAAATAGAATACTGCACGTGATCAGTTTCTGGTACAGTGGTTCTTGACACGGATATGGATTTGACCTTGTGATTTCCAATAATGAATTACAATTGTAACATTTATCATCTAGAGGTAGTTTCTAATAGGAAATAAGAGAGGAATAAGAATTTGAATCGTGAAACAGAAGCTGCTATCTTGTTTTGAATTGGCTTTTAGAACATGTCTTAATTGATGCTTGAGGTAAATTAAAAATATAAAAGGAACTTTCAGCTTTAAGCTTTACTTTAATGTGACAAATAAATTAGCCCTCTTTGGAAATTTACGAGCAAAATTGTGAAGACTATTCTCATTTTGGTAAAGTAATGGCTTAGTTGAGTGAAATTGGGGAAAATCCACCTGATAATCAGTTCAACCGCATTGTGGTCAAACTGATATGTAATTGCATTTTCCCGTGTGTGTGTGTGCACGCGCATCCCAGCATACCATTGTTTGCTCTACATGTGTCCCAGAAACCTATAAGCTGCTGTGAAAGTGGTGTCAGAGAAGTGCTACATTGCTCTTGCCTATATCTATATTATCACATCTGCACATTTATTGCTTTGACCAATGTTAATGGAGGCTGATTGTCACATAAATAACTGTACCAACAAATGGTTTAAGTTTAGTTTATTGTCATGTGTACTGAGGTACAATGAAAAACGTTTGTTGCGTGCTAACCAAGCAGTTGAAAGACAATACAAGATTACAATCGACCCAGTCAGTGTACATATACTTGATATAGGTATGTTACAAAACTTACCTTCAGCGGCGCTGCAGTTCTGTCACTGCCCGTGTGTACGACTTTGGCGCCTTTGAGAAGGGGGCGGGTTTAAAATGCCATTTTCTGCAGCCTGTTCAAATCGATCTTTGTCAGGCTGTTTAGTTGCTGAAGAAAAATCGCTCCGACATATGTTCTCTGAAGTTTTTTTTTAAACTACGCTGGATAATTTAATAGCAGGAGTAAATTTAAAAAGTGTTTTCTAAAGCTGTCAACGCCGACAACAGGACGGATCTCGCATACGAGACAAAGCAAGGTACGCCGTTTATTTTTACATATAAACGTGCTTCTTAGGATGCCTTTATCAAAATTTCATGTTGCGAAAAGGTTACTTAGGCCCCATACGAACCAGCACTATTTTTCCAGCCGATATGGGGTTTAAAATCACCGCAAATGCAACGTTTCAAACGATTGCGTTCCACAAAATCCCACTCGCAAGATGATTTAAATGGCCATTAATTTACGGGAATTAAACACTAAATTCCTTCCATTTGGCCTATAAATTCATGACAATGAGATTTAAAAATCATGTTATATTGTGAATTCTTGTGTGAGTGTTATTTGGACACTTAGGCTATTTAAAAATGTTAACCTTTTCTTAAGAAATGGATAGATGTTTAGATCTAGTAATTGAATTTTGTAATTAGCTACAACTAGGTAACTAACTAATTATATGCTTTAATTTCAGGTCATCCAAGTAAGATTGTTTCATATTTGTTTCAGAATGCTTCAATCTATAATAACTGAAAATTTATTTCAGTTCTCTTAATTTTTAAGAAAGTTATGGGCATTTGACTGTCCTCGATCACAGCTTTTGTGTTAAGTCAATGGAAAAGCAATAGGGAACAAGATGCTAATTTCCGAGTATGAAAATGGCCATAACTTTTTTAATACTGAAGATATGAAAACGAATTAGGTGTCAAATTAAACTTTTTATGTTTTATCTGATGGGATAAATTGCAGACTTGATTTTTTTTTTAATCTCAAAATGTTGTAACATTGTTAGGTAAAGCTAGTAACGTCTGACCAAAGATAGTCCAAGGGTCTCCAATGAGGTAGATGGGAGGTTTGACAGCTCTCTAGTGGTGAGAGGGCGGTTCAGTTGCCTGATAATAGCTGGGATGAAACACTCCCTGAATCTGGAGATGTGCGTTTTCACACTTCTCCCCTTTCCCATCGGGCAAGAGGTACAGAAGAGGGAGTGACGGGGGTGCTGCTGGTCTTGCCGAGGCATCGTGAGGTGCAGATGGAGTAAATGGAAGGGAGGTTGGTTTGTGGGGCAGTTTCAGCTCCTCTATAATCTTTGGTTTCAGCAAAGGAGGGGGGAAGCAAGTCACGCGAGGCGTGTCGTCGTCGGCCCCAACCGCCCGCCTCGCGCTTATTGGCGGTTTGACCCAAACGCGCGGCAACGGCTTCATTGTTTGGGCGGTGGAGCATGCGCCGAACGCGCGCAATTGTTAACAGCCTATCAGCTTTCACCCGGGAGCAGGCGGGCGCTCGAGCGTGGCGTCAATGGTGTGCGTTCCCTCCCGCGACACAGGCACTCGCTCCGTTTGAAAATAAACGGTGGTAACAATAGGTACGCAAGGAACATTTGTTTTCGACCCCTACAATCCTGGTAGGGAGTAACCGTGCAGCGTCGAATACGTATTTTGACCAGAGGCGCTGAAATTTTCCGATGTGGTGCCAGTGTTTTTTTTTAAAGAGGAATCGGTTGAGTAACTGCGGGTCGGTTGGGTGCAAATTGGTGGAAATAATGAGGGATATTAAATCATCGTGTCAAAAGGTATCGATTAAGCTTGCGTCTGGTCAACTATTGGGATTGTGGAGCCCTGCATAAGGAGAGTCAACGAGTAGAGGGCTAAACTTTGTGGACACGGTTAAACATGAGTGTTAGTGTTCCAGTCTAAAGATGCTTGCTTGTGTTGGGGAAACAGCGTGCAGGCTTCCCCTCAGAGTTTCAAGTAGTCATGGTCTTTGAACAGAAGGCACGGCTGCACGTCCCATGTGGATGGGCCAACATTAACTAATGTTACAAAATTTTGAGATTTTAAAAATCAAGTCTGCAATTTATCCCATCAGATAAAGCATAAAAAGAAGTTTAATTTGACACCTAATTCACTTTCATATCTTCAGTATTAAAAAAGTTATGGCTATTTTCATACTCTGAAATTAGCATCTTGTTCCCTATTGCTTTTCCACTATAATTAGTTAGTTACATAATTGTAGCTAATTACAAAATTGACCATTGTGACGGAAATAGTAATACACACCCAGACTGCCTTCAAAATTCAAAAATGTGATATTCTCAAGATCAGAACTTTAGTATTATTGTATTATATGCTGTAAGTCCATAACAGATAGGTAAATAAATTACAATTTCTAGCACTAGACCAAATCTTTATGGAGAAGATCAGTTGCTAGCTGGTACATTGGCATATCATAATCAGTAGCATCATCATACTCCTCAGATTGTAACCAATACGCAACTCTGTACACCTTGTTTTTCCTCAACTTTTCAAATTTGGCATTGTAAACTACAAGTTTTTGCTCTTCAAACCATGCTTGACATGCCTTTCTGCCCACTACTTTCCCATTAAGAATGCCCTGTAGATTCCATTTCTTAAGATAAGGATAATTGTTTTAAATAGCCTGAGTATCCAAATAACAAACTAATCCCATTCACAAAATAATTTGCATGCTTTTTAAATCTCACTGTCATGAACATATGCCAGATGGAAGGAATTTAATGTTTAAATTCCCATAAATTAATCTAGAAACATTAACTTTCAATATAATCAAAATTATTATTTTTTGTTCAATAAATGTGGCTAAAGCTGTTGTGTATATTTAGTATAAAAAAATATTGATTATACAATTACACAAAATATAGACAATTTAGATGTTCTTATGACATGATTGTCCAAAAAAAAAGAGTATTTTAACCATCTTGCGAGAGCATGTTTCTGGATTGGAACGTTGCATTTGCGGTGAATTTGAAAGGGAAAGATTCATATGGGGCCCAAATCACATTTTCGCAGCGTAAAATTAGATTAAAGCCGTCCCAAGAAGCAAAATTATGTGTAAAATAAACGACTTACCCTTTGTTTTGTCCCGTTCTTGCGGTCCGTCACTTTAGAAGTCTCCCTTTATTTTGATCAAACTATTAAACTGTACAGCGATATTTATTTATTTTTTTAAACAGGAACGGAAGTCCGATCGATTTTTCTTCATCGACTCGCAGCCCGAGGAAATCCATCTCCGATAAGTGGTACAAAACTGGATTTTAATCCCGCCCCCCAAAGGCGCACACACGGCAGAACTGCGGCACCGCTGAAGGTAGGTATTGTAACATCGCTACATTAACCATTGACCATTCGTATGTACAACCTGAAAGGTTGAGGGTTGGCCAGCTGGCCAATTGCTCCTCGGTGCTTTGTAAACAGGTTTACAAGTGAGTATGTTTATTCTCCTGTGTCTTGTGATTGGTTGAGTGGTGTGGCGGGAACAGGCTTGATGTAGAGTTCAGGAATTTTGGTAAGGTGTTTGACAAGTGTATAATGCTTAAGTCATGAATATTAAAGCAAATGGATCCAAGGGAAGTTGGCTCCGTGAGAGAAGATAAAGGGAAATAATTAGTAAAAGTTTAGTGCATGGAGGGCTGTGTACAGTACTGGGTGGGCCCCTTTTCTTAAAATACATTAATGGCTTTGAAACACATGGTTTGGTTAAGTTTACCAAAATCCAGCAGTGGGGTTGACAAAAATAAATTTGTAGGCTACAGTGAGATATCTAAGAACTGGCTGTGATGGTACAGAACTGGCAAATAAAAATCAATCTGGAGAAGTGTGGGTTTCAGGAGGGTGGATAAAACAAGGCAATGCACAATAATGGGTTTGATTGAGTCCAACAACATCTAATTGTGAATGTTGTAAAGAGTTAATCATTAAGCTTCTTAATAATGCCAGTGTGAGATTTCATGACCATGTTGAAGCATTTGGAACCATATTCAGCCAGAGGTGATGCATCAGTGCTTCACCTTGGCTTTGTCCATTTATGGACCAAGGCTGATGAGGTCAAAGGTCAAGTGGTTCAGGAGAAACACACATTGGGTGGACAAGTATTCGGTAAGTGCCACAAAAGTCAGCCTTCAGCTTAATTAATTCACTTTGCGTGATGTCCAAAATCAGCTGAGGGCATGGAATGCAGGAAATCGCACGCCATTCTGGCTGTAGTACTCAAGATCTGCACACCAGATTTGCGGATCGAGCTAAGCTTTGAGTACAGTACTATTCAGTTACAACATTTAATTATAGAATCAAAATTATACAGCAGGGAAACAGGGCCTTAGACATCTTAGTCAGCATGGACAAGTTGTGTCGAAGTAAGTCCCATTTACCTGCATGTGACTCAGGGCTGGATCAACCAATAAGCAAAATAAGCACGTGCTTAGGGTATCAAGGGAAGGGGAGCACCACAGAAAGTAGGAGAAAACTTTTCAAATATAAATAAAGTGGAAGTATACAAAAATAAACATTATTTTCCATCTTACTGTTAGTTTTGTTTCATTTTGAAAAATAAAAATTTATTTTATGGTTTATTATTGTTTATATTTTGAATGACATATATATGAGGGCACCAAAATCTTTTAAGTGCTTAGGGCCTCTGTGGGTCTTAATCCGGCCCTGTGTGACTCCATAACCTTTCTTGTCCACATACGCGTATAAATGTCTTTTATAATTGTACCTGTTTTTTGGATCCCTTTTACATATTTCCCTCTCTCCTTAAATCTATGCCCTCTAACTCTAGTATTAGATTCCCCTATACTGGGGAAAAAGACCATCCACCTTGTGATGTTATATACTTCTGTTTGGATACCCCTCAAACCCCCCCCCCATGCTTCAGTGAAAACAGCTCCAGCATATGACTTATGCAGCCTTATGACTCAATCCCTCCAGGCCCAGGAGCGTGGTAAGACTTCCCCAAGGGTTCACAGATCTTTGAAGGTGACAGGTAAAAGTGTTAAAGCTGCTCAAGGCAGCATATGGAATCCTGGATTTTATCTATAAGCATAGACTGCAGGAGGTTCGGCTAAGCCTTTATAAATAATTGGTCCTAGGTACTGGATTTTAGTAAGTATGTCAAAACATTCTGAGAGAATTTATTTGACTCAGTGCAAAACTGATTAAATGGAGCAACTGGAAAAGCAGAGTGTTCTCTTTAGAGGAAGTTAAGGATAAAGTTGAAAGCAATGTTCAATATCATTAAGGATTTTGATTAAAATAAATTGGCCACAAATTGAGGATTATTAGTGAAAGAACATGAGGTGAAATGAGAATATATTTTATCCAACAATTTGTTATGATCTGGAATATACTTTGTGAAAGTGTGAAGGATGCAGAACGAATAATAATATGAAGACAAGAATTGGTTAATATTTGGATACCTCCTGGCCTTTGTTATTCTGATTGATAAAAGTTTGGACAACACATTTAATGGACAATATTAAATAGAGTGAACAGAAGTGAAAGCAGAAATGTACCACTTTATTTTTATATTCAATTTACTGGATGTAGCCAAGGTTACAATTCCCATCTCAGATTGGTGAGTTATTTTTTAAACCACTAGTCATGAGAACATAACATCACAGTAGCTTTGGCAGATAAGCGTATCTGCCAAAACATCTGCTCTTGGCAGATACGCTTTGGCAGCGTAGGGAGTGAATGTTTAGGATGATGGATGGGGTGCCACTCAAGCAGTCTGCTTTGTCCTGGATGGTGTCAAGATTCATGAGAGTCATTGGAACTGAGTTCATTCCGGCAAGTGGAGTGTATTTGGAGTGTTAGAAAGCACGTTACTTGGGCAGGATACCCAGCCTCTGCTCTGCTCTTGCAAGCACAGTATTTATGTGACTGTTCCAGTTAAGTACCTGATCGACAGTGATCTTGAGGATGTAGATTTTGCAGCCCCAATGGTTGCAATGCTGATGTTAAGGTTGGATGGTTTGACTGTCTTGTGTTGGTGATGATAATTGGCTGGCACTTTTTTGGCACGAATGTTACTTTCCACTCATCAGCACATGCCTTATTGTAGTCTAGATCTTGCTGCATGTGGATATCGACTGCTTCATTATCTGAGGAATCATCATGGAGTTGAGAACTGTGCAATCATCAGGAAACATCCCCACTTCTGATCTTATGATGGAAAGGAGTTTATTGATGGTATAAATATGGCTGGGCCTAACATACACTGCCCTGAGGAAATTCTGTGGTGATGTCCTGGTGCTTCTCCTTCAACAACAACCCAATCATATTCTTTTGTGCCAGGTATATTATTAGGATGATGGATAGGGTGCCACTCAAGCAGTCTGCTTTGTCCTGGATGGTGTCAAGATTCATGAGAGTCATTGGAACGGAGTTAATTCCGGCAAGTGGAATAATATTATTGACTCTAGCCATTGGACTGTTTTTTCACTGTGACTTCAACGCTATCAAGGCTTCTTGGTGCTATTTCCAGTCAAATGCTGGCTTTTAAGGCCAGTAGGTTGTCCCACACTTCTGCATTTTACTCTTTTTCATGTTTGGGCTAAGACTGCAATGAGGTCTGGAGCCAAATGGTTCCGGCTAAACCAAATGCCCTTCCTTTCACTTGAGGACTGTCCATAATTTGTTCTTTATTTTATCACTCCTTATCAGTTATTGACCCAATTTGCCACCCATCCCCTGAAATTCTCCCAGTAATCTTGTCTGTAACCTCTCAAGAACTTTTTGAAATATGAGCGCCATTTTCAATTCCTTTCATCATTCATATCCACCATTTTCTCATTAAGAAACATTAAAAATATTAATACAGGTTACAAATTGAAGATTTTTGGATGGGATCCATAGTTTTATGTGTTTAATATTCCAGTGTTTGAAATGGAACATAGAGCAAGTCATCAAACAACTTCTACCTATTACTCTCCATACAGTCGGCGGTTTGCATCTCTACTACCAGAATCACCCTTGCATCTGGTGCCCGAGATTGAAAGATCTGGTCTTGAGTGGTTTGACATCTGGGTTTATGAAATGATGGAAGAAGGTAATTTTGAAAAAACTGCTTAACATTACTCGTGTAAAGCTGACAATCTTATGTAATACTGATTTAATTCTTCAGTTGGTAACAGGGACCAAGATGTGCCAGCCTCACCTTTCAGTGATACTTCTGAGAAAATGCTGAGTTCCCAGGATACGGGTAAATTTTAATTCTCCCTGCCACAAATTAATGTATTAGTAACTAATTTACTCTCCTGAGCTGCATGACCCTCCCTGTCCGAGAAAACTGGGTGATAACTGGTTAGAATGATAGTTGTTTATGGTGACTTACTGTGCTGATTACCTTTCCTAGAGGATAGCATATCTTTCACTGAAGCTTTACCAAATGTTTGGAGGAGCATTATCATACTGTATAAAATGTTAGTGTTTTTGTTATTTTACCTGTATAATCAGCCACGCTCTTTGTAGTAATCAATTCTGAAATGTTTTAATGTAGCTCACGCTGGAGTGGAATTTTTGGCGTGTTTTCTTAATCTCTCCTTGTAATTTGAGTAGAAGATTATTGCAACTCCTGCAGAAAATATTGAAATAGCTATTTACGTTGTTTCTCAGAGTTGCTGCCAATCTTGCACTAAAGCTTCTGCTGGAGATTAGAGTGCTTGGGGAACTTCTTTGCCTATAAATTCAAAGGCTTCAATAAAATATTTTGGTTATTAATACAGTATCCTTGGAGATTGTATAATTATTAAACACAAGTTTAATTTAAGTAAGCTAAACAAGCATATTGATCAGTATTTACATAATGCCAACATGTGTTACATTTCAGATTTTACAGTACCTTCAACCCCAATTGATCTTAACCTACAAGACATGATTTCTGCCACTGATCAAACTTTGGATCGGAATCCATCACCTCAGGGTAAAATAAAATTGATATTTTGACATTTTTCAGTTTTCAAAGCAAAAAAAGTTAACTTGTGAAAATAAAAATGTCAAGATTTCACTCCATGGCATACTATTTGTTTCTTAAAGGTACAGTTTTCTTAAAGGAGCATTCTGGAAATTAGTTTATTGTAGTTTTGTTAACCCATTTATTGATTGTAAACCAAGGAAAATTATGTTTTACCTGTGCAAAATACCTGTCTGGTATTTGGACTGTGTAACACCACATTTAAGAATTGAGGCGGGAAAAATTTGCCAAATTTGGCAAGATTTCTCTGGGGCTCCTCCTGTTGTCTGATAGTGTCAACAATCCTTGAGTAAAATAGTATAAAATATTCCAGAAAGGTTGAGTAAATCTTATTCCATCCTCACCGTCTCTGGCGCCATGTAAGCTTTTTACGAAACCTTTTTGTTACTTGTGATGCCTCCCCCACTTACACTTAACACGCTTTTTGGAATGTCCTTTAAACAGATATTTGGCCTCTGATATTATTACTTAAGGGGCACATATTTTGGGCATTTTTCCCAAACAGTAGAAGATCCTTCTGCAGAGGCACAATGAATGCACGTTCCATTGATAAAATGGATACAAACTATTCCAAGTTATTATGTCCTAAAAATGTGTATACACTTAAATCAATTTGCCTGTTTTGTGGGGTACAGTCTAGGTTAGATGCTTTTGAGGTGTGGGAAGAATCAGGAAATCTGAAGTCTGGCAATGTGATTGTGATCGGTGGTATATAGAAAAGTGCTGGCAGTGAGAATAGAGGTATGAATTGTCTCCATGAAATCTGCTTAACCAGCCTGGGAAGTAACCCTCAAGATGGGTCTGGTTAAAACCTAGGAACGCATAATTTATTGTGACAAGTGATACTTGGATCTTGATCAGGTTTTGGAATTTGGCACTAATTCCCAAAAAATTATCTCAAAATTAGAAATGTAGAAAGTTGCTGTATCTGCTGCTGAATCAAAAGTGATTAAAAGCTATTAAAAGCGAATTAGACTAATGTGACAATAGACAATTGGTGCAGGAGTAGGCCATTTGGCCCTTCGAGCCAGCACCGCCATTCAATGTGATCATGGCTGATCATCCCCAATCAGTACCCCGTTCCTGCCTTCTCCCCATATCCCCTGACTCCGCTATCTTTAAGAGCCCTATCTCGCTCTCTCTTGAAAGCATCCAGAGAACCTGCCCCCACCGCCCTCTGAGGCAGAGAATTCCACAGACTCACCACACTCTGTGAGAAAGTGTTTCCTCGTCTCTGTTCTAAATGGTCTACTCCTTATTCTCAAACTGTGGCCCCTGGTTCTGGACGCCCCCAACATCGGGAACATGTTTCCTGCCTCTAGTGTGTCCAAGCCCTTAACAATCTTATATGTTTCAATGAGATATCCTCTCATCCTTCCAAACTCCAGAGTGTACAAGCCCAGCTGCTCAATTTTCTCAGCATATGACAGTCCCGCCATCCCGGGAATTAACCTTGTAAACCTACGCTGCACTCCCTCAGTAGCAAGAATGTCCTTCCTGAAATTAGGGGACCTAAACTGCACACAATCCTCCAGGTGTGGTCTCACTAGGACTCTACAACTGTAATTTGTCGGGCAGTGGGGAATGGTCAAATCAGTAAGAACGTTTAAGAACTTAAGAAAATTGAAGGAGTTGGAGGCCATTGAGCTCCTTAAGTCTGCCTCATCATTCAATATGATCATGGCTTTTCTTCCTCAGTCCTAGGCACAGTCACTATTGTCATGTAGTAACATACTCAATTCCTAAACAGCTAGACCTCGCTTTTATATTGTGGTTTCCAAATATGATATGTGGATGTGACGGCTTTTCATTACCAATGAGCAGCAAACTCAGTCTGTCTTCAAGGCTTCAATGACCCTTATGGCTGTGCGCTAATTCTCCACCTTGAGCACGTGCTGCAAAGCCTGGTAGAACGTGAAAGCCAATGAAACATTATTTTACATGTTAAGCAAGCTCCTATGAGATAACTGTATTGGATTAATACTCTTCTAAGAAAATGGAAAGTAGAGAAAAATCACACAACATGAAATTTTGTTGTGGCTCTACTACATTACTGAAAGGCTGAAATGAAGAGAAAAAAAGTACGAATACAAATCTACCAGTGCAGGTACATTCCTTGAAAATGGTGAAACTGACAGGGTGATGAAAAACATGTTTTATATGCTTGCGTTCATTGATAAGGGTATTGAGTGCAGGAAAAGATACAAAGTGCTGGAGTAACTTGGCGGGTCAGGTGGCATCACTGGAGAAGTGTCTGAAGAAGGGACCTGACCCGAAACGTCACCTATCCATGTTCTCCACAGACACTGCCTGACCTGCTGAGTTACTCCAACACTTTGTGTCTATTTTTGTAGACCAGTATCTGCAGTGGTTGGGAAGTCATGTAACGGTTGTACAAGATGGTGGCATTGGCACATTTGGAGTATTATGTACATTTCTGGTTAATCTGAGAAGTAATACTACCCAGTGTGCTGCATTTAAGTCCAGCACTGAAGTATCACAAACACAAATTGCAGAAATTGCTTAACTGGTCATGATACAAAGATAAATGAAGTTACTGTCTTGGGTTAAATGTCCTACCATAAAACAGACCAGAATAACCATTCCTCTCTGACGCTGGATATTTCTGGGATTTTCTGGTTTTATTTCAGAATTCTGACATTCACACTATTTGGCTTTTGTTTTATGTGCTTTAGTCCCTGGAGTGAGGCTTGACCCAGAACCTACTGCCATTGAAGGAGAACTGGTGCCACTGAACAATTTTAAACAAAAGAGTAAGTGTGGTATCACAGAAGTAAACGTCGATAATTGTGGCTGCATTTGTGTTACTTTATTAAGATTATATATACATACAGCAAAACAATAAATGTACATGCACAATTATTCATCTTTCCTTTTAAATTCACGTAATGTGATATACATAAGTGCCTGAATCACAATGTGCTATTATGCAATTATACTATAATTTGGCAACATTTAACCATAAGAGTAGTAGTTTAATTTACGTTTGTCATGTTTGATAACTGATACATTCAAGATATTCAGAATAGCATCAAACCACATTCCTATTGGAAGGAATCCTCTGTAATAATTGAAGATAATAATTCAAATTGCAAATGCATTTTATTTATTTTTCAACGTGTAGTAATGTCCTTTTACATTTTGTTTGAAACATAAGGCAGAGGAGTAATAAGCAAGAACTATAATGAAACCATTAAATGGTATCATACCCAAACCAGAAAGAAGCTTGCCCTTGCAAAATTGTTTGAAGACCAGCTTCTGTCTGGGGAAGTTATTTAGTAAGTTCAGCTCCAGCACACCCACCTTTTTTTGTTCTTTTACAAAGCTTAGATGGGTGTAAACACAAAAATATTAAGATTAGTGGCCTTGGTTATTAAATAGTTTAAAATTGTTTGTCTAAATGTGCTTACACTTGCATTGATCATTCTTGACTGTTATCAAATTCCATGGTGCAATTTTTGCAATAATTAACTAGTTTATTTCAGTGAGATTGGTTGATGTACTCTGTTCGAAAGTGCCATTATTTTAACTGACGGGGATTTTGTTTTTCTAAACATAATGGATATTAATAAGTCTTTTTCCTGAAATTAAAACTGAGTTTAAAAAAAATAAAAATATGCTTGATAGTTTTGATATAATGTGGCTGGGGAAGATCTTAATTCTGACTTTCCATTTGCATACAAATTTACTATTTAGCATTCAGAAACAGCACAATACCACCCCTTCCTGCCATGCAGATCTGTCACCTGGAAGCATGGTAATTTCAGTCTGTAATTAGAAAGCATAGTAGCAACACCTTGTGGGAATACAAGGCAATTGCACCTCTGAACATTAAATAAGAACTTTGAATTTCAATTGATGTTTCATGGATGCATAATTACACCAATGACTTTTACAAACAATCTGAGATGTTGTATTCATGTTACAGAATTTCCAGTCTGCTTAGAATTGTTAACCATTAAACCTCAATCCCTTTTTTTTACAACTGGTTAAAAATGGACACAAAATGTCCTCAATTGGTGGAGGTAATTGATTTAATTAACTCTTAAAATGAGCTACATTGATAGCAATTTAAGTTGGGAGAGATAGCAACAGCTGATTCAATATGTTTAGTGAAGGTCCAATTTTGTGCTTCAAGAGTGTATGGGCACATAGGTTGTCCTTAACAAAATAATTAATGAATGGTGAATGAAGTGAGTTGATTGACGGACTGAATGCTCATCTTTTCCTGATTTCATTTAATGTATTATCCAGACGATTTAAGAACTAAAGCTGCCAATTGCACTGAAGCGTGTGGGTGTTTCATAATTAGAATACTTCCGTCCTTGCTTTTGTGATAACTACTGAATGTCAATAGAGCTCAGGCTGCAGGGATCATAATGTGAAACAGGACACATTTTTTAAAGTATATATTATGACATTTTGATAATGTGAGATACGTTTTCAGTGCTGAAAACCTGTAGCATGGTTTAAGTGAAGTATCTAACCTAACATTAAAACATTGCACTGTGGAAATTTGTTCATGTTTATTTTCATTTAGACTTGTTATATTTGTGAGCTGTAAGATGTGAATATACAGTACAAGGCACATGTAAAGTTGTTGTTCCTGACCAGTTGGTTAAACCATGGGAATACGCTAAGGAACTCATCAGGACAGTTATTTTCTTGTTATTCCCATTCTTGAGGACATTAACTCAATCTTTCAACTTCAGTTTTAATTCATTTACAGTAAAGTGGTCTTTATAGGGACGTGCTGTGGTTCCATCATTCACTGGAGGGACAGATGCTTGCAGACTTTAAAGAGGAATATCAATCAAAATATTTTCATTGCCAAAATGTTCACTCCTGCCCAAATATATTTTAACAATTACCAAGCACGAGACAGGAAAAAAACTGAAAACAGAGGAAGAGAGATGAGGGTCTCAATGATCACATTTTTGATCATTGTACCTTGAAATGACACTCTTTTCTTGCCTGTTTGCCCTTAATTTATACTATAATTTTTTTTGTTTAATTGTACCTTAAAATAACACATTTTACTTGCTTGTCACTTAGTTTACATAGAAAATTTGTGATAATCATACCTTAAAATGACACCAACTTGTTTACACTTGTCATATTGAAAATATTTTATATTACACCTACTTGTAACATGATACCTGTTCCTTGCTCTAATTAGGAAGAAGTATCCTTTACACAGGAAATTTTGGATAATTTTTTGATAATTATACCTTGAAATGACCCCATTTCCTTGCTTGTTTACCTTTAATTTATACTGTATTTTCTTTTAATTATACCTTACAATAACACAATTTACCTGATTGAATTGGGTATAAAAAAACATTGTAGTGTCCATGACATACAGACTCTTGAATGCATTGTGAGCGTTGTGTTTGTGTACATAACTCTGCTCCCCGCCCCAACCCCGGTACAGTAGGCCTGGGGGACAGAGGAAAACCGCTACACTACATGTGCGGAGCTGAGCGCTAGCCGTAGAGATGCGCATGCAAAGATGGTCGGCCCGCACCCGTTTACACGCTTTCCGCTAAAATCGATTCCAAGGATTTCCACGCACTCAACCATCGGGGCAGCGGCTCACTGTCTCGAGGAAAGCCTTTTATAACAGGTTTTTTTAACCAAATTTCAAAATCCACGGGGAAATCTCATGCCTGAATTACTGAGTCCCCTGTTTTTACTGGAATACTTCAACTGGTATTCTAGAAGAGCTAACCAGGAAAAGGCTCTCAATTTGCTCTGATTTTTTAAAAAAAGGGGCGATGGTCTTTTTCACCCCACAATTAAGTGTCCAGGCACACCAACACTGAAAAATTAAGATTGGAAGAGAGTGGTCTGGAATTTCAGAAAAGGCTGGTTGGCTAAATGTATAAAGATATTCCAGTTGCTGGCTATTCTTATGCATCAGTGGCTGCCTGTTGCCTAATGTTTAGGACGGGGGTTTGTTTGGACTAATTTAGTCCAACAAATTTAGTCAGACAACATCTAGCATTCTAACCACCACTCGAGTAATTGGAGACTTTCAAATTAGTAGCTGGGAGATCTGAATGCCTGCCTCAAACCTGGAGTAAGCCCATTCAAGACATTAAGATGTGAGGGGAAAAGTGAACACCATTCAGTTTTTGATTCTTAAGTTTGCCAAAGAATAGATATTTACCAGACCCAGGGTACACAAAATGCTGGAGAAACTCATTGGGTGCAGCAGCATCTATGGAGCGAAGGAGATAGGTAACGTTTCGGGCCGAAACCCTCCTTCAGACCGGACCCATTTTACCAGACCCATTTGGAAGATATTCCATGTTCCTGTTTCCACAATAAAATGGCCACCGCTTGGTTGTGTTTGCTGCTTCCTTTTTCCGCTCTCTTTTGAGAGGACTTTTGAGCTTGCTGAGATTTTGGGAAGGAGAGTATAGATAAGTGGCATGAGACAGCTAAATGGAATTTACAGCTCACTGGTACTTCACCTGGTATGGGACCCGGTGTATGATCTGGTGAGCCCCAGTACTTGGCTTCAGGCATATTTCCAATAGATTACTGATTTTGTCAGGTTATTAACATAGTAAATAAACCTATCAAAATAATATTTTCACTTCTCTTAGTAACTTGATCCAGTAAAGAATCTTTGATCTGAAACATTATCTCTTTTTTCACAGATGCTGCCTGACCAGCTGAGGGTTTTCAATGTTTTCAGTTTTGAATTGCTGATTTCCAGTGGCTCCACAGCTTTGCTTGTTAGTATATTGTTCTTATACTTACTGACTTGTTAAACATCTTTGAACACTTTTTAATTGATGTTGAAATTGATCCAAACTACAGTGGGTAGGATGGGTTAGTGTACTTTTGCCCAGTCAGTAGCTGCATTACCAATGCTGTTATATTGCTGAGGATGTCTCCCCAGAACCACCCCCCCCCCCCCCTTCCAGGCTACATAAATAAAGAATAGGATTTTTGTAGCTACTCGTTTCCAAAAATTGTTTTGATTTCAGCATATGAAAATGTTGATCATTAAAGGGTCCTTATTTTCTCGATGTACCTGAATAATCTCTTAGAATGTACCTTGATCTTGTCTGTCAGAGCTCGCACTTTCTCTTTTGCCATCGTGATTTTTCCCCCTAACTCTATACTCTTATAATCCTTACATTCCGTAAGGAATATGTTTGATTCCAGCTGCCTATACCAAAATATCTCCATTTTGGTGATGAGTGCCCTAATATCCTCATCAACCAGGGTTCATTATACCAGCCAGCCTTGCCCTTTACTCCAAGAGAAACGTGCTGTCCCTGAACTCTCTCCATCTCACCCTTTAAAAGCTTCCCACTGGCCAGACATCCCTTTACTTGTGAACAGTATCTCTCAATCAAACTCTGCAAGTTCCTGTCTAATACCTTCAAAACCTGTGTTTTTCTTTTCCCCCATAACTATTTTAAAGTTAATAGATTTATGGTCACTGGTCCAAAAAATGGCACTTCAGTCACCTTGATACTAAATTCTCCCCTCACAAATGCGGGTGTTTGTATTGTTTTTTTTTTAAACTTTCCTGGAAACACAATTCCATATATCAGGGAGGGGGGGGGCTTCTTCCAATTAAATGAATTAAATAAATGAATTGCTCCTCGCTCCATTAAATGGCAAGCAGTTTTGTAACCCTTAGAAAAAACCCTTAGCAGGATCTCCCATATAGGATGTTATTGTTCACTTCCATCCAACTGGATCTGAGAGGAAAATAAACAGTTTCCAAGGGACAAACACAACCAAGTGCCCTTAGAATTGACCTTATGCAACATAAAATGCTGAAACAAGATAAGTTTTCAAACGAGAATTATAGTAAACAGAATGAGCAGTGACTTACTTAATACTCCGATTATAGTCTTTGGAATTGCTTTGTGAATTAAAGCTAAAACATGAACAATGAATATAAAAACAATTAAAAAAAAATTGAACATAATACTTAAAGCGGCACAAAATACTTCAGTGGAAGCAAAACAATTTAAAAATAGTTGGTCATAAACCAAACTGAACGATGGGCTTATTAAGGCAACTATCGTTTTATTCTTCCTTCAAATCGAACCTGCAAAATGAAGAAAAGGTTTTAAAATGATGCAGTAAATATTTTAAATTATATCTTAATGCTTTGCGCCTCTGGACACTTTGGGTACAGTCCATGGACACCGACAACTCTCCAAGGTCTCACAAAAATGCTCATACTTCACACCAGACAATGAATGTTGATAGTTTTATCAACAATTAAGAACAGCTCGCTATTCCTCACAAGAGTAATTTTCCATTATTGATGGCACCCAACATGTTCTGTCAATTAAATGGTATCTCACTGGGGCTGAATCAAGGTATGGATTCTAATAAATCTTTTTCTGAAGGCATGAACATAGAACCATGACGTTGACCATGACGCAGAATAATCTCTTTTTAAATGTGAAGAAAACTAAGATTTGTTATAAGGTCAATTATAAGTAAAATAAGGTAAACATCAGTAAGAAAATAATTTAATAGACAGCAATAGGTAATCAGTTTGGCCCATTTTTCTTCTTCAAAACTTTGGCTTGCTCACTTACCACTGCACTATCTCCTGACTCAGGTCAAGCAGTGAAAGATCAATATGGAGCTGGAAAAGAAACAAAGATCTGTTTAGAACGTAAATTTAGTAAAACACAAAATTAAGGAGTCAGGGCACAAAATAAAGAATAATTAACATAGAAATAATGAGGCTTAAATTACTCTCAGTATCATATTATGAAATTGATGATATGATCACATTTATGAAATGATCACAATCTGTCTTAACATCGAAATGCGAAGCAAGTTCCAACATCGCTCCAAATTATTTTTTATTTCTTTAAATTAACATGGGTTTCTTTTGACTATTTAAAAAACAATTCCTGGTATGTTGGGAACCCTTGCAAGCCAGTACTTTGAAGATCTCATAATGCAGACATCCCTCCACTGAATGCTGGAACAGTGCCGTTGGGCAAAGTTCCAGCATTCAGACCCAGCAATGATGAAGGAATAATGATGTATTTCCAAGTCAGATGGTGTGTGACATGGAGGGGAATTTTCAGGTGGTGGTGTCTCCCTGAACTTGCTGCCTTTAAGTGGTATAGCTCACTGATTTTGGAAGTGCAGTCAAAGAGTTTGCACATATTCACATTTTCTCTAATGCAATCATGCCCATAAAAAAAGTAATTGTAGGGGAATTGTGTATGGCGTGGAGGTATACTACATAGAAACAGGCCCTTCGGCCTAACTCATCCATGGCGACCAAGCAGTCTACCTGAGCTAATCCCATTTGTCTGCATTTGGCCCATTTCTCTCTAAACCTTTTCTATCAATGTACCTGTCCAAATGTCTTCAAACATTGTAATTGTACACTGTCTCACACAGTGGCGCAGCTTTTAAAGCTGTTGCCTCAGTGCCAGAGATCCAGGTTTAATCCTGACCTTGGGAACTATTTGCATGGAGTTTGCACTTTCTCCCTGTAACCACGTGGGTTTCCTCCTACATCTCAAAGACATGTGGGTTTGTAGATTAATTGGCTTCTGCAAATTGCCCCTAGACTGCAGGAAGTAGATCTAAGAGTGACTGTACCGGACACATTCCTCCTTTCTTCCTGACCAGAACCTCAATGTCCTTCATAAGCCACGGTTCCCTAGTCCTTTCAGCATTGTCTTTAACTACTTGTGCTATATTTGTTACAGAATTTGACACAGAATATTTTCCTTTTAAAAATTCTCCATAAGTGAATCTTACCTTTCCAATCTCTTTGGACATAAAGGAAACATTGTTTTTTACAGTGAGGTCCAGCTTTTTCTTCTCTGCTTCCTCCAATGATATTTCAAACTCAAATCTAGAAAACAAAACAGCATACGAATAAAGTATAGAATAAGGAAAACGTAATTCAGAGCATCGTTCATACACCAGTCAGTGCCTTTATGTTGAATCTCATACAAATTCACTAAGTCACCTTTCGTATACGCACACACACACATACTCCCAGCCACATACAGATACACCCCCCCCCCCCTGTTTTGGGACAGCAGTTCCTTTCCACAATCTATGAAGAAATAAAGCCTGTGCTTATAATCCCTCAAAGTTCCCTAAAATAGCTTCAAATGCCCACTGTCCCAAGGAAGGGAGAGGGGAGTAAGTTAAATTTCTGATCGGAACACAGGTTAGAGGGAGGTGCGAAGGACATACTCAAACCAAACCCCTCAACATAAATGTGTTTCTTTTTTAAACTGAATCTGGTGACAATTGGAATAAGAGGAATTAAATTATTGAAAGTGCTGTAATATAATGTATCAAGCCTAGATGCCTCAAAAGTTAATATTTTGTTTAAAGCCGCCCATAAATTTCTCATGTGCTTCTCATTGTGAATTATCTTAAGAACTGTGATTCACTAAAACTAAAACAGAACGTGGGTTCAATCCTGACCTCTGGTGTTGATTGTGGACTTTGCATATTCTTCTTCTGCCCTCATGGATTTTAGTTTTGTGTTTTAGATACAGCATGGAAACAGGGCCTTCAGCCCACTGAGTCTGCACCAACTATTCATTCCCCCCCCCTTCACTCTAGTTCTGTTATCCCACTTTCTCTCCCTACGCATTAGTGGCAATTTGCAGAGGCCAATGAACCTACAAACCTGCATGTCTTTGAGATGGGGGAGGAAAGCAGAGTGCTCAGAGGAAGCCCCTATCCAGTCAAAGGGAAAATGTGCAAACTCCACACAGACAGCACCCAAGGTCAGGATTGAACCTGGTTTTCCGGCACTGCAAGGCAGCAGCTCTACTGGTTGTGCCAACATTTATAGATACCTGGATGAGCCCTTAATGCATGATAAACCACAGGACAGTGGACTAAGAGCTGGGTGATCGGATTTCCGCCTACAATTATGTGCTGGGAGACATATTAGTGACTCGAAACTAACCTTTATTGGTGACAAAATAAGCAAAAAGGAGTTGAAGGTGGGATGGTCGTCTCCAGGGAAATAAGGAAAGGGGGAATGGAACTGATTGGCAAGTTCTGCTGGAGCCTATAGTCTTTGTGTCATAAGTTCATCAGAACTGATGCTTTAAATTTGCTGTTAAAATGTTCCACACAATAGCATATTCAAAGGTACACAAAAGGCTGGAGAAACTCAGCGGGTGCAGCAGCATCTAAGGAGCGAAGGAGATAGGCGACGTTTCAGGTCGAGACCCTTCTTCAGACTCGAAAATTGACCTGTTTATCAGTATTTAAGAAAACTTGATGGTAACTGCCTCTTTAACAGTACTGGATATTTTTTCCTCATTTCCATGTCTATTCATTAATTTTCCATTCTCTTGCTCCCTTTTGTCTCTGGGTTTCTTATGCCGCTGCCTTTTCTTGTTCTCCAATTCTCTTCCTTATACAACCTTTCCTTATCTCCCCTACATTTCTTACGTTTCATTATATTCCGGATTAATTGTTTTCTTCTTCACACTTGTTTTTCTCTTTGTCACTTTATTTTTGTCAGGGAGCAGAATTAGAGAGATATACGGGTCCGGGATCTCCCTGGAATGGAGTCTTAGGTTCCTGCAATAAGCAAACAATTAATAATACTCATTAGTCTTTTATTAAAAAACATTGTGTTGCAGAGATCATGATCCAATCGTCATGTTATCTTTCGTGCAATCTGCCTACTCCAAAACTAGGCTGCTTAGATTCCAGCCTCCGCCAAAAGTCTCCAATAAAAATGAGTGGATTAGATGGATACAGAGGATGGAGAATGGGCCTGGGATGAAAGGACAGGAGGCCCAGAGAGCAGGGAGTATAGAGAAGGAAAAGGATGAGAAGGGGGGAAGATGGGTGCGAGAAAGGGGGATTTAACTGTGGTGGGAAGTAAATTGCAGAGTGGAGGTGGAAGGTTACCATAGTACAGGTACACCACTGATTTTCCGGCATCCTTTGTTCCAGAGCTTTGCTGGATTATCCGTTTTGCTGGACCAACAGAGGTCACGTAATAATAATGCGGGTTGTTCCCTCTGGACATGTTCATTTATGCAGAGAACAAGGAGGGTGAAGATGGGAAATCGCCAACACGGTCACCGGCACACAACTTTAAGTAAAAGCTCACAGCAAACAGAGCTCAGCTGCTGTGCAGGGACTGCTTTGCCACGCTCTCCATCTGCCCCTGAGCCAAGTCCACTCACTTGATCTCGAATCGGGCAACTCGCAGCCCTAAGGCTCATACACTCCCAATCAGATTTTTTTTAACACGAAAAAAAGGATTCCTTGGGTAGCAAAGGACAGATCCTCTTTCTTGTTCCTCAGCCTTGCGCCACCATGACAATGTCAAACCCTCCGCTCGAGCCTCTGACCGAGGTACTGCGCATGGGGTGGGAGGCACGGCTTGCAACCTGCTCAGGCGTTCCAACAGGTAAAAGCTGGAATTGAATGTGGGGGTTGGGTGCTGGAGGTGGGAGTTGAAAGATTGCAAGGACAAGGAAGCACAACTCGTGAGTGGAAACAAAGACATGGGGAAGATGGGGTGCTAACGTATACTGGAGCTGTGAAGAATCGTTTCTGTATTGTAATTAAAGGGGGTGCCATACCATCAGTTGCCGGAAAATCAGTGGTGTACCTGTATCACATTAAACTAAACACTCTACTTAAATGGTGGCTTACATATGCAGTACAGACTAGTATTCTATATAATTTTCCTCAAAGTCACCAAACAAACTTAGGACTTGGGATAGGTAGTGACCTGAATTTGCTCCTAGCATTAGAACAAATCAAATTTATTATGGGGTGATTCTCCCACGAGTTACTTCTGGGAGCTGCAAGAGGTCCTCCTAGTGAGGCAAAATAATTTCACTTCACAACCAAAACAAGCTGGATGGATGAAATTAATAGCAAATTTTCACTGATCTGTGAAATGTAAAGATTTATTAGCAATAAAGTTGAACAATTATTCCCACTTACCTGCAGGAATGCACGATAAGCAGCAGTCTTTCTTGTTGCATGCTATACAGCAGTGTCAGCTTGATTTGTGGTGACTCTGAAACATCCATTTTGCTGAAAGAAGAGGACTGCAATTATATGATGAGACAACAACTGAGCAATCAATCCACAAGCTAGCCACCGGCCCAATGTTGTTCAACACCAGATACATGTTTTCAATACAGTACATTTTAAGCAGTCATAGACCAGAGGTACCCATGAGTTATTGGGGATGTTGCAATTTTCAAGGAGCCTTAGAATATAATTGATTCTCTTCCTCTTTCCACCTGGTAATCCCTTCCCACCAGAGTGCTCAGAATAGTGCGCCTGTTTCAGGATTCTTGTGTTGGGTATACAAAAATGACATACACAAAGTAACTAACTGCGAATAACCAGGACATCAGTGAATTGTCTTGGGTGAAAATGTTTGCATTAGGTTGCCATCCAGTGAATTTGGAGAACGTGGAAGTGGTATTTCCAATGCCTGCTGCAAAATAAATGTACCAAATAGCAGATAACAGACATTGATCCAGAGAAACAGAAACTGAATGGGCCAAGTGTTAGAATCACTAAATAGTTTAGAGTCAGAAATTTGGTATAATTGAAACACATATACCCTCTGCATCAAACTTGTGCTTATGACCGTGGGAGATTCCAGATCGATACCACATCGCCTCAGCAAAACAAGAGGATGGGCTGTCAATCACCTATCCTGTATCTGAAAAAGGTTTAAAGTTATGCATTTGACTTTTAGGGAGATTTTTCCACCTGATCTCCCCTGCATGTATGTTTGTACTGAGATTGATTGAATAAAGGTATTTCATATCTACGGCTGCAAACTCAGAATGGCTCTTCAATCACAGCACAGCTAGAGTTAAATTACCATCCTCTGACATATACAATGGACCTTAATGAATAAAACATCATGGGATGACTTGACCTTTTAATCTATACAAAGCTATTTTCAGAAAACATACACAAAAGAAAGCATGTATTTAGCAGGAAAATAAATAGTTTTTCTCTACCGATTCATTCTCTGACGCAGATCCAGTTCAGATGATGCTGACTCGCTCTCTGGAATGTTGGCATTTTGCTCTGAAGTGAAGGAGGCCAATGAATGGATGCTGGGATCATTAACCAATGATGAAGCAGCTTTCCGTTCACTCTCATCACCAGCTGAAGCTGAGAATGCCACATTTTCCACCTCATGGCTGGTTGGATCTCGAGTCTGAATTGAGAAAAGCTCGCTGGAATGCTCAGAAACTAGGATCTATGTGGTAAAACAATATATTAAAGAACATCAAAACATTTACAATAGTCAGAAAGCCCAGATCTTAACAAAGGGCATCAGTCACAATTTGTTCACATGTTGCAGGCATAGAGACATATACAGTTAATACTCGTTTGGTATTCTTACCCCAAGAATAACCTTCAACATAATTTGGCTATTGGGTCCTGAATTTTCCAGCTGAAACCACTTATCTAAGGTCAGATTCTTGCAGACCAGCAGTTCAGCGAGTGGAATGGTAACAGTCCCCAGGGTGTGATTGTCATCTTTAACCTAGGAGAACATTTTGAAACAAATGAATAAGGCATGTATTTGACCAATGAAATTAACAAAAGTGATCCCAGATATAGTACTTTAAATTGTGTTGTGCTCTAAAAACTAAGTGCATTGAGCTGAGAGTGTTGACATGCTGAGTATTTGCTGACAAATCGAGATGGGTATGCTGAAATAAACACAGAAAATGGGAACACTCAGCAGGTTAGGCAGTTTATGTGGAGAGAGAAACAGAATTAACATGTCAGGTCTAAAACCTTTACTTTGTGTTGCAGAGAAGGGGAGGGTGAAGAGTGCCTGTAAAAGGTGCCCAGGTAACACAAATGCTGTTGGTGTCATCTGAGAGGGGGAGTGAATACTTAACATTTGAAGACAGTCGAGTGAAAAACTACAATGCTGGAAGTGTGAAAAGCATAACATAATTCTTAAGGGGTTGGACAAGCTAGATGCTGGAAGATTGTTCCCAATGTTGGGGGAGTCCAGAACAAGGGGTCACAGTCTAAGGATAAGGGGGAATTCCTTTAGGACCGAGATGAGGAAAACATTCTTTACACAGAGAGTGGTGAGTCTGGAATTCTCTGCCACAGAAGGTAGTTGAGGCCAGTTCATTGGCTATATTTAAGAGCGCGTTAGATGTGGCACTTGTGGCTAAAGGGATCAGGGGGTATGGAGAGAAGGCAGGTACGGGATACTGAGTTGGATGATCAGCCATGATCACGTTGAATGGCGGTGCAGGCTCGAAGGGCCTACTCCTGCACCTATTTTTCTATGTTTCTATAACCGTTGATGGTAATCAGAAGTAAAAGAGAATGTTGGAAAATACTCAACATATCAGGCAGCATCTGTGGAAAGAACTGAGTGAATGTTACATGTGGATCACCTAAAACAACTGACAGGTTCAGATACAAAACAGCAAAGGTTGATTATCTGAAATTATTGAATTTGATATCGAGTCCGAGCTGCAGGGTGCAGAGATGAAAGATAAGAAGCTGTTCCTTAAGCTTACATTGGGCTTTGTCAGAGAAGGCCAGACACAGAGGGTTCAGTGTGGGATGCGAGTCAATCTCAAAACACTCAATTTCTCAGTTCTGATGAAAGATAATCAACGTGAAACATATTTTATCCAGAGGCACTCCCTAACATACCGACTATTGCTAGTATTTTCTTTTGTATTTCCAGCAGCTTTTTGAGGTGGGCATGCGAGAGGGTTTTTCTGCAGATATACCTTTTCAAGATATAAAGTATCAGATTGAAAACATTTCATATTCAGGCCGCGTGCTGTTTACCTGAACTTCCAGACGATCTACATTTGGATTCTTAACAAGGAATGAAAACGACTCCTCCCAAATAGGTATGTCTGTGGTATTAATAACCTGTGACAGATAAAGACAATGTTAATCTACAAAGAATAGGAATAATTTAACAGAATATAGCTCTCAGCAACAAGACCTTCATCTTCAAACTCCAGGTGGACTGTTTTAACCACTGCATCACACTTTGGTTTGTTTAGTTTTAAATTTGTCCATCTAAAGAAGGGAGGTTGAATTTTTAAGATTCTGAAGGCGGAAGTCTTATTGCCAGGAAAAAAGTGCCATCAATCATTCTCGAGTCAATTGGACCTTAGATTAGACAGAATTCCACACAATCTCACTAAGATACCACATTTAGCATCAATCTAAAATCTGTGCTGCCGTATCATTTCCCCAACAGCCATTTCTACACTCCAACAAAGCTACAACCTTTGACGAATCTGTTTCTCTTGGTTTTTACATGTACCGATTTTCAACAATATTTTGCAATGGCAAATCACTAGCCCAATTCTAAATGACGTTTCCATGAAGGGAAGTAAAGATCTCCAATACCAGGAATAGGCTCAGCATAATTTTCGCGTGAACAAGAAAGTTTCAAAGCTAATTTATTTTACCTGACTTTTAAATGTTGTGTGATCGACAGTGAGCTGAGTCAGTGCACTGGGAAGCTTCTTTCCTTTCTTTAGCTATGAAAATGAAAAATCTACTGTCAGAATCACACAAAAAATGAACAAGACAGCAATTTTACCTCAATAAATGATTGACCAGGTGCAGAATGCCTAAGCATTGAATGTGGTATAGTATCACTCGCACAAACTAACAAACATAGATGCGGTCTCATCCATATGATGGCAAGATTCATACAGTTTCTTGGGACAGAAATTAACATTTTATTTACAATCAAGAAACCCAAGGCTTACAGGAAGCTCATGTGCTCTGTCAACGTAGACGGACAAGATGGCAGCAGATGGTTCCACGTCATTCTGTGTGAAAATGGTCTTGTTGGCTTGAAGCACCTGTAAACAAATGTTGGGGGGAGGGGTTACTATTAATGGAAAATACCAGCTCTCTCTTCATTAAAAGGAGGGGATAAGCAGCTTGTTTATTTCAAACTTCCCATCTAAAAGTTAAAAGCAGATAGCATAAAATCTATTTTCAGTCAAGCTGGTCACAATGTCCCCTGACATTTAACATGAAACAATACTTGCACAAGGTACAGAAATTTAACAATGCCACTTCATTCAAGAGTGTTATTGTCATACATCCCAGATAGAACAATGACATTCTTACTTGCTGCAGCACAACAGAATATGTAATCATAATAAATAATAACAAAAACTCTGGAAAAAAAGAACAAACAATAACAGTGCAATAATAAGTCTATTGTAGTTCACAGGTTATGAGGTTGTAATGTTTAATAGCCTGATGGCTGTAGGGAAGAAGCTGTTCCTGGACATTACAGTTCTCATGCTCCTGTACCTTCTTCCCGATGGTAGCAGTGAGATGAGTGTGTGGCCAGCATGGTGTGGGTCCTTGATGATGTTGGCAGCCTTTTTGAGGCAGCAACTACGATGGATCGCTTCGATGGTGGGGAGGTCAGAGCCGTTGATGGCCTGGGCAGTGTTTACAACTTAAAAAAAATATTTTCTGTTCCTGGGCGCTCAAGTTGCCAAACCATGCCACAATGCGATCAGTCAGTATGCTCTCTACTGTGCACCTGTAGAAGTTCAAGAGAATCCTCTGTGACATGCCGAATCACGGTAATCTTCTCAGGAAGTAGAGGCGCTGATGTGCTTTCTTTATGATTGCATCAGTGTGCTGGGTCCAGGAAAGATTGTTGGAAATATGCACGGCCAGGATTTTGAAGTTTTTGACTCTCTCCACCATCGTCCCATTGATGTAAACAGGATTGTGGGTCCTCAACCTTCCTCTTCCAAAATCCACAATCAGTTCTTTGGTTTTGCTGATATTGAGAGCCAGGTTGTTGTGCTGGCACCATATGGTCAGTTGGTCGCTCTCACTTCTGCTGTATTTTCCAAATTAACCCTTCTCCAAAACAAAGAGAGCCCAGCCCTGTTGATAACTATTTCTAATTAACACGGGGACGACCAAAATCAGAGGCTATGATGTGCCTGGAGACCACCAACTTTGTCAGGCCTATAAATGCCTGCCGAGTACAATAACCATGGTGTATGTATTTGCGTTGAAGCCAAAATTTCGTTGAACCCTGCTCAGTTGCCAAACTAAAAACTGTCTCTCCCTCCACCATCTAAAACACAGGCTCTTTCCTCAAGAATTCCCTCCAAGTTATTTGGAATTCCACAAAAGAGCATGCAGACAAAAGCCCCCACCACTACCATTCCCAATACGTGGTGCTCAAAAGATATTATGCCAGCATCTTGGCTAAAGAGATAAATCATGTGGAAATGTTGCATGGGTTGTAGAAGGAGACTGGTACCTGGTCCAACATGATCGATTCCATACTTGGTGGCAACCATTCCAACTTCAGATGAAGTTTTCCCGATTTGACATCGTTCAGCATGAACCACTGCATAAAAAGGGAATAGATCATAATGTTGCAGTGCATAGTGGTTACGATAGCGAGCGGTTAAGTGAGTGGGCAAACATTTCACATATAATTAATGATATGGAAGATTGTAAAATTGGCAATATTAGCAGGATTTAAAAAAAACACATATTCTCTAAATGGTGAGACATTACAGAGCTGAGATGCAGAGTAATCCGAGTGTCAAAATGCATGACTGACAAAAGACAAGTATAGGGGTACAGCACATAAATAGGAAAACAAACAGCTGAGGGAATTGAGTTCTGGCGAGACTATATCTGAAATGTATAGTAGTGGTCTCCTTATACAAGGAAAGATAGAAATGCATTGAAAACATTTCAGAGAAGTCTTACTGGACAAATAACTGAAATAGGCAGATTGTCTTTATGAAGAAAGGTTGGGCTGATTAGGATTTGAATACAGGCAGTTCCTGGTTACACAAGGGTTCTGTTCCTGAGAACTGTCTGAACCAATTTCTCTGCAAGTCAGATATGTCCGTTTTCCATCGCAACCCTTATCATGTTCTACATACTCGCTATACTTCTTCCATTTCAGCAAATAATTACACTAACACTACCCATAATTAAACTAATGGAACATATATTGCATAACGTTATTAATAAAACATCTTAAAACGCTTTAAAAATGTGTGAAAGAATCTGCATAAAGTCAGATTTCTGTATGTCATGTCATCTGCAGCATAGGGAAGTCCCTGTATTGTTAAGCTAGAGGTAGATAGATTCTTGGTAAGCAGAGTGAAAGGTTACTGGGGTAGGCCAGGGTAATAATCAGCTGAAACTTTATTGAATGGTGGTGCAGGCTTGAGGGCCCATTTGGCTTACAAATATGTGAATTACAAGCAGGTGTAAGATTTGATTAGGTGGCTCATGAGGAGACAGTCTTGAAGGACTGAACACCTCGTTTTAGTTGTTCCAATTCATGGAGAGATTTTCACTGGCCTCGCATCTAGAAAACAGAAGCACCCAAGATTGTTCTCACACTGTTAGAGATAACTCTGCCAGGCATTGCAAGGGATAGGATGGTTCTAATTAGCCAACCACTCCGTGCTCACAACTCGTATCCAGTTAAACTTCCAGCTCCAGTTCAATGTGTAACATTTCCAGATCAGCATCTGAAAGTTCAGCTAAAATCAGGGTCAGCTAAAATAATTCTACCTTTATAAAAAATGGAAAAAAAATAATATAGAAGCACAATTATTAAGCAAGGATTAACATGAATAATACTGATTATGTATATCTACAAAGAATAAAATGATTGTTATTATGTCAACATTGAACACGTATCTTTTTTTAAAATTATGTAATTGCTTCTAACTAATAAAAAAACTTAACAAAAAAAAAATCAGGGGTCATGACGAAGAGATCGACCAATCCAAATCAGCGGAAATTTATGTACGCTCTTCCTTTTTACTTGATCTCTGAGCTGTTGGTATATCTGGAGATCCAATACCTCCAGATGTAGCAACAGAGAAAATGTCCCATTAACCAGGTTTCCATACCTCATCCATAAATTTACTCTTCATGATATCCTTGTAGGTGATCTTCAATCTGCACACAAGAAATTAATTTAAATCAAAGACACGGATGAAGTTCATTTACATTGTAAGTGAATGCAACTAAAGTGCATTCTGTCCTAGAGTAGATTTACTAATACAACGCTCAGACTTACAGAAGGCAATTGTTAAGGTGCTAGTTCAGAGAAGGTTTACTAGATTACATGGGCTATCTTAATGAAGAAAGCTTTGACAGGCTCAGCTTGTATCTGCTGTGGTTTAAATGAATGGAAGGGAACTCGATTGAAACATGGAAGAGCCTGAGAGTCTATACAGGGTAAACGTGCAATGTTTCTACATGCTCATCAGAAAAATTTGTCCTTCCCATATACCCAACAGGCTGCAAAAACAGTTGAAGGGCCGGGAACTTCACCCACAGTCTTTACGTAAACCTCTATCGTCTAAAGAAAGGTTTCGACCCAAAACCTTGTCTATCCATGTTCTCCAGAGATGCCGCCTGAATGCCGAGTTACTCCACCACTTTGTGTCTTCCTCTATAGTCACATTTGGTTGCAGACTCAGAGGAGCAGCTGCAGCATCAGTGTAATAGGGCCACACCAAAGAGGATGAAATGGCCATGGGATCCCAGAGACATATTCACCCCAGTTGAAATAATAAAAACATGTTAGAGAGAAGAGTAATTAACACAGGTGATAAAGGGAGAGGAAGGCGAAGGATGATGGGTTTTTTCTGCTGGATCTTTCGCCTCAGGCATTTTCACCCAGGACAGTTGATAATGGGCAAGTTATTTCCAAAGTTCAAGGTATAAAGAGAAACTTTCTCCACCTAGACATCTCCAGCTGACACATATCAGACAATAGGGACCAGGAAGATAGACACGAAAAGCTGGAGTAACTCAGCAGGTCAGGCAGCATCAATGGAGAGAAAGGAATGGGTGATGTTTCAGGTAGAGACCCTTCTTCAAAAGGGAGACAACTACATGTGCCAAGATGGGGGAAATATGTGCCCTTCAGAAGTCCCTGTGAGATTCTTGCATTGCACTCCTCCCCCAGATGTTTAGTGTGTCGACTACCCAACCTTTTAAAATGTTATAACGTATGGTCTTGTTTGCTAATTTAAAACCTTCTTTCCACTTTTCCATCAGTTAGAGTTGATGAAATCCGGATTTTCTCACTCCAGCTCCCCCCATTACAGTCTCCTGCACTCCACACTGCGGCTGCTACACACTGATTGCAGGTAGGTGTTTCCGATCTTCAGGAAGAGGACGAGTGGGAGTGGTCGATGGGACTGCATTCTCCCAATGTAATATCCCCTTGCCTGGAATAGGATTGTGTTCCACACCCCAGAGATTCCCTCTCTAGAGGGCAGGTGGGACTAGCCTAAATGCGGCATCTTGGTCAGTATGGATAGGTTGGGCCAAAGGGCCCGTTTCCTTGCTGTATGACTCTTCAAATTGATAAACTAATTCATCAACATATTTGAGGAGCCAGTTAGCGGCACTAGAGGGTGAAAGTTCGAATGAAAAGACAACCTCTTTGTTCTAATACCACGGCAACTTTGCACAACACACAATGTTCCGGTGTATAGACATACCTTCCAAGGAAATCATCCTTATCCATGTCCTTGTCAAAGAGCTCAAACTCAAGTTCCTGACCAGGAATTTGATTTACAGTCACCTAAAGAGGAGAGAGATCATCACAAATCAGAATATTATTTTGGTAGAGTGCAATTAAGTCGTATTCAGTAGGAATAATCATCAGGGGTCTGACATTCTACAGCAAGTATGAAATAATCTACTACTATAATAAATCCAGGAATATAAGTGAAAGAGGGTCAATGGCTGGCCCAAATCCAGGAATTGGACTCTCAGCAATGGAAAGATAAGAGTAAAAAAAAGTTTTAAAAATACATTTTAAAATGAAAACTCCGACAGCCCACTTGTTACTCAGACCCACCCATTAGGTGTCCATTTTGCCCTGCAGGATGAAGGGCTTTTACTTTATTCTGCTTTGGTTGCAAACGGCTTGGTCTGAACATACTGACCTCGTACAACTCGTGCCACTTGGGATTGAGGTTTTCTTTAATAGTTCTACTGCGGAAGCTTTGGGCTCCTGCTCTCACTTTGACGTAGGGATCAGACTTCCCTTTCACCATTCCCCTCATGAAGTTGTCCTTTGCGATCAGGTTCTCAGCTTCCAACAAATGAATGCGGATCACCCCCTGAAATAGCAGAAGTCGGTAACTGCGACTTTACAGGAACAAGAGTCAGACCCTTGAATTTGCTGCACAATTCAACAGGATCACACTCGATCTTTACTCTCGATTACTTGTTTACTCACCTACTATCAGCTTTTCCTTTATATGAACTTGGACCCCCACATTTTTTAAGTAATGTCCAGAAAATTGTGCTTAACTGATTTACATGCACATATCATAATCTGAGCTTGGCTTGGTAACTTCTTTTAACATGTGTACTATTTCACAAGTTATGGTGTATTACAGGATTTCACAGCATGTCAATAAAATAACTTGTTTGATGTGAATCTCCAAAGTAATCGTTTTCTACAGATTTTGAATTTCAAAATAACTTCAACATCAAGTTAAAATAAAAAATCTGCACAGTATATTTGCATAAATTACATTAAAAACATAGAAAAATAGGTGCAAGAGTAGGCCATTCGATCCAGTAATGCCATTCAATATGATCATGGCTGACCATCTAAAATCAGTACCCCGTTCCTGCTTTTTCCCCATATCCCTTGATTCCGTTAGCCCTAAGAGCTAAATCTAACTCTCTTGAAAACATCCAGTAAATTGGCTTCCACTGCCCTCTGTGGCAGAAAATTCCACATATTCACAATTCTCTGGGTGAAGATGTTTTTCCTCACCTCAGCCTTAAGTGGCCTACCCCTTATTCCTAAACTGTGACCCCTTGTTCTGGAATCCCCCAACATCGGGAACATTTTTCCTGCATCTATCCTGTCCAATCCTTTAAGAATTTTATATGTTTCTATAAGATTCCCTCTCATCCTTCTAAATTCCAGTGAATACAAGCCCAGTCAACCCATTCTTTCATCGTATGTTAGTCCCGCCATCCTGGGAATTAACCTGGTGAACCTACGCTGCACGCCCTCCATAGTAATAATGCCCTCCAGAGAGGGCAGGGGGAGTCCAATGATACCCTGGGCAGTTTTTATCACCCTCTGGAGAGCTGCTGTGTCAGCTGCTGAACAGTTCCCAAACCAGGCAGTTATGCAGCAAGTTCTTGCCACCAAAGTAGATAACCTCACATTTCTCCACATATTACCTATGATTTTAATGCAAATTCCTTTTATGTTCCTTTTCTACAAATGTTTGCAATCAATTAATCACCATAACCAACACCCATCAATCAATCAATCTATTCCCATTAACCAAACCTCACTCAATCCTTGCAATCAATAAATCACCATAAATCAATCCATCCCTGCAATCTATTATCTCACCGCAGCTATTGGGACACCTCTTGTGACGCCATTTTAAATGTCAAGGCTAGAAATCAAAATCAAACGCTGGTAGTCAAGCATGTTGATAAATGATATTCCATTGACATAAGCTTCAGCCTGATCTATACGAACCTCAATAGCAAGTGCTTACTCATGTGGAAATATAAAGCGGCCCATACCTCAGTCCCCACACTGCAGGGAGCACTGCTTTCAGTTGGTAAGGGAACTTGAATCAGACCCCCGAATCCAGAGGCCTCCACTAACTTAGAAGTAGTCGCATTTATCTTGTCAGGCTTGGATGACCCCGGCACTTTGTCCATTGTAGATTTCCGAGCTCTGGGAATTTTCTCAAGATCAATAGCATCGGGAACAAGCACCTGCCAATCAAACACACAATGGTAAAAGATGGCAGAGAAGTAAAGTGGTGCCTGATTTACTTTGCTTTATTTAAATAGAGCAAAGTAATTTATGTGCAACAATTAATTGAGTCCTATTTCAAATCTAAGAAGGCACCTTTGTTCAGTGATAGACACAAAAAGCTGGAGTAACTCAGCGGGACAGGCAGCATCTCTGGAGAGAAGGAATGGGTGACGTTCAGTCTGAGGAGGGTCTTGACCCGAAATGTCACCAATTCCTTCACTCCAGAGATGCTGCCTGTCCCGCTGAGTTACTCCAGCTTTTTGTGTCTATCTTCTGTTTAAACCAGCGTCTGCAGTTCCTTCTTATACCTTTGTTCAGTGAAAATTGTTATGGAGGATGTTTCCTCTTTTCTGCATTTTTCACTTCTACACACCCCACCAACTAGAATGTGAAACCGTTACGAGAGGCCAATGGTGCACGTAGAAACGGCACAAGAGAAAGTAAGGGAGGGGAAGGGTAGGTGATACACACAAGGGTGCATAGGAGCTGGCTTCTTCAACATAATCTCTTTGTGTCCTAATTTAACACAATTCAAAAAATGAGTTCAAGCAGTTCAAATTTGAATTTTAAGCAGAAGTTAAACAGTACGTTAAATAATACAAATATCTTTAATCTTACAAAGCAGCAAACTTAAAATATTTCAAATTTAAGTTGTTACGGAAACAGAATTAAAAAAAATAGCCCTACAGTCAATGAAGAACAACACAGAATGAAAATAAAAACATGGAAAAAAGATAAACGGGAAAGGGGTGCATTGCACATAACGTTCTTGGGCAAAATGCATCACCCTTCCTTTTATGGCTGCATCACCCCACCTGGATCTTCACTGAAATCACTGGAATGAGTCACATAGACTCTATGTTGGTGGGCACTCCATTACTGTGCAGACAGTGAATGACAATATGTATCCATATGTTCTATTTTCTCACTTTTCCTTCTTCAATTCTGTAGTCAGATGGCGGATTATTCCTGGTATCAGTGCCAGCACCGTTTCTTTAGCTTCAATCCATAGACTGTCTTTGTATAAAAGTTGCCCGTTCACTCACCCGCATTATGATTTTCAAATAAATTTGGCTGTTACGTCCAGAATGTTCTAGTGGGAACCACTGATCAATGGTCATATCTGGGCTCATCAGAATCTGGGACAGAGACAGGGACAGGGATCCCAGACTCAGCTGACGGTCATCATCTTTAACCTAGAAATGAAAATCAGATGGACAGATTTAACCAAAATGCTGAACGTGCAGGCTGTAATGTTTTTTTAATCTACTTCTTTCACTGTTATCCTAGTTTCAATCTTTGTCTTAAGTCTTGTTCAATGGCCAAAATTAGTTTTAGAAATGGAATATTTTGGAATTATTACATCCCTCCTCTTACACACCATGCAACTGGAGTTTGAAATATTACAGTGGGCAGTGTCAAGCTGTCTGCACCAGTTTCCCTTTCCCTTCTTCCTTTTATTTAAACCCTTCCAACTGACTCTCAAGCAAGGATAGTAGCCAAGAATTTCCTCAGGGCTATTCTTGCTCTGCTGGTTCGAAGAAATTCACTTACATTAAAAAATCCCCTCCCCTCCGTAATGCCTTTTGCACTGAAAAGGCTCAAAGTCCATTCCAAACAGTTAAAGAAGGAACTGCAGATGCTGGAGAATCGAGGGTTACACAAAAAGCTGGAGAAACTCAGCGGGTGCAGCAGCAGCTAAGGAGCGAAGGAGATAGGCGACGTTTCGGGTCGAGACCCTTCTTCAGACTGTCCATTCCAAACAGTGGTGTTTGCTTCAGTGATCAACTCCTGTGGTGCATTTCAGTCTTTCAAAGCCTAGTTTTTCCTGTTCTGTGTCATACTTTCATTTAAAGTTGCATCAATGTTGTTTTACGTGGTTTGCACACGCCCAAATTAAGCCTCCGCAGGCAGCTGTACTTTCAGCTGCTTTGATCCTAAGATCTGGAATTGCCCTCCCTAAACCAATTTGCCTTCTTTTTAAGATGTTCTTTAAAACTTAACTCTGGGTAATGTGGTAAGTGGAACTGGTCTCATTAGCTCTTGCAAAATGCTGTATGCCATTTTATTAAGTTAGAGGCTATGTAAATGGTTTCATTTCTACAGTGATGTACTCACAGTGAAATCCAAAATCCAAAGCTCAAAGGAGCTGTTGGAAACAATGTTTGACACCATTCAAACCTCCTGCAAGTGTGCAATACTGAAGGCAAAACCCAGATTGTTGCTAAGTTACAGTTAGCACAAAAACTGCTTTTGTCACTTCTGGTAAGTTTATGGAAATTACCTGTATATCCAGCTCCTGTTGCTGTGGATTCTGAACAAAGAATGTAAAGGCATCCTCCCAGGCTGGGGCATTTGTGTTATATACAGTCTGTGGAAAGAGACAAGAAAGTGAAATCTCAGAGAGGCAAAACAACATCGACTTTGCTTGTCTGTTGAAAAACTGGAAATGTAACTGGCATTGTGAGATGGTATTTGCTGGTACATACTCCAACATTCTACACCATTGGCTGCTTGGTGGGCAACATTGTGTTTCCAAGTCAGAGAGTTGTGGGCTCAAGTCCCACTACAGCAAAATACAGGATGTTCTTCCCGTGCAATACTGAGGGAATGCTGTATTACTGGCTGAACTGCTAAACTGAGGCAGTGTCCGTTCTCTCCAGTTGTCCCAAAAGACCGTGGCTTGCTACTTCGAAGAAGAGTCACGGTTCTATAGGTATTCCTCAAACAAAATCATCAAAACAGATTAACTATCCATTATTCATGGGATCCTGCTGTTTGCCACTATGCTTCCAACAGTAAATATCTAACCGGACATTTTTGGGTCTGGAGTACTTTGGGATGTCCCAAGGATGTAAAAGGCGCTAACGAAATGAAAGCCTTTCTTTTTCATGGATAAGATAGATACTGGGGGAGTATCTGCTGTGATGTGCATGTTAATGATAATAACAAAATCTGAAAGGAATAGAAACTGGGAGGGTCTGGTAATCAAGAAATTGTGAATGGGTTGCATGTGGTACCCAATAGTATTTCTTGCCTGCTTTATTTGTCATAGAGTCATAGAAAATCCACAATATAGTAAGATATTCAGCTGATTGTGTTCATGCTTGTTGAAAAAAAAGCTCCCAACCTAAATCTAGTTTACCATACTGGATCCATAGCCCTGCAGGTCATGGCTCTTCACGTACGGTTCAAACAGGGGAAGTGACTGCTTCTCCGATCCCCTTTCAGCCAGTGAGTTTGACTGCCCTCTGGCTGAGAAATAACAATCCTTCATCTCCCCTCTAATGCTTCCATCTTTGCCCTCTGTTTTTACACCCCTCTGCTACGAGATTCTGAAGTACACATTATTGATCATAATCAATAGACTCTGAAATACCCATTCATACCCTGCTCTCGAAGGTTTTGTCCAATAGTGAAGCCTGTACCAAAGGATTCGGTTCTCTCGTTCCTTGCTTTAGCTGTGGATAAAAGAAAAGTAAGAGTTCATGAGAAACAGCAAGTGGTGGATGCTGAGTGACAAAAAGAAAATAAGTAAGGAAATAGAAACAAAGACATAGATGAATAGAAATACAGAGGGGTAGAAAGGGAACTTCGGGCCAGGAAGGGAACTATAATTCCCTGGATCACTTTCCCAAGAGCTACACAAATTTGACAGACCGATTCGTATCAGGCAATTTCAAATCACAGCCACTGAACGTACCGGGAGATCCTGTGCTTGGTCCACATAGACAACCATAATGGCAGCGGAGGGTTCCTCACTGTTCTGTGCAACAATGGAGTTATTTACACAAAGCGCCTAAAGAGAAAAGCACAATGCTCGTAAATTTTATTTTTGAAGGGGGAGAATCCCTCTTTATCCCCCTCTCCCAATACATCTCATTGGCCATACATGTCAATAAGTGTTACTGTAAAGTTACTGCATGGCTAGCGAGAAATATTGGGAGAGAATATCTCGCTTCATTTCTAGGTCAATTTGTCGACTCATATTTAAAGAAGCTAAGAATTCATTTCTTCATCAATTTGAACTAAAGGATAAACTGTATTCCAAATTACATACGGAGTGACGTATCACTTGCTGATCACTGCATTGTTCATCAGGCAAGATGTGATTCGAATGTGACGCACTAGCATCTTCAAAGATCAGCTTTGGGATTACCTGCTCCAGTTTTGCTGGGTCAGCGTACAAGGTCAGCCACTCCAGTTTCAGATGAACTTTTCCCCTCTCCACATCCTTTAGACTGAACCACTACATAAGAAAATAGTCAAGAGGATTACAGTCTGGCAGTGAGCGTACACAAAAATAACACACACCTCCCACCCTCCCCCATGCAATCCGAGTGTGGCTGATCTGCTCCAGGCCTAGTCTCTTCTGTGCCAGTTCCACACAGCCTCCAATTCCCAGTTTTCGCATCTCCCTCCTCTTTAAATCCCTTCTGTGATCCGGCCCCTACAACCTTCCGGGGAAAATAATTCCAGAGATTCACCTCCCTTGGTGAGAAATTCCCACCTACCCGAGTTTTAAATGTCCACCCCCTCGATCCTGTAACTATGTTCCTGACTTTCAGACAGCCCAAATAAAAACTACTCAAATAAAGATCATATATTATTGGCGATCATTTTAAACTTCTCAGAAAATGTTTGCCAAATATTTTACTTGCAACATAACAATGCAAATTCGTTGTGTATAAGATGATGCCATAAATGAAACCCAATCCCTGCAGCTCTCCTTCCTCCCCAACATAACAAGGGTAGAAATTATATTAGCTTTAATAGGCAACAATCTCCTTCAACTTCAAGGAAGGTTTGATCTACTTAAAAGGTTTAAGCTTCTTTTGAGATAGTCAAGTGGAGAAAATGGCACAACTTGCTAAAGGTTTTTACACTACCACCAAAATTAACATTTTAGCTTTGACAATTTTTTTATGACAGCGTTTCCCTGACCCACGTTTATCCCCGTTTTGCTGTTATCTTTGAATTTCTTCAAATCTTTACCTCATCCACAACTTGGTTCTTCATGACTTCCCCAAGATCCAGATGCATTCTGAAAGAAAAAATAAATACATACCACCAAGCATGATTATCTCAGTAGGAGTCATCTGGAAAGTGCTGGGACATATTTACTATTTTCAACAGTGACCAGAACAGCCCAACTGAGATACTGTAAGAGAAAACCTCTTTATCATATTTCACTAAATATGATACAAAGTAATTGGCCTAAAATTTACTACAAGCCACAGCAGTTCTGTGCAACAGGCCTCTGCCAGCTTCTTTTGTGAGCCCTGGCGGTGATTTTCTATTGCACAAGTTTTATTCTGTCATGTGTGAATGAATATATCTTACCTGAAGTAATTTGAACATCCGAGAAGCTACCAGTCTTTTGTTAATGCAAAGCAGAGTACACACCTATGCGTGTGCGCACACACATACACACAAACTCAGAGTCTTATAAACAAAATGGACACTCACATGTACACAACACGTGTAGTAATCTGCATGCAAGTACGTGTACACAGCCTCACACCACACACAGAGCTCTCACCTGCCCAGAAAGTCATCCTGATCTGGGTCTTTATCAAACATTTCAATTTCCACCAGCTGACCAGGAACTTCATGGACAATCACCTGAGGTATGTGGAAAACAAGATACAGTGAAATAGTTTTGAGATGAACCGTAATTTTCAACTGCTGACATTTAACTCCATCTTCTGAAGCTCCATTTTATTCATTCAAAAGTAATTTCTTTCAAGCCTGCATTGTTCATCACTCGTATCGTGCCTGGCAGGAACAGTAGTTTCCTACTGTTTGAAACAGCTTGAAAGTGTACGGACGCTTCTTCACATGGTATAGTTATAACACTTCATTACAATGTGCAAATAGAGGAAATGCATTCATTCAAGTCCACAGCTGGACACATTTGACAGAACTGCCCCACCAGGCTGCTGGGAACTGCAGGCATTTACGTTTAAAGAGGGTGATGATTGGGTTACACAACAATGAGATTCACCCACCTCATACATTTCATTCCATTTGGGATTCAAGGATTCACTGACAGTCTTGCTCATGAATGCCTGTGTGCCCACTCGTACAATTGCATATGGATCAGATTTTCCTTTGATGATTCCTTTGACATATGTATCCTTTGACTCCAGACTTGCCCCTTCAATGAGATGAATCCGTACTATTCCCTAAAAATAAAAACAAATTCAAATCTCCCTTTCCAAAGGGCAGTATTATTGTATGTGAGATGCGGATTAACTGAATATACAGTAGGCCCGCTACCCAGAGCACCATTAGCCCTTGCACATGGTTGCTGCACTGTAAATTCCACATTTCTAGACTTGTTATCACCAGGCTGGGATTTAGACAATAGGTGCAGGAATAGGCCATTCGGCCCTTCAATGTGATCATGATTGATCATCCCCAATCAGTACCCCGTTCCTGCCTTCTCCCCATATCCCCTGACTCCGTTATCTTTAAGAGCCCTATCTAGCTCTCTCTTTAAAGTATCCAGAGAATTGCCGTCCACTGCCTTCTGTGGCAGAGAATTCCACAGACTCACAACTCTCTGTGAGAAAAAAGTGTTTCCTCGTCTCCGTTCTAAATGGTTTTCTTCACTGCCTGCTGTACCTGCATGCTTACTTTCATAGACTGATAAACAAGGACCCCCAGATCCCGTTGTACTTCCCCTTTTCCCAACTTGACGCCATTTAGATAGTAATCTGCCTTCCTGTTTTTGATACCAAAGTGGATAACCTCACATTCATCGACAGTAAACTTCATCTGCCATGCATCTGCCCACTCCCCCAACCTGTCCAAGTCACCTGCATTCTCATAGCATCCTCCTCACAGTTCACACTGCCACCCAGCTTTGTGTCATCTGCAAATTTGCTAATGTTACTTTGAATCCCTTCATCCAAATCATTGATGTATATTGTAAATAGCTGCGGTCCCAGCACCGAGCCTTGCGGTGCCCCACTAGTCACTGCCTGCCATTCTGAAAGGGACCCGTTAATCCCTACTCTTTGTTTCCTGTCTGCCAACCACTTCTCTATCCATGTCAGCACTCTACCCCCAATACCATGTGCCATAATGTTACCCACTAATCTCCTATGTGGGACCTTATCAAATGCTTTCTGAAAGTGCAGGTAAGTTACATCCACTGGCTCTCCCGTGTCCATTTTCCTTGTTACATCTTCAAAAAATTCCAGAAGATTAGTCAAGCATGATTTCCCCTTCGTAAATCCATGCTGATTCGGACCGATCCTATTACTGCTATCCAAATGTGCGGCTATCTCATCTTTTATAATTGACTCCAGCATCTTTCCCACCACCGATGTCAGGAAACTGGTCTATAATTCCCTGTCTTCTCTCTCCCGCCTTTCTTAAAAAGTGGGATAACATTAGCTACCCTTCAATCCACAGGAACTGACCCCGAGTCCATAGAACATTGGAAAACTATCACCAATGCATCCATGATTTCTAGAGCCACTTCCTTAAGTACCCTGGGATGCAGACCATCAGGCCCTGGGGATTTATCAGCCTTCAGTCCCATCAGTCTACCCAACACCATTTCCTGCCTAATGTGGATTTCCTTCAGTTCCTCTGTCACCCCAGATCATCTGGCCACTACTATATCACGAAGATTGTTTGTGTCCTCCTTAGTGAAGACGGATCCAAAGTACCTGTTCAACTCATCAGCCATTTCCTTGTTCCCCATAATAAATTCACTTTTTTCGGTCTTCAAGGGTCCAACTTTGGTCTTAACTAATTTTAACTAATTAATTTTGTCCTCTTCATTTACTTCCTGGCTAAGTTATTTACACTTCAGTTTACTGATATTCAGACATTTGAACCTCCACTTCTACTCAGTAAAGACGTAAAACAGGGAAGGTAGCTTCTAATCATAATGATAAGCCTTATCCCCCAGCCTGCACAGTAAGAGGGGAAAGTAGACTTTCACTGAACCAACTTTTATCTGATTGAAATGAAGACAACAGAAATGAGTGGGTAGTACTAGGTGATTTGCTTCACTGCTTAGGTAGTAAATGCAAAAGGTCCAAGCTATTTCAATGCACTATCATTACCCAGCCTAATATTATTACCAAGTGCATTTATACACTGCTGATTTCAACAATGGCTGATTAGGTGATTTAATAGCCAGACATACCCCAAAAAATCCACCACCTGATCCTGGAATAGTTTCACGACCAAAATTGACTTAGTTGGTAACAATTTTATAAAAACATATCGTTGTACATACCCGAGGCAAAGGAGAACGGAGTTCAGCCACATGGAGGTCTGAGACAAGAGGGCAGGTAATCCGGTTTGGCAAAACCAGGAAAGAGGCAATGGTGTCCATAAGTACGGTGTCAGACTTTGAACTGTTCCAAATAAGAAAAAGAAGCAGAGCAAGGTGTGTAAAGGGAAGAGAGTGGGAGATAGGGAGAGAAAAACAAAACATTCATCAGGGGCTTCAACTGCAGAAAATGCAACCCTAACGGAGCACTGTTAGTTTTAATGCAAACTGATCTACAAACAAAGTTGAATTCCTCAAAGGTGATTTAACTAGAGGCGAGGACCATGAATATTAATTATGGTTCCACAAGTATTTCAGCTGCTTCCTGGTAGTTTTCAAACATGTTGCTTTCTGCATGGTGGCACAGCTGCTGCCTCACAGCGCCAGTGACCCAAGTTTAATCCCGACCTTGGATCTTGTCTGTGTGGAGTTTGCATTCTCCCTGTGACCATATAGGTCCCCCCCCCCCCCCCCCCCCCCCCTGCTCCGGTTCCTCCTCAGATCCCAGGGACGTGCAGGTTGGTAGGTTAGTTGGCCCTCTGTAAATTACCATCTATATGTAGGCGAGTGATAGGAACCACACAGGGAATTGATGGGAATGGAGGGAGAATACCTTACATAGAAATAAATGGGGAATGGTGTTAATAGGATTGCTTCATGAACATAGATTCAATGGACCAAATGAACTCCTTCAATGTTATAAGGTGTGAAATATTACTTGATTCCCCAGGTGGGCCTCGTGATTGCATTATTAATTATATTTTTCGATATTTTGTTTCTACTTTATTACTAATATTCAATCTAAGAGTGCGAAGTTTCCAGAATTCAAGAATGTAACTTCATATTGTTCTTGGAAGAATGTTACAAACATTTTATCTTTATTTTTGATCGGGATCCTGTGAACAATCATTACCTCAGCCCTGGAATATCCAGGAAGTTGGTGAGTCCTGTCCAGTTAATCTCCAGCACCTGAAAAAGGACAACGTTTCAAAATATCAGTTGTAATTTAGCACATTAGAGATAGGTGTCAATTCACAACTAAAACATTTGACATTCATAGTCAGACTTGCAACTCTAAGACTAACATGCCATTCAAATGTATCTAGGCTCAAGAGCCTGATGGTTGCAAAAATCATCTATAGTTTACTCAACCCCCGAAAAGCAATACTATAACACTGAAGATTAGGCAACGTGAACTAAACTCCCATCTGTGGTCTGTTTCCAGTAGCTTTGAAGGCAGCCTCTCCTGATTTGTGTTTTATCCTTTGATTAAATAATTAATAGTAATATATCTCAGCTTGCCTACTGGTCATATTAGGTCTGGTTATTTTTGGGTCAATTTTCTCATCTGTACAAATGGCATTGACTCATACTGGGTGAGGAATTCCAACTTGGCTGTCATACTTTAAATGAGAAGCGAGGCAGTGGGTGCCCATTGGCTATTCAATCCTGGAAAATGTCACAGTTTGGCCTGATCCTGTTTTACTCGTTGCAGTCAAATTAACAAGCAACATGGAGCTAGCACATGAAATATGACTCAACATTCCCTGTGTAGCCCTGTACAAGATCTCACTGATCCGCCAGCCTCTGTCCATCCACAACAACATGCTTACTGGGCGGCGGATGAAGAACAGGGTCACTGCTCCCACCAATGGCATGTCTCCAATTAAGGGCTCAAGGATCACACGGAGCATTCCATGGAGCTGCAAGAGAGGGTAAAACCAAAATCAGCAACCCAGGAAGCAGACAATAAATCAATAGCCCCGAGCCACCTCAGAAGAAATCCGTCACACATGTTGCAAAATTACTGGAAAAGCCTGCTGTTTGCTCCCCAAGCTTGCCTCTTATGGAATGGCCGAGTCAACCAGGTGATTAACATAGGATCACCTGCTGCAGTAAGATATGGCTTTAATACTATGGTCAATCATCGATTCTCCTACCAATACCACATTTCAATACTTATATGGGGATTTACTGCTAAAAACATTCAACTGTACCAGAGTCTGTTCCCCATCTCATTCCCACTCTGGTACCTCAATCCCACGGCTTTTTGTTTCTGCTAGTTTGTTTCTTTGCCATCATACCGACTCTAATGCTTATGTACATGTGCGTTCTTATAAACAACCATTTTTCTCCAGCGGTTGAGACCATACTGTCTCATTCACTGGCTGCTGCAAAACCAGATGATGCATGTTATCTATGAGGGGGCTGGCTCCAAATTGGCTGCTAGCGCAAAGGAGTTGATGCAATTAGGTGGCTGCAAATGCGAATTAGCTGCGCGTGGCAAAATGCGAACTTTGCTTTTTCCACAATTTTAATGGTTGCCGTCAGTATAATCAGCAGATGTTTTTAAATCATGAGGCACATATAAGATGGGGATTTGGGCTCATTTTCCACCCCCTAGGCTGGGCCGACAGACTAGATAGTGTCATTATTGCTGCGCCAGTTGCCATCAGTGAGCACAACAGTCCAAGGTATGATCCTAGAACCTTTGGATTCATACACAATGATGCATTTGTCCACTGTGTCATTGAGGGTGGCATTTTGAACAGATTGTGTTTCTCCTTTAATTGTCTCTTGCAAAAAGGAACTAAAATAGGGGACACTGAGTTACAAGGGTCACTGAGCTCTGCTATTTTCCCCATCAAGTGACCTACCTGGATACCATTCACTCCAGCTTTGCAGAAATACTTCTTTACTTCAACATTGATTTCACAGTCACCAATGTAACTACAGAGGAAAGACAACAGAGGAAACCCCATTTTAGATATTCTCAGAGTGTACAGTGTACTGGTAGACTGCTGGGGTTTTTTTAATGGATTATTTCAAAACTAAGCACTAACCTGGATGTTGAAGTGAAGATCATGTGATTAGGAATTTGCCTATACTATTCACTTATAAATACAGTGGCTGATAACCCAAAGTTAAACCCACTAGCAGATTTTCTTTGGACAATTGAAGGAAATTTTAGAAAAGCCAAACCCACCAAAGCTCTATTACAGAGCTGCATTAACAAAGATCAAAGCCGTCACCAATTGTCCGGTCATGTCATGATGGTATCAGGATAGGCTGAGAAAAGGTCAAAAACTCAATTTCATGAGTAGGCTTTTCCTTAAGTTCAGTCCATTTAAAAAACACTCCAAACTTGGTTGAATCAAAATTTATTAAGTGACTTTTCCATGTCACTTTTGTGATAGATCACATAAAATGACAAAATACACACAATCAAATTGGGGAAAAATTCTGCAAAAGGGGAAAACTTGCATTTCAAAGCACCGTTTATATATATTTGGGATGCTGCATTAGAACAGACACTGCAATGTCTACAATCTTTGCACCATTCTGCTGTTTTGCTTTCATCATTGTTGCATCTATCCATGCAGACAAGAAATGTTATTGCTCCCTGGTGTAGACAACAAGCTAACCAGAAGTCAAATCAAGAAAAGAGAAAACGCCCATGTTTAAGTTGTAGAGAAGGGTGAAGAGACCAGTGGTAGGGTGATGGCCAAGGTTGTCCAAGTGGCAAATGCATCTGGAGCCGTGCAGTCAGTAGATGAATGAGATCAGGGAGAATAAAATATAAAAGATGCAGGAGCTGTGGGAGGCAGAACCCAATAGCAGCTGCAAATCTGGAACAAGAGAATGCTGGAAATACCCAGCAGACCAGGCAGCATCCGTGGAGAGAGAATGGCTGCGTTAATGTTACAGGTGGATGACGTTACATTGAAACATTGGCTGTGACCGTGTGGATTATCTCCGGGTGCTTCGGAGAAAATCCACTCCAAAGACGCACAGGTTTGTAGGTTAATTGGCTTCTGTAAAGTGTCCCTAGTGCGTAGGATAGTAGATCATTCATCAGCGCAGACTCAATGGGCCGAAAAGCCCGTTTCCACGCTGTATCTCTAAAGTCTAAATCAATCAAAAATGGCTATTATAAAGGGTTGCCGTTGCTCAGAACATCACACAGAGAAATTCTGTTGAACCTCCTATCAGACAAATACTAGGAAGTTCAATAAAGCTACTGGTTAGTAAGAAAGTGCTCAGGAAAAGGAAGGCTTTGCGAGCTCTCATAGTGGATGCAATTTGGCCTTGCGCACGCTTTAAACTTCGTTCCTTTGCAAGATTTTGCGCCAGCCGCCACTGTGCCCACACAGCTCGTGTCAGCCTCAGTAAAGCTCTTGATGGATGTTAAAATATAACTGATGTCATTGCATTGTTTTGGACTGGAGCTTTGTCCCATCTCAACAACCACCACAAACCCCATTTTTAAAAAAGGACCAATGGAATCTTGTAGAGTAAAACAGGCTTGAAGTTTTTGTTGTTGCAGTGTTTTTTTTAATGCTTTTTTGGTGCAGTCGACTGGTACAAGGTAATTAAACTCAACTTAATAAACCCTGTGGTTGGCAAGCAAAAGGTGAAGTTAGTGAGGGGAATTAGTTTGTATACAAGTGAAGCAAGATGCATCTTTGGGGACTAATGTTGCCCACCAATGTGTTACTAACCATACATGTATGTAATAGCGCACCGATCTACTAATGACCAAACCTAGCTGCATCTACAGGGAGCAGATCAGTAGGTTTTCTCTATGAGGAAGAATTTATTTAGCGGGAGGGTGGTGAATCTGTGGAATTCATTGCCACAGACGGCTGTGGAGGCCAAGTCAGTGGTTATTTTAAAAGCAAAGATTGATAGGTTCCTGATTAGTAAGGATGTCATTGGTTACAGGGAGAAGGTAGGAGGAATGGGAAAAATAGATCAGTCATGATCCAATTGTAGAACAGACTTGATGGGCTGAATGGATTAATTCTGCCCCCGTGTCTTATGGTTTGCCATCTTCATCATGGAGAACTGCAGCCAATTTGCAAATCACCAAGGCTCAGGTGTGAGAGACACCACCATCATCATCTTCACTGCTGTCTTTTTCCAGTTTAGTACAGGTGTCAGTTATTAGCTGACCTTTATGTGCATGAAACCAGTAAACAATCCACTATTCAGCATGGACACATTTCATCCTTTCCCAGTAACAAGCTAAATGTTACCATTCTGGTTGCATGAAAAAATGGTGCTGGTAATGACTGCTCAAATCAACAAAACCAGTTCTTCCTCAGTTCCACACTGCGAGTCACGTGGCACCATTGCCCCAAGCTACTGCTTGCACAAGAGGGTTGCAGGGCTGCGAGCTACTCCCTTTTTGGAGAGATCTATTTACAACTTTCTCTTCAAAACCTCAAATGCTGTTAAATACAAAGGTCAGAATGAAAGGAGAGGATTTCTCTGCAAGTTTAGTTTCAACTGAGGGATATGTGACAGACATGTAACAAGCCCAACCCAGCCTAGTTTCAACAAGTAATCATGAAAAATGTTGACGATTCAATGATCAAACATGCAACAATGCAAGCCCTTCGAGCCAGCACCGCCATTCATTGTGATAATGGCTGATCGTCCCCAATCAATAACCCGTGCCTGCCTTCTCCCCATATCCCTTGATTCCACTAGCCCCATGAGCTCTATCTAACTATCGCTTAAGTGCATCCGGTGACTTGGCCTCCACTGCCCTCTGTGGCAGGGAATTCCACAAATTCACAACTCTCTTTTCTCACCTCAGTCTTAAATGACCTCCCTTTTATTCTAAGGCTGTGGCCCCTGGTTCTGGACTCGCCCAACATTGGGAACATTTTTCCTGCATCTAGCTTGTCCAGTCCTTTTATAATTTTATATGTTTCCATAAGATCCCCCTCATCCTTCTGAATACAAGCCTGGTCTTTTCAATCTTTCCTCATATGACAGTCATCTCTAGAGAACATAGATAAGTGATGTTTCAGGTCGAGACCCTTGGTCAGAATGTATCAGGGTGAAAGATCGACCCAAAACATCACCTATCCATGTTCTCTACAGATGCTGCCTGACCTGCTGAGTTACTCCAGCATTGTTCGTCTATCCATAACGTCACAAAATCTTTGTATTACATGGCCATGTATGTGATGCAACCCATCAGATGCATGGGTGTCCAGCTACCAGTCTGACATTGCTACAGCTATTCAGTAATATTACCAAACATTCCCATGATGGTTCATATTATAGATTGCTTTGATCTTGGGATTAAGAGAACATATCTGCTTTCACTGTTTAAAGTAGCAGTTGTTTCCTATAAAACAATGTCAACAGGGTACTTGTGGCTAAAAAGGGGAACAGAATCTTATTTGGGTCACACCTGCTACCAGCACCTAGGAACAATAATGACTGCAACAATTATCCCTACCAGTGCCAAGAGATTATTTGTGGGAACAAACAATGAGCACAAAGAGGCAATTATTCCAATTAAAATTCTTTGCCTCTTGCATTCTTCAAGTGCTTCCTGCACCTTAATTATAATTTTATCCAATACATATTGTACCCAGGTGCTTCTGTATCACTTGGCGGGTGAGGCAAGATAGATATTAATGGGGACGACAATTAACTTCCCATTCCCAATGAGTTCCTTGTTTCAGAGCATTAAATATGCAATCCAGAAACTTTAATTTTCCATTTTCTGTGGCCGAGATCAACAACTTCAAGCATACTACAATTTTAATACTCTGGCTATTAATATTCCAATAGGCCACCTGGTGAGCAGATATTCTCAAAGAGCATTGCTAGACACAAAGTAAAGATTACATGGAGGAAGTAGAATTTCAGGTTATGCAAGAAAAAGACCCAAAAAACGGAACTGAAATCAATAGACAATAGGTGCAGGAGTAGGCCATTCGGCCCTTCAAGCCAGCACCGCCATTCAATGCGATCATGGCTGATCATCCCCAATCAGTACCCCGTTCCTGCCTTCTCCCCATATCCCCCGACTCCGCTATTTTGTTAAGAGCCCTACCTAGCTCTCTCTTGAAAGCATCCAGAGAACCTGCCTCCACCGCCCTCTGAGGCAATGCAAGTACAGTTTAAGACATCCAATTATCATCTGCCCCTTTAAAAAAATCTGGGCAACACAAACTAATTTGCCAATGTACTAATGACATTGGGAAAGTAAAGTAACCAGACTATATGCAGATCACCTATCTAAAGCACAAAGTCACCTCACAGATTCATTGATTCCTGCATATGGAGTTAGATATGCAATAAATAATTCTGTATAATACGCATCTGTGAAATGACTGCCCACAGCATAGCCAAGGGGTAACTGTGATGGCCTGCGTCCTACCCTAGTAACAATGACAGATGCCTGGGATAAGCTTTAAAAAAAATCAAGTTATGTCATATGGCCTATGGTTTACAGAAAACATCCATTAAAGGGCCAGGTGAGAGCACTGTATTCATATGTCAAGCAGGAGCTGTCAAATAAATCCAAAAATATGATTGCCAGCTTGCATTCGTACACGAAAAGCTATTTTCCCTTGGAGTGAAGCAAGAGAGTGGAATTGAAGAATCAATTACCTGATATGTAGGTCAAGCAAGACCTGCCTTTTGTCTGCACCTGCATGCACCTGTACTCCATGAATCTTCAAAGGCTGAAAGACATTTCAGAGGTTTGATTTGAACTCCAGTCAACTACATATATTTTAACAACAATGTATTTGGAACCTATTTCAGTTTGGTTTGCGGTAAACATGCTTGTTACAGCAAAGGCTTCCTGAGTGACTCAGCAAATTGAGCAAGTGAGCAGCTGAAGGTCCTATGAATCCACCATTGAGCAAACCAAACTGATAACTATCTGAAAATCAGCTCACACATTAACACTGCTTTCTAGTGCAACTTTAGTTGACAATTTCTCTTACCAATTATGGGAAATTTGCAGAGGCCCAAATAAGAACAGGCTTACACTTTGGTGAACTGCTGATACTTGTAGTCAAGGCTCAAAATGAGAAGCACTGCCATTTGAGCACAATACACAAGTGTGCAGGGTACTAGACTGCAGCTCCAGGACCCATTTTCAAAATGGCAGCAAATAGCTTGACATCCTGTCCAATTATTCTGTACATACAGGATTCACTACATCAAACAAAGAAACTACAGACACAAGATGTGTAAAAATTAACATGTTACTGGAATAGAATTTAAATCATGCAGATATTACATTACCTTCACTCCAAAGCAGACTTTGGTGAAGGCAAATGTTTGCAGGTGATTGTTTGAACTCCGAATGATGGGAGCGATGGAGTTTACCAACAGCTTCTCCAGGTATTGGCCAACAAATGGCCATGCTTGCTGCAAAACCTACCAAAGAAAATATGTCTCTGTTAGATTTGTTACATTTTGGAATTGGATCATATATCTAGCACATGCAGAACCCCAGACAACAATTTTTCCTCATTTTTTTCCTCATCTCATTTAGGATTCCAGGCTGCTCAGTAACCATTCACCAGGCAACATGGGGGAGCAATCCCATGGAAACTCACATTCCAAGTTTATTTCACTTCCCCTTTGTGCTTGGCGTATGGTCAATCTACACACTTTAAAACTACAATCAACTTAAATCTTAATTATTTATTTTTTTTAAATTAAGGTTAACCAGAGATATTTCATTTTATAGGGTTAATTCATGAAAAAAAGCCACGTTTACACCTAACCACTTGAGGGGTTAAAAGCAGGTTTAACTAGAATTAAATGTTACACACCAACCTATTTTATGCATTAATAGCATTAAAACAGGGGTTTTAAAACTCAGACATCACTTGACAATTGTAATTGTGTCAGAAAGAGTAGTTTTGATTCCAACCAAGTAGTTGTGAGGAATATACATTTTAACATCTCAAGTTTCACTGAATCCGACAGGATTTATCCACAAATAACAACCACCGATTGGATGTGATAGTAGAATAGAAAAGGGTAAAAGCATTATTGAAATCCAAGCAGTGTATGTAAACACAATATTTAAATTTGAATCCAATTAAATATGCATGACTTTTGCTTATCCAGTCTCATTTTCCCACATTCTGGAGATACGACTTGGGTCAGTGACCTCAGTGTCTGGTTGAGCAACCTTCTATTGCACAGGTTAGAAAAGCCCCTTGTAGACAAAGTAGAAGTTCCTACCTTGTTTAACCAGTCTGCACGTTCGAGATCTTGGAAGTTGATCTGTGAAAAGGAAACATTGCCAATTTTTAATAAACTAATCAATAAATCAATCCAGGGCGTTTGCAGCATTTACAATGCAGCTTTCTCCAGAGTGTTTACGTAATTCTCTCTTGCACTCTTTGGAATTAAGTTTACATAAAAATCTCTGGCTTGGAAATTACCCTTGCATGGTGTCATGTTTGATCCTTTCAATATTTCTCAACGCAAACACACACTTTAGTTAAGGTGAAAATCTTCACAATACCTCTCATATATTATACCTCTTATATTAATAATCACAAGTGGCCTGAGGAAGACTCACCCTAGCATTAGATAAAACAGCAAATGGTTGCAGCAAATTGCTATTTAATATTGTTTAACCACCATGGTCGAAGTTGAGGAAATCATCATTTGGCACACAGTGTCCATGTCAGCCAAAAATTGACTTAAATTTAAATCGCATCTCCTTTGACTTGTGGTTTATGGCTCTTCAAGTGCTCATCCAGATCTTTTAAATGTGGAGGGGGGGGTTCTGCCTCCACCAGCCGGTCAGTCAGCGAGTTAGAAACACCCATGTAAGTGAGAGAAATAAAGCTATCCACAGTCCGCTCTAAATTTCGAACTATTGAACATAAAGCTATGTCCTTTAGTTACTGATCTCTCATGCAACATTTTATCTTCTCCGCATGAGGAGATCTTTTCATATCTTTGGTACTTTTATAGCATTGTTTGGATACACGTTTCTGTGGACAGCCTTATAATGACAGTGCTCCAATCTCTTTTTTTAAATGGAATCAAAAGTTTCAGGTGAGATTTATAAGAACCTAGTAGAACAACTGATGCTACTCCCAGTATTCTCTTGGTGTTACCACACAGTAAAGTTCATGCCCACTGTGCCCTTGGATGGATATGCTGCAATTTGGGAGCAGTTGTTTGGCCACCAGGAGGCGATTGAAGTCTATGGTGAAGACTTTACTGTGGGAGACTCCTCTAATGTTACCATACTCAGTCATGCCTCCTTTCTTGTAGATGTCACAGCCGCGAGGTTGTGGATTAATGACTGAAGATCTTCAGCACCAAGCTTTAGTCATAGTTAAGGAACTGTTCAAAGCATTCCTTTTAGCAAGCACAGAATGCCTCTGTCCCTGATTAGTTCACCTCAGTTCCTAGCTCTCAGTGGGGCAAGGTCTTGGATTGTCCTGTATGCTGGACTTCAGAGCTCCTATCTATGGATATTCTGCGACTCCTGGAAGCAGAGATTTGCCAGGTTATCTGCGAGGCACCGTCTGAGACAAGCTCATTTTATGGTTAAGAGCTCTGATATTGATCTTCCTGTGGCAACATTTCTGTTGATACTAATGGTTTGTAGCAAAGATCTTAGAGTGGATCTTTGGTTTGGAGCCAGGCTGCTGGAGATATAGAATGGATTAGGTGTGGCTGTCAATCCAATTGTAGTCAACGGCACTGAGATGAAAGATCAGCCATGAACTTATTGAAAGGGCAATATAGAGGGACCAAATGACCTACTCCTGCTTCTATTTGTGTTCTTGTATAGCAGATGCAAAACACTTTGTAAACAATTAATATTAGAAACCAGTAGTTTATAGCCATTATGAAGAATAAGACTTCCAACAGAATTCTGGGAACTGTTTTGATTCCCAGTAAAAAAGTTTGAAAAAATCTATATTTGCCACAGAACGCACACATCCAATTATGGCAACTATCGCATGGTTTACAAATGAAACACATTTCCTCTTTCAGCCCCCCCTCCCCCAGTAAAAAAAAAGCAAGATTTTAAAACCGGATTCCCCAACAGCACATTGCTTGTAACACTTGGCATTTTGGAAAATCTGTATATCTATTATTTTAAAATGCTGACTGTTCTTCCCCACCCTAGTCAAGGACTAGAATTGTTAAGATTAATAAAAGCCGCTTGTCAGAATCGAAATTGATTGTGGGGCGAGGCTACAGAATTAGAGGCACTTTCAGCTCAGCAGTAATTTTAAGCAACTGCAATGTCAGTGTTTTAGTAAACATAAACAACTACTGACACCAATTATTTACAAACACTACTAATCACACACTACATGGGAAGCTTTGGAATGCTACCTAGAGTGTCAGAGTGATAGTGTGGAAACAGGCCCTTCAGCCCAACTTGCCCACACCGGCCAATATGTCCCAGCTACACTAGCCCCACCTGCCTGCGCTTGGTCCATATCTCTCCAAACCTCTCCTATCCATGTACCTGTCCAACTGTTTCTGAAACGTTGGGATAGTCCCAGCGTCAACTACCTCCTCTGGCAGCTTGTTCCATAAACACGCCACCTTGTGTGTGAAAAAGTTACCCCTCGGATTCCTATTAAATCTTTTCCCCTTCACCTTGATTTCCCTACTCTGGGCATGAGACTTTGTGCCTCTCCCCAATCTAATCCTCTCATGATTTTGCACACCTCTATAAGATCACCCCTCATCCTCCTGCGCTCCAAGGAATAGAGACCCAGCCTACTCAACCTCTCCCTGTAGCTCACACCCTCTAGTCCTGGCAACATCCTCGTAAATCTTTTCAAGCTTGACAATATCTTTCCTATAACATGGAGCCCAGAACTGAACACAATATTCTAAATGCGGTCTCACCAACGTCTTGTACGACTGCAACATGACCTCCCAACGGGATAGGTATACCTATTTGTATGCCCAAGTTGTGTGTAGAGTTGAAACCATTTTATTTGAACTGAAAACAAAACACTGAAAGCCACATTGTTTGCCAGAAGAGAAAAACTACTTTTTTTCTGCAGATCATTCTGTGTTACAGATTTTGGAGAAGTTACTTAATTTTTCTAAACACATTCAGATTCAAACCATTCTCGCATGGCGTGCCCAAATTTCAGAATTCTGACACCAGGTAGCAGGATACATATTCAACCACATCGCTAACTGGTGTTCCAGTTTAATCCTATATCTGCTCCTATTCTTCCATTCATAAACAGGCCTCCAGTCTGGTGTAGTACGACTCTTACTGGGATTTAAGACTTTTTTAAAAAATCAGGCTTTGGCCAATTCTGAAACTCACTTTCCTGAATGCTCGGGGAATTGGCAGTTCACTGAAATGTTCAGGATGGAGATTGATAGATTTCTAGCAAAGTATATGGATCAGGACAGGCTAATGAGTTTAAAGAAAATGATCCATGACCATTTCAGGCTTGAGGAGCCGAAATGATGACAACATCCATCGAGATGCTTTTATCTGATGTAGGAAATGTTGATTTAAGTCAGCGCCAGCTGCCTTGCTTGATAGCGTGCAGAAAAAGGACCTCAAAATTAAAAAAAAAAACTAGCACCGTGGCAGTAATATCAGATTCAGACTCATTCAGGAAACCACATTTTCAATTGCCCAATGTTTTGTTCTTAAATGGTAGTAAAGGCTTCAAAGGCTGTTTGTAAGTAGTGCATTTTCCACAAATCGATCATGGGCTCAGCTGGAACATTGAAGTTTCCCCACTGCTTCCATGTCTGATTCACCAAGGACTGGCTCCTGGGGAAATGGTCCACATCTTCCAGAGTGTTGCTTAGTTTAGAGATATAGTACGGAAACAGGCCCTTTGGCCCACCATCGATCACCTGTTCACACTAGTTCTATGTTATCCCATTTTCTCATCCACTTCCTACACACCAGGGACAATTTACAGAGGCCAATTAATGTTCAAACCTGCAAATCTTTGGCCCTAGTTACACTTAGTTGCTCTCGTCGGTCACATCATTTGCATACCCAACACCAGGCTCCTGAAACAGACCCTTTATTCTGTCACAGGAGATTACCAGCTGGATAAAGGATTCAAGAATATCCTCAAAGCATCCTAATGTGGGATCACTGGCTATGGCCACTCATAGAAAATGGAGGAGCACTTTGGATGGTCTAAAGAATGCCAAATCGATGCAATGGGACTACAAAGAGGCCCAATGTAAGCAGCTGAAGGCATGGAACATCTCAATTTATCCACTCGTCCACTCCAGTCAGCCACCTCCTACTCCATCTGGAAAGAGAGTCTGCAATTTCCACATTGATCCCATCTGTCAACTCAAAATATGAACAGAAGTTATCTGTAGTCCACAGGGATTGCTCGAGAAGAAGGGAAATTAAATCCTAAACTTGAACAGTCTCCAACTTCAAGCTCAAATTATGTACACCAGCGTTGAGTTTGCCAGACCCTTCTTTCTTCAGAAGTCGTTCCTGCTGATTCACTGCAAAAACTTACCAGGCTTAAATTGCATTCTTCTGTGAACTAATTATTCAAAGATGTTCTGCGAATAGTGAGCACAGAATGCACAGTTTCATTCAAATTATACCAACTACCAGCTGCAGTGTTTCCATGATATTGCATACTTCACAGTCAAGGTGGTTAAGAAAATGCTTATTTTTCTCAGTATTTTCAAATTGTGCATAGTTTGACTAAAATGTTAATCCAATTAGGTAACGTGGACTCTTATATCATCTAGATTACTGGGGGTGTGGAGGCCATATCCTTATCAGATGTGTTGAGGGCAGATTTTCTTCCAAAAAAGATTTTGCAACTCAGTTTAATGGTTATCATCAACAATGCCAATTTCCAAATTTATGACTTTAGTTTAAATTTCCCAACTGCCATAACTGTGTTTAATCTTATGTCTGCAGATGTTTTGCTGAGGCATCAGAATTTTGAGAAGTAAATTCATCATTATGCCTTCATATCTTGTTTGATTCATTAATTTAAATTATTGATGGATGAATCAATACAAACAGAAGATCTCCATAATCAGATCTTAATTAAGTATCAGTTGCGACTATCTAGTGACATTTAGATATGACCATTTATCTGGAAACTTGCTAATGGTTATTGGTATTCTGTTCCATGGCCTATGCTGACGCAATGTATTTTCAGATAACTGACCCATTCATCATAATGAATGGCCAGAGGTACAAGTAGCCTCTAAGGAGGCATCTCCCAGCAAACATCAGCATTATACGCACAGAGAACATTGATACTGGTCTAACGTTAAACTGTCTGCGTGTTAGAATGTTCAGTGACATTTAAATGGACAAAGGAAACGTCCCCAAGAATGCAAAATACTTAGTTTGCTGTTAAAAATGCATTCTGTCAATTTTACAACATATCTTATTTACAGTGCATTCAGAAAGTATTCAGACCCCTTCACTTTTCCACATTTTGTTACATTACAGGCTTATTCTAAAATGGATTACATTTATTTTTATCATCTATACACAATACCCCATAATAAAAAAAGCAAAAACAGGTGTTTAGAAATGTTTGCAAAGTAATTTAAAATAAATAACTGAAATATCACATTAACATAAGTATTCAGACCCTTTACTCAGTACTTTGTTGAGGCACCTTTGGCAGCGATTACAGCCTCAAGTCTTGTGTATGACTCTACAAGCTCGGCACACCTGTATTTGGGTAACTTCCCCCATTCTTTGCAGATCCTCCCAAGCTCTGTCAGGTTGGGGAGTGTCGATGCACAGCTATTTTCAGGTCCCTCCCTCCAGAGATGTTAGATCGGGTTCAAGTCCGGGCTCCGACTATCAAGGACATTCAGACTTGTCACAAAGCCACTCCTGCATTGTCTTGGCTGTGTGTTTATGGTCGTTGTACCACTGTACTCTTTGGGACTTGCAATGCTGCAGAAATTGTTCTATACCCTTCCCCAGATCTGTGTCTCAACACAATCCTGTCTCGGAGGTCTACGGACAATATCTTCTTGGTTTTTGCTCTGACATGCACTGTCAACTGTGGGACCTTACATAGACAGGTGTGTGCCTTTCCAAATCATGTCCAATCAATTTAATTTACCACTGGTGGACTCCAATCAAGTTGTAGAAACATCTCATGGATAATCAATGGAAACAGGATGAACCTAGCTAAGGGTCTGAATACTTATGTAAATTTCAGTTATTTATTTTTAATTACTTTGCAAAAATGTCTAACCACCTGTTTTTGCTTCTTCATTCTGGGGTATTGTGTGTAGATTGATGATGAAAAAAGAATTTAATACATTTTAAAATAAGGCTGTAACGTAACAAAATGTGGAAAAGGTGAAGCCGTCTGAATACTTTCTGAATGCACTGTATATGAAGGATTGAAGTCAAAATAAGCATCTAGGTTTTCTCCACTTTGGCTTATTTAAATCTAATATTAGACTCTTGCAGAGCAGGTGTTCCAAAGCACTGCCTGGGTTAGAAGGCAGTTTGGGTCTAACTGTAGGGCCATATTAGGCATTGGACTGAAACAGTAGCGTTCTTGAGGCTTGTCCTAAACTGGCTAACAGGTCATCTCAGCAGAATTCCACTGAGCCAACAAGACATCTAGAGGGAGTTCATTGCTGACTTGGATCCATTTTGAACTGCAGGTAGGTTAGTAAGGAAATTATGTGATGACTGCTTCTTGGGATCCAAGGTGACTTGATTTCTTTCTGCTGTTTTTTATTCTGGTTTTGGAATCACAAAGCACATCCAAACACAAACTAGAAAAGATTATACAACATTCACTTGGACTCTTTGTCACACTTGTCAAATGTCAAGGACAGCTACTCACCCCACCTCTGCAATTTAGCTCGGTGGTCCACATTTGATGTTGGTCATAGAATTCAGCTGTGGTCCCAGATACTGCAGGGCTGTAACGTTTTGATCTGATCACTTAGCTCTGACTTTAGCATGCCAGTAATCCTGTGATGTAGCTTTGCACATCATTTCTCATGCATAACAGATGTTGTACCTAATATACCCTTCCAATTGGCACTTCCCCAGAAACTGGAGCATCACAAGGATCATCATAAAGGCAAAAGGATAGGCCATGAGAAGATACGAGGATGAGCAAGTGGTAAAGGGAACTATTGCTTCAATTTCCTTAGAAGTGTGATAACTCATCTTTAATGATTCCACACCTCTCAAGATAGTGTTGTTTAAAGACTCTGCTAATTAATGAATGCATAGATCAGACTTGAATTTAGCTTTTTTGCCAAATTTCCTGATACATCATAAATAGTTAGAACAGTTAACAGATTTCATAATGCCCCATGAACAGCAAGAACATTTGGAATGACTATTCTCACTCATTAGCAGGTTTATAAAAATGAAAGAAATTGCTCTCCATTGGGACCATGCAGCGGGCGGTGCCTCCTTCAAAGAGAGCGAGAACAGGTCCCGTCAGCTGGGGAGCCGCGACCCACTCCCGAGTGAAGCCTCTAGCTTGGCTGCGGTTCAAATGGCTGCAAATTCTCATAATTATCAGAGTCACCTGGACCCGGCTCCCAACTGTGTGCCCCGACAGACTGGAATCAACCCCAGAGGTTAAAGCGACAGCATCTTTAGTTAAGCCAACCTACCTCAAAGGTTTAACCAGTCTTTTCAAATCCAATCTGAACTTTCCAACCTACCCCCCCACACAGCACATTCTCCTCGTTTCCATCAATCCAAGAAGGTTGTTTAGACAGGAATGCAAGGACTGTCTCAAATTGGTTGACCACACAACTTGTAATTTGTTAAATCAATATCGAATTTGAATGGCTGTGACTCGGGCTAATGCCAGGGATTTGATAAATGACAGATTTGTTCCAGGCATTCTTGCGTTTTCAAGGCTGGTGCTGTATTGAGCCAATAATTTAAATAGATACAATTGTGGATTTGTGCAGCCTGCAGTTCGCTGTGGCCTACTGCTGACGTATTTGACGGATACATTCATTAATACATCTCATTGAAATTAATACTTAGGTCCGTACATACACAGTAGCTCAGCTGGCGAGAGCGTTTATCCCAAATGACCCATGACCTGGGCATGCGCAATTGTAATACCAAACTCGTTTATTCAATATTCATACCGTTGGGTTGCAAGCTGCAAGTTATATCCAATCACTATTCTTGGTTCATTTTATTTTCTTTGGTACTCTTCTCAATGTTGCCATCCTTTAGAAATTTAGTATTTAAAAATACATAATTTACTATTTAAAAATAAATCCTTAAATGTTCAAAACATACCTTTTAATTTCAGTTGGGAAAGATCATTGCCTGCAATGCCCAAGAGAAGGAGTGGGCATATGGTTACAAATGTACCATTGAGGTAAAAGAGATAATTTAAGGAAAAACATACACCTCTCACCACCCACGAAGTATGGGCCAACTAAATAGAGGCAACTATCATTCCTCCCTGGAAAATGTACACTTTTCAAAGTACGGCTAATAATTTGATGAGACAAGAAAGGGTATAATGGGAAACCAAGGAGTAGCAGATCAGGAAGAGGGTGGGAGCAATAGGCCAGCTACAATTTAGGACTGTGACTCACTTCTTTCTCAGGAAAGAGTTATGTTGGCTGAAAGGGAATCACATGTTTCCATATCTTATTGGTTGCTTAGAAAGGAAAATAAATCCTGTTCCCCTCTCCAAAAGTTCATGCAACCAACTGGAAAGCTGGAATGCAGATGGGGAGAGAAAAAAAGTGGGGATTTTGTCATCGCATAGAGTTGATGCTTTAATGGGAATTTGCTTGATACATATAATAGACATTATGATGCAAACTAGCCAGATTACTCATACTCATTCTTTCCCATTAACAGTCATGCAGACATCACATGCCAGATGTTGCATTTTATAACGAAAGTACAACACTGTGCAATGTCTCCAGAATAATTACACTTCAATTGAACAGCCCAGGTTTACTTAACAATTAGACATGGCCCAAAAACAACACTGCTCAATCCTAGTTAGCAGCACGATACCACATTAGATTAATTGTACGACATCCATATTCTTTAAAAATAAATCTGCACTGAATCCCAGTTACTGCTGATCCAGACCATGAGTCAATCAGCTGTCAGAATTGGAGGTGACCAAAAGCAATTAGCCTCCAACTGATAAAGGCATCCACAGTTTGAACCCATTCCCAAAGTTGGCAGCAGAGAATCAAGCTCCTTTGCAACTTATTGCATGTGCATCCTGATGCTTCAGACCCAGACATGGGCAATACCACGAGCGATCCATTATCTGTGTCACAATAAAAGCAATCATTTGAAGTTGGTCCCATTTACAGCTGATTTCATTAGCATCAACATGTAGACCCTTACAATTGTTGAAGAAAAATCTTAGAATTATAGACATTTCAGTCAGAATCAGGCGTCTCAGTCTATTGGGCCAATGCCTTTGTTCATCCCCCGTGGGGAATTTTCACTCTGGCCTTTATTTTCCTGTATGACTCAAAGTAATGGAAAACTGAGTCACTCAAATGCTAATCACATTCAGGAGCTTGGACCAAAGCTTTTAAGTTGCTCTTGCAGTGATGCTATCAGCAAATTAAAACAATTGAATTTTAAATCTGGAACACCTTCCAGAATATTCACTAATTTAAAATGCACGCCGGGCTGATTGCATTTGTCGAAACAGGGCGGACCACGTGAAGGTTGCAATCTCCCACCCCAATTTAAACTGCAATTATACATCTGAATTCCTCTTCTGTGAAAGTAAGTTGATGCGCCAGCTTTTATCATGTCAATCTGAGAGCAGGCATGACTTCAATATAGCAACAAAAAAAACCAAACAAGCACAGACTGATGATGCTGCCAGTCTGGCAGCATCATCAGCAAAACAGTGTCGTATAAACAGTTCAATAATGATGCACATATCAGGCAACATTTAGCAATGCAGCCTCACAAGTAAGTGCAGATTAGGCATTTCCGTTGCAGGAGGAGACAGGATGGAGCTGAATTGAAGTGTTTAGTGTGTGATGCATATGAAGCTTCGGTTACAAATCCAGTTTCCTTCTCTCTCTCTCTCTCATACAATGCCCCTAAAACAAAAATGGTAAGTAGATTGGGTGGAGGCAAAAGCTAGTCAGTACGATGTAATAGTAATTAATTTGCAGAACAGAATGAGCAGCAAGGCAAGCTGCCCATAACATATTACTTGTTTTTCTAGCCTTCAAATTCCTTTTACTCTAATCCTGTTACAGTCAATTTGGATGTTTTTATTGAATGTAGTTCTCGTAAAGGGGCACAGCCTTTATGTAGAAAATATAAAGTAGCAAGTCTTCAGCCTTGGCCTGCATAGTCTTTCACAAAAGTGGGGCAACACCCAATTAAAACAAACGAGTTTTCATAAAGATTGTAAACATCCCTCCTTCATAAACTTATTCAAAATTCTGCTGCCTTTGTCCTCATTCTTAAGTAGCCATATTCATCCACTGTTTGCACTCATCTTTATCCCTTATTTCCTCAACAGTTTTAAAATCCTCCGTCTAGTTTTCAAATTCCTCCACCACTCCAAAATAGATGAACACCAACTCTTGGCCATTTCCTTCATCCTACTTATAACACCAATGTCTACAATATATTTACATTGTAAATACTGTCATTCCCTCTAGAACTATCCACCATACTTGTCTTCCGCAAATATGTCCGTGAAAATCTACCTTTTAGGACTTGCATTGAGACACCTCTCCTATTATCTTGTTAAAGAAGGAACTGCAGATGCTGGAGAATCGAGGGTACACAAAAGGCTGGAGAAACTCAGCGGGTGCAGCAACATCTAAGGAGCGAAGGAGATAGGCGACGTTTCGGGCCGAGACGTCGCCTATCTCCTTCGCTCCTTAGATGCTGCTGCACCCGCTGAGTTTCTCCAGCCTTTTGTGTCTCCTATTATCTTCTTTGCCTGCATCATCATTTTTAATATGGTAACATTCCTGTGAAGTGCATTTTAAATGTCTTGTAACATCAAAAGTGCAACATAAATGGAAAAGGTTTAAAGTTAAATAACCCTCATACCCTTTTGATGTTGAAGGGGGGAAATTATATTGTAACTGGAACGGAGCCAATATGCAAAAAAGACTGGACATGCCCATCCAAATCAGCCCCTGATGATTTAGGCAGATACTATGAATGTAGAAATCAGAATCATTCCCAATCTAGTTCTCTGTGGAATAGAAAGAGTCCAGGGAGAAACTCCTCTGGGATTGATACCTGCTGTTTACCTTGTTTGAACAGGTACCCTTAAACTGCCAGTATGATGCAGTTGCAGTCATGCTGATGGACTAATAAATTTGCAACTCTGCAATCCTAGGAAGTTGCAAAACCGAACAAGTTAAAGATTGTATAATGAGCTGCTGGACAACCAAATCCCAATTAATTAGCTCCTGGTCCACCAGGCTTTTTCACGATTGTAGATTCATACTACTTATGACACTTAACATCCATAGACTGATGCTACTGAGAGCTTCCTGCTGTTTCAACAGGTGGATGATGCTAGCTGTGCAGAGAGGCCAAAGTCCTGTAAAAGCATCTTCTGCCATCACAGATGTACAAGACAATCAAATTATTCCTTGCTGAAGTTGCAGATTAATATTAATATTGAGTCATGCTTAAGGAAGAAATGAGGAAATTTCTACATATTCAGCAGAATATTGTTGAGTATATGGCTGTTTTCATACTGAAAATAGCTGCTGCTGTTTAATCAAAACACATTAAAATCAAGATTTTTAAACCAGAACAGTGAAAATGTTATTTTCTGCACCTTTGCACGCAATGACAAAAAAACGGTTATTCTAAGGAAGCTAGACCATGATAGTGCAAAAACAAATGTCTGTAGTGGTTTTGGGCTGAGGTAGGGTTGTGGTTGAGATTGAACAGGGTGGTTCAAAAACCTGATGATAGGATGATCTGTGATACATTATTTACTCTTTAACTGAGTATAGCCAGCCATTACACTCTTTCTCCCTCCCCATCCTACCTTGTGGGCTCTATATTCCCCCTCTCATTCAGCATCTTGGTCATGATCCCAAGTATACCACTACTGATGGCATTTAATATCCTTTGATTCCCGCACCAACTTGTCTCAATCACTATAACCAAAAAAAAATATTCAATTAAAGGTAATGCTTAGTCATACGATAATCAAAGAACCAAGCCTGCTACTTATTAACATTAATTAAATACATTTAATTAGGAAATTACATGATTGCTGAATCATTTAATTAATTTGTTAATCAGTTCTGTACCTTTGTGAATAGATGCTAGAATATGCAAACTCAAAGACCAAGCTTTTTTGCTTTCTCAATAAAGAGACTGGCTATCTACCTCATATCCACGAGTACCTTCTATTTGCCCCCCACCCCCACACTTTGGTTAAAAGTCTTCTTCTCTTCCCTGAAGGTACTGGAACAGGGTCATAGGTACTTCAGCATGGATTGAGAGTGATAATGTGCTATTCTGCAGTGAACATCAAAACCACAGTACATTTGGTCTGCTCTGGCTGTCCCTGATCTCTCTTCTCCAGCAAAAGTTAACAGACACAAAACACTGGTGTAATTCAGCCAGACTGGGAGAAAGGGAATAGGTGATGTTTTGGGTTGAGACCCTTCTTCAGACGGAGAGTCAGGGGAAAGGGAAAGAGATATAGATGGTAATGTAGAGAGATGCAGAACAAGTGAATGAAAGATATGAAAAAAAAGAAACAATGATAAAGGAAACAGGCCATTGTAAACTGTGGCCCAAGTGTAAAAGAGTATATGCAATAAGACTCAACAAGACAACTTTGAAGCTGCCACAACTTGGGTGGGGGAGGGATGGAGAGTGGGGGGATTCAAGGCTTACTTAAAGTTAGAGAAATCAATATTCATACCACTGGGTTGTAAGCTGCCCAAGCAAAATAATAGAACATCACAATAACAAACTATTCATGTCATGATGCCAAGGCCATCTCTTATCTGCCTGCATGTGGTCCACACCCATATGCCTATCCAAAAGTCTCTGAAATGCTACTATCATAATTGGCTCAATCACCACTCCTGGCAGAGCATTCCAGGCACTCACTACCTTCTGAGCTGTGCTCGGGTCAACATGACTGCACAGACTAAATTTATGTTCTGGCAAGCAATTGACAACGTCTGGACTTAAACAAGCCCACTGAGCACCAACATTTTGGTTGCATTTGTCTTGCAAGTATCTCAGTGTCTCTCGGGAGCACAGCACAACTCAACAACAAACTCAGGACTATCAAGTGAACTTATTTTATCAGTGCTGATCGAGGAGGTTCCATTACAGTTTTTTTTTAAATAAAGTGCTGGAGGAACATAGCGAATCAGGCAGCATCCATGGAAGGAAATGGACAATGTTTTGGGTTAGGACTCCTGTGGAGGAGAGGATAACTTAAAGAGGATGCAGAGTGATGCATCAGAATGTGATAGGGGAAGAGAAACTTCAGTTGTGAGGAAATGAGTCGAGAAGTGGGGATTATAATATTCCTATCAATGGAGGTTGAAGGAGAATAATAAATGTGTTCAATATTTGAAGTTGCGAAATAAAATAGATATGGAAAACAGTTGCTTCAGTTGACCCAAGAAAGATTTAAAAGGAGAGGTTTGCTGCAGATTATGTTCTGGAAAGTACCTCAAAGGAGTTTGGAAGCAGACGTAACTTTCAAAAGAGGAATTTGATGTGGATGTGATTTTTAAATATTTGCTGGGTTACCAAGAAAGTGCACATTAGTGGTACAAATTGAATAGTTCTATCTATCTACCTAAGGGCACAATTGCAGAATGACCTGGGGGGGGGGGGGGGGGGGGGGGGAGAAAGAGGTGAATTCTGGGCACACTGGATTCATTAATGTTTTGAGTATGAGTCAGCTGAATGTAGTTTCCTCAAAATCCCCTTCAGCAGACCAGTTTCCCGAAACCACAGCAGATGCCAAGGCTCAAATTGCATTAGCAAATGTCTGGAGCCGTTTGTATGCTGCTCTCTGGGTAGCAGACAGTTTTATTTATATCTGAAAGCATGTGGTTTGGGTCCATGCAGAGATGCAGCACAGTAAAAGAATAACTAAACAATATAGAAACATAGACAATAGGTGCAGGAGGAGGCCATTCGGCCCTTCGAGCCTGCACCGCCATTCAATATGATCATGGCTGATCATCCAACTCAGTATCCTGTACCTGCCTTCTCTCCATACCCCCTGATCCCTTTAGCTACAAGGGCCACATCTAACTCCCTCTTAAATATAGCCAATGAACTGGCCTCAACTACCCTCTGTGGCAGAGAATTCCACAGATTCACCACTCTCTGTGAAAAATGTTTTTCACATCTCGGTCCTAAAAGATTTCCCCCTTATCCTTAAACTGTGACCCCTTGTTCTGGACTTCCCCAACATCGGGAACAATCTTCCTGCATCTAGCCTGTCCAACCCCTCAAGAATTTAGTAAGTTTCTATAATATCCCCCCTCAATCTTCTAAATTCTAGTGAGTACAAGCCGTGTCTATCCAGTCTTTCTTCATATGGAAGTCCTGCCATCCCAGGAATCAGTCTGGAATCAGCATTATCTAATGCTCTTGCTCTTATCGACTCCACAATGAATATCCAGTCATTATAATCCAAGCCCAATTTGGAGAGGCTGCACTTTGGAGAAATATTAATTATGACAGTACATGGTGTCCAATGCCCTCCCATTCAGTACTTTTTCCAATAAGAACAAACTCTTGATTTAGCCTCACAGATGCTACTTTCACCTAATTTCCCCAAAAGTTACTATTTTCCAAACCTTGCTCTTCTCTTCAGATTTCTGCAGAGTTCCTACATGCGTTGAGTGAATAGCATCCAGTCCTCTCCCAATGTTAGAATAAGACTGAAAATGGTTTCATAGTTGTATGGTATTCCTCTTCAACCTTAAGCAAATCCTAGCCCTCAGCTCAAACATTCTTGTAGCCTGCAGCAGAACAAAATCTCGTCCTTCATTCCATAACCAGCACAGTAGCGCAACATACTTAAAAAATATTACCATATACTGGTTACTCATTATTACAGTATTCACTGTAATACATCCAGCTGGGAGTTCAGCCAAGTAACCATGCAGGAATGACTTCCAGAAACTCCACTACCATACTACAGAGAGGATTAGTTGCACAGTGGCCTGCATATTCATTTTATATCATAGGATTGAGAGATTCAAGCATCTTTCTGCAGAAAATCTCTAAATTACCATGGAGGGAGGGAAGGAGTGCACTAACCCACCCAGCAACATAGTTCCTTGGGACCAAGCAGTTCCAAGTTATGGATTTTGAAATATTTGAAGATCTACACAAGAAGGTTTAGAGAAATTATTTCACACAGCTGTTGGATTTTGCGACCCTCCATTTTAAAAGCTGGTGCAATTAATTCCATGAATACCTTTAAAAAGGAATCAACAAGCAGCCCACTTCATAAATACTCATCTGCCATCCTAAACATCAACTTCCTCTATCACTGGATGCAGTATGTACCATCTCCAACATGCACTGCATTTACTCATTTTGGCGACTCCAACAGCACCTTCTAAACCCATCACCTCAACCACGGAGGACAAGGACTTTAAGTACATGTGAACTTGACCCCAAATGTCACCTATTTCGTTTTCTCCAGAGATGCTGCCTGTCCCACGGAATTACTCCAGCATTTTGTGCCTATCTTCGGTGTAAACCAGCATCTGCAGTTCCTTCCCGCAGGTTCTCCTCCAAGTCACATGCTATCAGGACTTGGAAATGTACGACTCCATCATTGTTCGGTCCAAACCTTGGAACTCCCTCTCCAGTTGCACTGTAAGAGTACCTTCACCAATAGGACCATAATGGTTCAAGAATGCAGCTCATCACCATCTTTAAGGACAATTAGGGATGAAAAATAAACACAGGTACTGCTAGTAATGCCTGGGTGCCAAAAGGTGGGAGAGTCTAGGACTAGTCGTTCTTTTAGGAAGGAGATAAAGATAATTGTCTTTAGTCAGAGGGTGGTGAATCTGTGGAATTCTCTGCCACAGACGGCTGTGGAGGCCAAGTCAGTGAATATTTTTAAGTCAGAGATAGATAGATTCTTGATTAGTGCGGGTGTCAGAGGTTATGGAGGTTAGGTCAGGAGAACGGGGTATGGAGAGATAGATCCGTCATGATTGAATGGCGGAGTATACTTGATGGGCCGAATGGCCTAATTCTACTCCTATCACTTATGACCTAAAACCTGAACAAAACAATTGGCCAGATTCTGAATATATTAAAAATCTGGCACCCAAATGTTCTGGGGACTGCATTACTACAGACGTCTTGCAGAGTGTGAAGATGAAGGCTGGAGTAATTCTGGTAAAATATCTGTCTCAAGATTGATTTGTGGACTTGAGTACTCCACAAGTCTGGAAGGAAATAACTGGCTTATTTTAGCTGGATGGGAAGGCTTAGGTTTCAACAATCCTGATTAAGGAATTTGTAGCATGTTCATTTTGAAATACCATTCTGATTATCTATTTTTTGTTCCCTCGGAGACAGGCAGTATTTTGCAGACAAGAAGATAACCCCACCTCCTCCCCCACTCTGTAACAGGCACTAGGGCGAGTGTAGTGGCAAAGCAGCTGTCTATTCTCATTCAATCTAATTTAAAAAAAATACAAGTGAGGGGGTGTATTGCTACATTAGGATCCCAGTAAATGAAACCATTACATTTATTAAGCATAAAAGCTAGGAATGAACAAATTTGATTGTAGTTTCCCTCTCATGAAGGGACAGACTTTTGTTGGGTAGTGAAGTAGTTTGCTCAAATAGCCAGTTATAATCTATTTTATTACATGAGCGTTGATGAGGAAAGGCCACGGGTGGCTAAATCCAGTCTTATTTTCATGCAACATTTGCAGCAGAGCTTGTTGTACAACAGCAATTTGCCCGTGCCCTGGGCCTGATTCTAGAATCCTGTGGGTACAAGAAAAGGATAGAAAATTAAATGTCAGTGAGCCTGACATTGATGTTAGACTGACGAGTGGGGCACGACAGGGATCAATGGTTGTGCCTCATCTGTTCACAATCTATATCCAGTTGACGGAGGGGATGAAATGCTACATTTCCAATTTTGCCAACCATACCCACCTACATTGAGAGTATGCAGAAGGATGTAGAGGCCCAAGATGATATAGACAAGCAGAGTCAGTGGATGAGAACATGGCAGATGGAAGTGTGCAAAAATGAGATTATCCACTTTGGTGCACATTACAGAAAAGCAGTATTTGTTAAATGAGAGATTAGATAATAATGATCAAAGGGATCCAAGGCATGCTTGTATACAATGTCGCAGGTTCAAGTGATTAAGAGGGCAAATGGTAGGTTAGCCTTTCTAACCAGAAGATTTGACAACAGTAGAGGAATCTTGTTGCATTTGTAAGGGGTTTTGAGACCACACCTGGTGTAATATGGACAGTTTTGGTCTCCTCAAGCAAAAAGGATGTCCTTGACACAGAGGGTGGCAGATTTGCCACAAGAGGCAAGATTCAGACTGGTTCTGTATCCTCTGGAGTTCAGAATAATTAGGATATCTTACTGAAACTGGCAAAATTCTGATAGGACTCAAGATGCTACATAGCTCCATCTACCCATCATCTCTCTCTTTCCCCATCTTGTTCCATCTAGTCTTCTTTTCACCTCTCCCTTTCATTTCTATGTGCCAGCTAACTTCCCTCTACACTGATAATTCTGATGCACGATCTTGACCCAGACTGTCAACCATCCCTTTGCCTCTACAGATGCTGCTTGATCTATTCCGTTATTCCAACTGTCTTATTTTTTGGTCCAGATTCCAGCATCTGCAATCTATTGTGTTTCTTTTCAATCTTAATTAATTGCCCAAGGACAACATTGTGTGCTTAATGACAACTCCTAGTGATTGAAGAGCTGACAATGAGGCTGGGAGTTGTTGAGAATAAACTCAGAGTATCACATAAGACATGAATCATATATAAAACACTGCCTTCCTCCCTTTCTCTCCTCTAAAGTTTATTGGCACCAATTCATTGAATGAGTCACAGCAACTAATGGAAAACATGTGGAAGTGCAAAGCTGGCACGAATGTATGAAAAAGTTGTTTTTCCAAAACTTGAGAAATATGTAGAAAATAAAACAAGTAATTTTACAGGCACAATAGGAAAGATTTGAAAGAAGGATCAGATCACCACGTGCTTTCATCTTTAGGGATAACCAATTTTTCACCTGGGATTAGCTGACCAGGGCTGACCCCAAAGAAAAAAGCAGGACATTACAAAACAGATCACAGACATGGAACGCTTTTCAAGCCCTAAAACTTAAAATTCAGGGAGCAATTGCCAGCATTTTCCTCACCAACTATATCCACCACTTTGCACAACGGACACACTCCTCATTCCCTCTCCCAAGAGGCTATTCTTTCTGCACAGGCCCAAGTTCAGTTATTCAGTCACCTTCTGCAATCTTCTCACTGTGAATTGTGTTCAGAAGAAACTGATTAGTTCACTGCCGGTCACGGTGGCACAGCGGTAGAGTTGCTACCTTATAGCGAATGCAGCACCGGAGACCCCTGTTCGATCCAGAGTACGGGTGCTGTCTGTACGGAGTTTGTACGTTCTCCCTGTGACCTGCGTGGGTTTACTCCGGGATCTTCGGTTTCGTCCCACACTCCAAAGACGTACAGGTTTGTAGGTTAATTGGCTTGGTAAATGTAAAAATTGTAGGATAATTGTTGGTCAGCGTGGACCCGGTGGGCTGAAGGGCCTGTTTCCGCACTGTATCTCTAAACTAAATCGCCTGTAATGATTCCTTTAAAGAGCAAAGTAGTTAATCCCGTTTCTCCTCTTCCCACATATACCTGTAATTTTGTCTGTGTATCCACCCACGTCCTCTGTGGAGCCCACTACTAAATTAGTAAATCAGCCATTCAGCTGATGGCAATTTAACAAAATATTTCCTTCAAATGCAAACTATGTTTTGACAACACAGTCAGCTAGCGAGTTATGAGGGGTGGCGCACATGACTCAACAAATCATTCATTGCCGAATGGGGCGAGTCAATTTGCTCAGAAAAGAGTCAGATTGAGCAGAGGAAACAAAAAATATTTCAATGTCTCCAAAGAAAGTTTGCTGCATATAAATTGTGCATAAAATTGATCTGTTACTTGTAGCAGTGAGCACCAAGCTTGATTGACTGGGGATTTCGCCAACTATCTCCACTCTGGCACTGTCTCAACATGCAGGCTGTCTCAAAATCAAGAGCATTCAGGGCCTTTCTGAAAAACTAACCTGTACAATTCCTAAATCATTTAAACACAAAATAGAGTAAAGTCCAGGGAATGTTTACACATGACATTAATAAGTAAAGTTAGACAGAAGTTAAGCTGCTTCTTTTGCCTGAACCTAAACATTGATATCCCCATGCCAACTATTTCAATGAATCAGTAAGTTACTTGCTGTGAAACTTGGGAATTAATAGTCACTAATATGTTTTAATGATAGTTTTGCCAATGTCAGGTATAATCTGCTAATGTCATCAAATACTGAAACATTGTTTCCGATTGCAGCAATCAGGTGAAAAATCAATTGAAAAGCTGTCTGCATGGCTGGTTTTCAATTACATACATATTGCTCCTAGAGTAAGACAAGGTCTTCACGTCAAAGTAATTTACCTCTCGGGCTAGCTATCAGTTAAAATAGTGAAGGTTGAAAGGAGAAATGCTGGAGGGTGGGGAGAAGAAGAGGCAGGCAGATGCAGAGAAAGATAGTGAAATGAAACGTCGCCCATTCCTTCTCTCCAGAGATGTTGCCTCACCCGCTGAGTTACTCCAGCATTTTGTGTCTATCTATAATGAAATAGAACATTGTTTCAATGTGGGGAAAAAAGGACAGTGCTGGAGTAAATCAGCAGTTCAGGTAACATCTCTGGAGGACATGATTAGGGGATGTTTCAGGTCAGGACCCTTCTTCAGAATAGTCTTTTTTTTTTGCTAACCAGCACCTGCAGTTCTTTGTGCTTCCGTGTTTCAATGTGATCCAATTCTTCCTTGTAAATTGGATTATGAAGCATAATTTCCAATAAATACAGCATCCAATTGTTCTGAAATGCTGAGGAATCAGGCTCACTCATTAGGCCAGAGCATGAACCAGAGCTCGAGATTGAAAGTGGAGTGTGCAGTGCAGGTTCACACTCCATAGGGCAGCCAGACGGGGTCAGGAACAGCAGGGGGTCAATTTGAAACACACACACTGAAGCTCACTAGGTTCTATCTCTTGCTCCCTTTAAACACACATGGTTCACAGGAAATTTTAAACATGTAGTTTTTGTTCCTCAAGCAAGTTGCAGCCTCCCAGAATTGTACCTCATTTCCAGGACCACTTCTATGAATACCTCCATAATCAAGTTTGTTGCCACTGCTATGTTACAAAAGTGTTCCAAGATACCATGAAATGATTGAAGAAATAATTTATTTCTCATGTACACACTCTACCATTCTAACTACAAAAAGTTCAATTTGCACACACTCTTGCAATGTCCAACTCTACATAACATCACCACTCTCCATCCCTCCACTAAATTGTCCCAAATCCTAAATTGGCACTGTTTATTCGTATCTAGGACTGGAAGGGTAGAAACTTCTGCCTACTCACTATTGGAAAGATCCAAGTCAGTCTTCAGTCCCCAACACAAACTGCTTTCCCTCACCACTGACTCTATCTCTCTGACAAATGTCTGAAACCAAGGCTAATGTTTACACCTAGTGTCATATTTGACCCCACAGCAAGCTAGGGCCTCCCATTTCCACCTCTGTAACAGGATGTAAATCCATTGCTGCCCAACTTCTTTGATGCTAAAACCTTCATTCCTGTTTTATTGCCTCCAGGTTTGAAAATGTTATTGCATTCCATCATTCAATACTCCACAAACTTTCTGTCCCAAGCCCCAAGGTACTATTTGCCCATCGCCCCCTGCACTGGTTTCCAGTTAAGCAATAACTCAATTTTTAGTTCCCAATTTTGTCTTCACACCCCACCCATCCTTATTTCTGTACTCCACAGCCCTACAATGCCTAGATATACTGTACACTGTCAATATTAGCTTATTGGTCCAATTTTCATCCACAAATGGCAACTTTATATTTAATATTGATGATTAGCACATGAAAGGACATTTGAATGCTCAACACACCATATGCAAACTAGGTGTCGGATTTCTTAAACTTAGCAAAACAGGCTTGAACATTTATGTGGAAGAGCACAGGAACTATTATTTGTACAAAGAGCGCAGTGTACAGGAGGGGCAGATCTATACACACTGTTGGAAGACGTTGCAAAACTGGGTTGTGTTCCAACTTTGACACTGTCTCCAAAAATAAATAACACAAAATGTACCTCTGGCAATTTCATGACACGGGTGTGCCTGATAAAAAAAAATGTATGAAAGTGAATGGATTTGAAACAGGATATTAAGCCGAAAACAACAATTGCTGCAGATACTGGAAACCTGAAATAGGAATAAAACATGGGCATATCTGCAGGTCAGGCAGCATCTGAGGAGAGATAAACAGAGTTAATGGTTCAGGTCGATAACCTTTCGCCAAAACCAGGAGAAGTTAGAAATCAAACTCTAAGTTACAAAGTGGGAGGGGGTGGGAAGAAAGCAAAAGAGCAAGAAAGTGAATGATGCAAAGGTTGTTGGTGCCAGAGAAGCAGCCGACCCATCTGCAAGAGGTGCAAATAAAAGGAGACGAATGAGAACAAACAAACAATGCTAGCATTGTGAAATCCAACACAATTGCCGGAAATATGAAATAAGAGAATGAAAAAAAAATTCTTACTCACCCTAACCCAACCCACTCTGAAATTGCAACCCTCCAGTCTCCAAGGAAATCACAATCATGAATTCTATTGACAAAGACTGTTGTTTGACATATTTCCTCAGGGGCCAAATATGAACTCTCGGGCACCTGCGGATGCCTTCTACTGGAACATGATCCCACCATTAAATATCTCCCAAACAGATAGCCTAACTTCGTCAAAGATCTCCAGCCTTATCACCCAACAGCAGAGCTTACTTTGCTGGAGTGACATTTCAAAACCATTGTTTCAGGTAGGTCAACCCCACAGAACTCATTTCTTCCCCTTACCCAATACATTTCTACCTACAAAGGACTTGCTGGTTCACCATTCCAGCTACATCAACATGCACTCCTTCTCACAGCACCCTCCCATGCAACGACAGCAGAAACAACACCTACACTTTTATCTCTTTCCCACCATCCAGCAATCCAAACAACTCATGCAGATGAAGCAGCAATTCATTTGCACTTATTTTTCCCATTTTGTCGTCAGCATTCAGTGCCAATGATGTAGGCCTTCTGCAACTGATTTCACAGTATTTTACTTTGTAATTCAGTGTTTCACTTTGTTGCTAAACATGGTGTACATTGCAGGCTCACATCTCCTGTCCTCTGTTGAGTCATCCTATCAGCAAAGCCCCTCCCCCAGGAATGGACTGTTCCTCGGACATAGATAATATTCTCAGACAGAAGTGGTGTGTGGCTCTGGGAGCATCTAGGGAGAAAATGTCGCAAGAATGAGGAAAAAGATTAAAAGTAACAACATAGAATCCAGTTTTACTCCCTCAGTAGATCATGCGTTCGCCTCCCCCTCCCCCTCCCCCCCCCTCACCCGGGTCGTCCCTCACTGAGCTCTTAATGTTCCCTCGTTCTTTGCTTTAATTTATTACCTTCCACTGGAAAATCATGGGTGGGGACTACACAGCCCATTTTTTTTATGATGCAGCAAAACAGCAATGCACCAACGATCCTAAATCCTATAAAAAGTGCTCCATGAGACGCAGATTCTGCATTTCTTCTTTTTCAACGGCATGGTACACACTTCGACGTTTGTCTTGGTGACAAGACATACATTTTAATGGAATGGTCCCTGCGTCTCTGGGACCGAGATTGAACTACAAGCTTGAGTCTGAAGAAGGGTCTCTACCCGAAACGTCGCCTATCTCCTTCACTCCTTAGATGCTGCTGCACCCGCTGAGTTTCTCCAGCTTTTTGTGTAACCCTCGTATCAAAAGTTGTGACAAACATGAACAATGTATCTTTGCTTCACGGCCACCTTAGCACAAGACATGCAAGAAAGGCACCGTGAGTGCCCCAGGCACAGCAACTATCTCACGACGAAACATTTAATCAGATTTAATCACGATCATGTTAAAAACAAAAAATTGTTAGTTAAAAATAATCCTGCAACAAAGACGTGCAATGCAAGTATATTCATCGGAATGCAGGCTTGTGATCTCACCCTTTTGGAACTTCCCACCAGTATCCGCAGAACAATTAATCATCCTTCACGTACTTAAAATACAGACTTTGTATAAAGCAAAGTGCTCTGCAAACTTGAATACAGATACTATTCGTGTGTTTGGTATTTAAAAACGGGACCTTCACTGCGGTCGAGTTATCTGGTGCAAAGATTTGATTTTACATCTGGAATCAGCACTACAGACTCTGCGCATTGATCTTCTTCCAATGTTTTTTTTTTCTGGCCGGGATTATGATTCCCTGCAGATACAGAAACTTTGCAACTAAACGCGCTTGCACTTTGCATGCAGCAAAGCTTGCCAGTGTCTTACCCAGGCTGGAAGGCTCTTGTTTGTCCTTTTCCTGGTGACGGTCTCTTCGTTCTCCAAGAAGTGCAAGCTGTCCCTCAGTTTGCTCCACTTGCTCTCCCTGCGCATTTTCCAGCCCATCCACAGTATCAGTCCGAAAACCAGAAAACTCACACTCAACCCGAAGTAGCCGGTCAGATAAATCGGCATGAGCCACAGGAGCGTTTTACCAAACCGAGTGAACAGTGCCATCATGTCAGTGACCGCCTGCTTCGGAACCGTGGCTTCCTCGGGGCTTCTGCCACCCGGGGCCGGGGCCGGGGCCGGCGCCCCCTCCTCGCGAGCGCTGGGGTTCGGCTCCATGAGGTAAATTTTGTTTTGCTTTTTTGCAATTGAACGACGAAAAAGAGAAAAGGGGGGAAAAAAGAAAACTCGGCATACAATTTTTTTTTTAAGTAGACTGATTCAGTGAAGGACGCTGACAGTCATCTCAGCGCGAGCAGCTGCCGTGCCTTGCCACCTCCGCAGAGAAGCCGCGCTCCGGCGTTGCGAGGCGTTCGCTTGCCAGCGAGATGGCAGCGTCGCGCTGTGCGGAAGGAGCTGGCCGCAGAGCTGCCCCACCGCCTGTCAGCGGGAAGGAAGAAGTGAAGCTCTGATCTCGTCCCTCCCACTTATATAGCCCTTGCCTTTTCCTGGAGGGCGTTGCTGGTGTCTGCATCTTCACTGTATCCTTCACTCAGATGATCTGCACTGACTCTTTTCTCATTTTTTGGTGAATTAAGACGTGCTTGCCCATTTCAGTTCGATCAACAAACACGCGTTCCCTTTCAACGCTAAAAAAAAAGCCCCACAACGAGGAAACTATTGAATTCATCGCGCAGAACGGTCACTTTGATGAGGACTGTGTGGGGTTTTCTTTGTGTCGATCTAAAAAGTTTAGTTCCGAACTACCGAGCGGACCCTCCAGCCTCCACATTCACCCGATTCGATTGAACTTCCGTCATATCCGTTCAGTGTTGGGCGCAGTTTTTATTTTAAATGTCAGTGCCATCTTGTTCCCACGCACCTTTGTGTGGGTTTGAAAACTGACCTGCGGGGCTGTCAGAGGCAGGCAGCTGAACCAAGACACCGAGTACTATGTCAGGCATCACACCGCCAGATTAGAAAGGCCGCCTCAAGTAATTTATCTGCTTGCCACGTTAAATAGCAGGATATTTATTCACTGTGAAATATTACTGAGGAATTCCAGTTTTTTTTGCATGTTTATAGCGTCGTCAATAACCCTAAAGGGAGTGGCACACGCACCAAACGTTAAATAGTGCATTGATCCCACGTGTGTGAGAGAGGGAATCTCACTATCAGCCAACGAAATTCACCCAAATTGATCAATATACATTCAACTGGTTTAATTTCAATCTTGCCGAAAACTTCAAATGTTGTTCCAGACCACTATTCATTTATAGCAACATTTCCCTGTTGCCATGTACATGTTCAGTGCAATTTTGTTGCTAGTTAATCCTGCTGAAAAAAAGTTCCCGTTTCGGATTGAAGGTATGAAAAAACTCTGCATGCAAAGCTCTTCATACTTTCTGGTCCTGAAGAATTTCAAACAGCGGGAGTGAAAGCTGTAGAAATAGAACGAAATACAAACAGAACATGTGAGGAGGGAGGGAGGAGAGGGGAGGGGGGGAATTAGCAGGCCATGAAGCACCAGTTAATAGACAATAGACAATAGACAATAGGTGCAGGTGTAGGCCATTTGGCCCTTCGAGCCAACACCGCCATTCAATGTGATCATGGCTGATCATCCCCAATCAGTACCCCGTTCCTGCCTTCTCCCCATATCCTCTGACTCCACTATTTTTAAGAGCCCTATCTACCTCCCTCTTGAAAGCATCCAGAGAACCGGCCTCCACTGCCCTCTGAGGCAGAGAATTCCACAGACTCACCACTCTGTGAGAAAAAGTGTTTCCTCGTCTCCATTCGAAATGGCTTACTCCTTATTCTTAAACTGTGGCCTCTGGTTCTGGACCCCCCCCCCCTAACATCGGGAACATGTTTTCTGCCTCTGGTGTGTCCCAGCCCTTAACAATCTTATATGTTCCAATGAGGTCCCCTTTCATCCTTCTAAACTCCAGAGTGTACAAGCCCAGCTGCTCCATTCTCTCAGAATATGACAGTCCTGCCATCCCGGGAATTAACCTTGTAAACCCACGCTGCACTTCCTCAATAGCAAGAATGTCCTTCCTCAAATAAGGCGACCAAAACTGCACACAATACTCCAGGTGTGGTCTCACTAGGGCTCTGTACAACTGCAGAAGGACCTCTTTGATCCTATATTTGATTCCTCGAGTTATAAAGTCCAACATGCCATTCGCTTTCTTCACTGCCTGCTGTAGCTGCATGCTTACTTTCATAGACTGATGTAGAAGGACCTGCAGATCCCGTCGTACTTCCCCTTTTCCCAACTTGACGCCATTTAGATAATAATCTGCCTTCCTGTTTTTGATGCCAAAGTGGATAACCTCACATTTATCGACATTAAACTTCATCTGCCATGCATCTGCCCACTCCCCAACCTGTCCAAGTCACCCTGCATTCTCATAGCATCCTCCTCACAGTTCACACTGCCACCCAGCTTTGTGTCACCTGCAAATTTGCCAATGTTACTTTGAATCTCTTCATCCAAATCATTGATGTATATTGTAAATAGCTGCGGCCCCAGCACCGAGCCTTGCAGTTCCCCACTAGTCACTGCCTGCCATTCTGAAAGGGACCCGTTAATCCCTACTCTTTGTTTCCTGTCTACCAACCACTTCTCTATCCATGTCAGCACTCTACCCCCAATACCATGTGCCATAATTTTGCCCTCTAATCTCCTATGTGGGACCTTATCAAATGCTTTCTGAAAGTGCAGGTACATTACATCCACTGGCTCTCCCTTGTTCATTTTCCTAGTTACATCTTCAAAAAATTCCAGAAGATTAGTCAAGCATGATTTCCCCTTCGTAAATCCATGCTGACTCGGACCGATCCTGTTACTGCTATCCAAAATGTGCGGCTATCTCATCTTTTATAATTGACTCCAGCATCTTCCCCACCACCGATGTCAGGCTAACTGGTCTATAATTCCCCGTTTTCTCTCTCCCGCCTTTCTTAAAAAGTGGAATAACATTAGCTACCCTTCAATCAACTGGACCTGATCCTGAGTCTATAGAACGTTGGAAAATTATCACCAATGCATCCACGATTTCTGGAGCCACTTCCTTAAGTACCCTGGGATGCAGGCTATCAGGCCCTGGGGATTTATCAGACTTCAGTCCCATCAGCCTATCTATCCATCACAATTTCCTGCCTAATGTGGATATCCTTCAGTTCCTCTGTCACCCCAGATCCTCTGGCCACTACTATATCAGGAAGATTGTTTGTGTCCTCCTTAGTGAAGACAGATCCAAAGTACCTGTTCAACTCATCTGCCATTTCCTTGTTCCCATAATAAATTCACATTTTTCGGTCTTCAAGGGTCCAACTTTGGTCTTAACTCATTTTTTTCCGCTTCACATACCTAAAGAAGCTTTTACTATCCTGCTTTATAGTCTTGGCTAGCTTACCTTCGTACCTCATCTTTTCTCCCCGTATTGTCTTTTAGTTATCTTCTGTTGTTCTTTAAACATTACCCAATCCTCTTGCTTCCCGCTCATCTTTGCTACTTTGTACTTCTTCGCTTTAATTTTTTTTTTTGTTAAATATTTTTATTAGAAGTAAGTACATATCAAAGGAAGAATATACATATCACATACATTCTTAATATTATTATTAACAATTATTTCTAATTTGTACTTCTATGCATTTTTCATTTTTAATATAGGTAGGAAAAAAAAGAGAAAAATAAAGTAAAAATAGAAATTCAAAAAGATGAATGAAGTATTAAGCGGTTTATACATCATTGGAGATATATCCATGGGTTATTATGTGTAAATCTTCGTCTATTTCTTCCTTGAGGCTTCAGTCAGGATCTCGCACCGAACCACTTTGACCCTTTAAATATTCAATAAATGGAGACCATATCCCTCTGAATTGATCCAACTTGCCCAGAAGGACAAGTCTTAATCTTTCCAGATGAAGTGTCTCCGACATTCCAGTGATCCACATTTTGATTGTGGGGGATGTAGGACCTTTCCAAAATTTCAATATTAGTTTTTTCCCAATTATTAAACTGTAATCGATAAAAATTCTTTGATTCATTGTTATTAATTGATCTGTTTCTAATATTCCTAATATTATTAATTTTGAGTCAGGAACCAAATTCATATTAACAACATTCGAAATTATCTTAAAAATTTCTGTCCAAAAGTTAGTAATTTATATACAGTTTGTGAATGAGTGCGTTAAATCTGAGTGTTGACATTTATCGCATATGGCAGATATATTTGAAAAAAATCTATATAATTTTGATTTTGAATAATGTAATCTATGTAATACTTTAAATTGTATCAAAGAGTGTCTAGCATTTAACGAACAGTGGTGTATATGTTGTAAACTTTCATTCCATATTTCTGGTCTAATTATTTGACCTAATTCGTTTTCCCATGATTGCCTATATGTTTCTGTCATTGGTACGTCATTTTCCAATAAAATATTATAAATATATGATATCAATTTTTCTGTATTTGGATGTTTATTTAGACATTCATCTAAAATTTCTGCCTTTCTATTTCTAAATTCCTGTGTTTTGATTTTCTCTAATTTGATTTTCTCTAATTTTCATAGTCTCTAATTTTTAAATATCTAAAATAATCTTTTGGATGTAATCCATAAATTTGTTGTAATTCTTGAAATGAAAGAAAGGAGTTTTCCCTGTAGAGATCACCCATCCTATTAATTCCATAATTTTTCCATTGTGAAAAACCTTTGTCCATCATTGAAGGTTTAAATGTAACATTGTTTACAATGGGGAGAGCTAGTGGTATACATTCCAATTTTAATGTTTTCTTTAGTTGTTTCCAGATACGTATCCCACTTTCTATTGTAGGGTTTTCTTTATAGGTTTTCTTACCTAGTTTAGCATTGGCAAATAAAATCGAGCTACTGTCAAAAGGTGAACAATCTTCTTTTTCCATTTTTAACCAATTTGGTTGTTTATCTAATTCATCCAGCCAAAAATTCATATTTTTAATACTAACTACCCAGTAATAAAACATAAAATTTGGCAATGCTAGACCTCCATTTATTTTTGATTTACATAAATGTTTTTTATTTATTCTATGGCTCTTATAATCCCAGATAAAATTGGTGACTATGGAGTCAACTTTAAAAAAAAAGTTTTTAGGAAGATATATTGGTATCAATTGGAAAAGATATAGTATTTGCGGAAGAAAAATCATTTTTATTGCATTAATTCTACCTAACATTGAAATAGGTAATGTTTTCCAATATAAAATATTCTTATGTAATTTATTCAATAAGGGTGGGAAATTAGATTTAAATAAAGAATCATATCTTTTTGTTACGTGAATTACAAGATATTTGATTTTTTCTTTTGCTATCTTAAAAGGATATTGTTGTAATATATGTAGGATATTTACCATTATTGGCATAAGTTCACTTTTGTTCCAATTAATGCTATATCCAGAAAACGAGCCAAATTCAGTTATTAAATTTAATAAATTTGAAATACTAATTTCCGGTTTTGTAATATAAAGTAATACATCATCAGCATATAAGGAGATTTTATTTTCAGTTTCTCTGGTTTTGTACCCATATATTTCAGGATGTAATCTCATGCTTTGAGCTAATGGCTCAATTGCGAGTGCGAACAATAGTGGGGATAAGGGACAACCTTGTCTACAGCCACGGAATAAATTAAATTTAGTTGATAACATTTGGTTTGTTAGTATTCTAGCTGTTGGATTAGCGTATAATAATTTAACCCATGATATAAACTTCTCTCCCAACTTAAAAGTTTCCATGACCGAAAACAGATTCCACCTGTTCAAAGGCTTTCTCCGCATCTAACGAAATAATTACTAGATCTTTATTAATACCTCTTTTCGAATATATAATATTGAATAATCGTCTCAAGTTATATGAGGAATATCGTTTTGGTATAAATCCTGTTTGATCCGGGTGAATTAATTTGTTGATCACTGTGCTTAATCTTTGTGCTAGTATTTTAGTTAATATTTTTTGATTGGTGTTTAAAAGAGCTATAGCTCTATATGATCCTGGATCATCCAGATCCTTATCTATTTTAGGTATAAGTGTTATAATAGATTTGTTTAACGTTTCTGGTAATTTCTGTTGGGTATAAATATATTCATAAAGTGTCTTCAAACGTGGTGCAATCAGATCATAGAATGTTTTATAAAATTCCGAACCAATACCATCTGGTCCCGGAGTTTTACCATTTTTTAATGATTTAATAGATTCTTCGATTTCTTTTACTGTTATTTCAGCATTTAATGATTCTCAATTTTCTAAATCCAACTGTTTTAAATTACATTTTTTTTTAAATGCTTCTATTCCTATCCGGTTTTCTGTCGTTTTAACTGAATATAAGTTTTTATAATATTGCCAAAATCTCTCATTAATATCTCTAGGATGTATTAGTGGTTCGCCATTGCATGATTTAATCCTATGGATTATTTTTTCTCCCTCCAGTTTACGTAATTGACGGGCCAGTAATTTTTGGGGTTTATCTCCAAATTCAAATTGTAATTGTTTAGTATATTGATAGAGTTTTACAACTTGATCTGAATATATTTTATTTAATTTGTATTTCAATGCAGCGATTTTATTATGTTCTATCATGGTTGGATTAGCAGCGTTCTCTGTGTCTAATTGTTTAATCTCCTTTTCCAATGCCTGTTGTTCCCTCCAATTCTCTTTATTATAAAATGCTTGAGAGGAAATCATAATTCCACGGGTATATGCTTTAAAAGTTTCCCATAATAGAGAAGAAGATATTTCCGGTTTATCATTTATTTCAAAGAAAATCTTAATCTGTTCTGTAATGTATTTCTGAGTTACTTTGTCCTTTAAAATTTGTGGGTTAAGTCTCCACTGTCTCTGTTTTTCCATTTTACCATTTATTTTGATCATAAATGTTAAAGGTGCATGATCTGAGATTGTAATATTATGGTATTTTGAATTATAAGTGAGATAAGTTTAGAGTCTACCAAAAAATAATCTATTCTTGAATACGTTTTATGTACAGGTGAATAAAATGAATATTCTCGCCCAGTTGGGTTTTCTATTCTCCAAACGCCTTTAATATTACTAGTATCTATGTATGCATTTAGTAAGTCACTGGAATGCGATTTGATTTTCCGTTGTTTTGATGATCTGTCTAGATAAGAATCTAAGGTACAATTTAAATCTCCTCCAATTATTATGTTGTGTTGTGCTAATTCCGGGATAGTATTAAATATTTTCTTAAAGAACAATGGGCTATCAAAATTTGGTCCATAAACATTGACAAAAATAATTTTTTGTCCATTTAATTCTCCTATTACAATAATATATCTACCGTCACTGTCATTTATAGTTGATGTGTGTTTAAATAAAGTGCCTTTACAAAATAATATTGCTACGCCTCTAGATTTATGTGTAAAAGAAGAATGATATGCTTTATCTATCCATTTAGCTTTCAATCTATACTCTGCATCTTTTTTTTGAGTGAGTTTCTTGGATGAAAGCTACATCTACTTTAAGTGCTTTTAAATGTGCTAATACTTTACCTCTCTTAACTGGTTCATTAATGCCTTTAACGTTTCAACTACAAAACGTTATTCCTTCATTCCCCGTATTCGTGTTTAAGTCTTGCATCTTTTGTTTAGGGAGGTCTATAATAGAGCAAATGGTTCAATTCGACAGACCCGACCTTACACCCGAACTCCGAATAGACGAATTTCAAGACCCTTGAATGTCTCTCACGTATATATCTCCTTTGATTTAATTTATAACTCCATTCAAACTTAAAATAATAATGATAGATTATAATATAACAAAAAAAGGGATAGATTAAGAAGTTAGTAATGTGCGCAAAGAAAGAAAAAACTACATCTAGTATTAGTGTAGTTAGTGATAGCCATACTACCATGGCTAAGCATCTACAGACTTCCGTAGTTGATGTTACAAACTTATCAGCTCCTTGGTTTCTTAAAATTATTATTCCATAACAGTCTCTTACCGGGGATATTAAATTCTGGAATATTCAAATTCCATTAGTCAGGAATGTGAGGATACATATATTTAAAACATATTAAGAGAATATAATTAAAAAAAGGGGAGAAAAGGAAGGAGAATAAAAAAAAAGGATTCCAAGGAGGACAAATGAAATCTAACTTTATATTCTGCACAATTAAATTATTATTCATCTAATTCTAAGTAATTCAGTTATAATTAAATATTAGTCATTAATGATAATTATTAACTCTAATTAGTAGTGATACCGCGCTATAGTTTTTAGTATTTATTAGTTAATTGTATTAGTAGTGCTGCTATTCTAATTATTAGTATCCATGGGAGAGTTTCCAATCCGCTTCTTTCTACGGGTTCCTTAGACAAGTCCTTAGTTCCATCCAATCCTGCAAAGTCAGTTTATTCATTGATGTAGTTCAATTTTAAAGATATTATTCAATCTTCCTCACGATCCTTAGTCTTCTGGGCAAAGTCCAGTGCCTCCGCAGGGTTGGTGAAAAAATATTCTTTCCAATTGTGAGTGACTCTTAGGGTAGCTGGGTACCTCAGACCATACTTCAAATTCTTCACTTCCTTCAATATTCTTTTAGTCTCCTTAAACGCGTTTCTTTCCCTGGAGACCTCTGCTGGATAGTCTCGATAAATACTGATCTTATCACCTTCATATGTAAGATTTCTGCTTCTTACAATTTTTTCCATCATCTCCTCCAGGACATGGTCATACTGGACTTTTATTATCATTTGTCTTGGGGGGGCGTCAGGTCTTGTCTGACGTCTCATCACTCTGTGTGCTCGAGCAAGTAAAGGCTTTTGATCCAGAGATAAAACTTTTTGCAATAAATTTGCAGTAAATTCACTGGGACCTTGATTCGCCTCTCTCCCTTCTTGAATACCCACAATTCTTAGGTTCTGTCTTCTCTGTGTCCTTCCAGTTCAGTGCATTTATCAGTTATTTTGCCCAGTAGTTCAGATAGACGTTGATTTTCTCCGATGAGTGTTTTCATAGTTTGAGCACTTGTTTCGGCTATCTCCTCAAGGCTCTTTATGTCTGTCGTCTGTTGATTCAATGTATCTTCCACGGGATCCATCTTTTCTTCAAAATCAGTTACCAGCTTTCTGATTTTAAAATCTGTCTCTTTTGTTATAGTTGCAGCTTGTTCAATCAGTATGTCTGCAATTTCTTTCTTCAGTTTTTCCGATAAATCCGTAGCCGTGGAATTAATTTCAATTTTTAACTCCTTCATCTCCTCCTTGATTTTTTTAAATTTCTTCCTTAAAATTCATTTTCTTTAATTCTTCATTCGTTTTTATAAGTTCTTTTGCAAGTTCATCCTTCAACTCTGCAATTTCTTGTGAAATAAAATTTCTGAGATCTTCACTTTCCAATTTTTTCTTTGCTTTTATCGATACATCTTCTTGGGATAGCGTCCTACCTGCGCCCAAGGCTTCAATCGGGCCTTGTTCTGGTTCTGCCGGTTTCTGTCTTGTAAAACGAGTTTTCGTTTTTTCAGTGGGGGGGGGGGCTGCGCTGCATAGGCATTTCAAGTTGCGTGCCTGATGACGTCAGTCACGGCAGCCGTTACCGAAGCAGCAGGCAGCAGGTAGGCGTTTTCTCCCCGGTTTTTTCAGCGTTTTTCACAAGGAGCTGGCTGGCGTGGCTCTCTAGCTCTCCATAGCGCCACCGGAAGAAATCTTCTTCGCTTTAATTTTTATACTGTCCCTGACGTCCCTTTCTCCCCTTGGAATCTTTCTTCCTCCTAGGAATGAACTGATCCTGCACCTTCTGTATTATTCCTAGAAACACCTGCCATTTTTGTTCCACTGTCATCCCTGCTAGTGTATCTTTCTAGTCAACTTTGGCCAGCTCCTCCCTCATGGCCCCATAGTCCCCATTTATTCAACTGCATCACTGACACCTCCGATCTACTCTTCTCCCTCTCCAATTGTAGATTAAACCTGACCATGTTATGGTCACTGCCTCCGAATGGCTCATTAACCTCGAGGTCCTTTATCAAATCCGGTTCATTACATAACACTAAATCCAGAATTGCCTTCTCCCTGGTAGGCTCCAATACAATCTGTTCAACGAATCCATCACGAAGGCACTCTACAAAGTCCCTTTCTTGGGGTCTAGTACCAACCTGATTTTCCCAGTCTACCTACATGTTGAAATCTCCCATAACAACCACAGCATTACTTTTACTACATGCCAATTTTAACTCCTGATTCAACGCGCCCTATGTCCAGGCTACTGTTTGGGGGCCTAGATTAATCCCATTAGGGTCTTTTTACCCTTACAATTCCTTAGTTCTATCCATACTGACTCCACATCTCCTGTTTCAATGTCACCCCTTGCAAGGGACTGAATTTCATTCCTCACCAACAGGGCAACCCCACCCCCTCTGCCCACCTGTCTGTATTTTCGATAGCAGGTATACCCTCAAATATTCAGTTCCCAGCCCTGGCCCCCTTGCAGCCATGCATTAGTAATTCTCACAATATCATACTTGCCAGTTTCTAACTGAGCCTCAAGCTCGTCCACTTTATTCCTTATACTTTGCGCATTCATATACAGTACTTTGACCTCCGTATTCACTTCCCCCCTTGCACCGCTCGCAATTGGCCCTGACCTTACTCTGTTGTCCATTCTCAAGCTTTCCTTCCTATTAATTCATGAGTCTTTTGTAACTTTTCCTGTAGCCACTTCCCCTTCAACTCCATCTTTATACTCCCAATTTGTCAATCCCTCCCCCCCACTATTTAGTTTAAACCTACACGTGTAGCCCTAGCAAACCTGCCTGCTGGAATGTCGGTCCCCCTCCAGTTAAGGTGTAACCTGTCCCTTTTGTACAGGTCACCCCTACTCCAGAAGAGATCCCAGTGGTCTATAAATCTAAATTCTTGCTCCCTGCACCAGCCCCTCAGCCACACATTCAGATCCCCTATCTCCCTGTTCCTGTCCTCACTAGCACGTGGTACTAGAAGCAATCCAGAGATAACCACCCTGGAAGTCTGGCATTTCAGTCTTCTTCCCAACTCTCTGAAGTCATGTTGGAGAACCTCCTTCCTCTTCCTCCTGATGTTGTTTGTGCCTACGTGCACAACTACTGACGGCTGTTCACCTTCTCTCTTTCTCTCGAATGTTCAGAATTCGGCTGGTGACATCCTGAACCCTGGCACCAGTGAGGCAACAGACCATCCCCACATCTCGCCTGCCGCCACAGAATCTCCTGTCCACTCCTCGGACAATGGAGTCACCCACCACTAGAGCTCTGCCCGACGCTGGTCTCCCCGGTCGAGTCCCATCTCTAGGATTGGAGCCACTGATGTGTCCGCTGCTCCGACAGGAAACATCGTCTCCCCGGACAGTCCCCAAGAGGGCATATCTGTTTTCATTAGGCACAGCCACCTGGGTCTCCTACACTCCATGACCTCACTATAGGCCCTGTCCAGGAAACTCTCGTTTTCCCGGATGGCCCTGAGGTCATTCAGCTGCTTCTCCAGTGCCCCAACGTGGTCCTTTAGGAGCTGAAGCTGGATGCACTTGCCACATTTGTAGCAGCCAGAGGCTCCATCTGTGTCCTTGGGCTCCCACATTCTGCAAGCCTCACACTGTCTCATCTGCCCCAACATGTGTTCACCGCGTTCCGTCCTCTCGCACTTTATGTGTAGCCTCCTCACCGAAGGCTCTCGAGCCAGACTCACAGTTTTCTCACAAGGCCGCTCCCTCACTGCCACTCCCTAAGAGCTGTCTTGCTTACCTTGACTGATTAATTGCCTAATTTACAAACCAAATTCCTCCGTTTTAAACTGTTTTCCCCCTCTGACTCACTTCTAACTCTCCTCCCACTCGGGCTAGAGCCAATGAGTGCTTTTTGCTGCTTCTCTTTGTTGCTGTTGCTTCAAAATCCACGGGAGCTCTGAGTTAAGTCTGCCTGTGCTTTGCCTCTCCTTTTCAACTGTTTTCCCCTTTCTGACTCACTTCTAACTCTCTTCCCACTTGGGCTATCAGTTGATGTTAATGTTTTAGGTCTGTGGCCATTCATCAGAACTGGGAAGGAAAAAGATGAAAGTTCGTTTTCAGTGGGAGATGTGGAGGAGGAATGTATAGGACAAAGAGGACATCCATGATAGACATAGGCTGAATTGAAATTGCTTAATCAGGACTGTTATCAGCACATTAAGCAACTAGGCCTTTGTAATGAGCTTGTTAATGTGGAACTTGCTCAGCAGCTTCAAGAACATGCAAGTGGGTACCGGACACTTTGTTGAGGAACTCCTGCAGAGATGTCTGAGGACCAAATGACGGACTTCCAATTACCAGTTATCTTCCTTTATGCATGGCATGCCTCCAACCATTGTCAAAAAACTCATAAAGTGCTGAAGTAACTCGGCGGGTCAGGGAGTATCTCTGGAGAACATGGATAGGTGACATTATGGGTTGGGACCCTTCTGCAGACTCCAACCATTGGATTGTCTTCTGTTTAATACCCAAAAGCTTTGACTGGCATGAATGCTTTTTATTTGGGATTTCCAAAGGCTGTGTAATCTCTGTGCGTCATATGTAACATCAACTGAAGACTAACCTGCACAATCATCAGATTAATTCAAGGAGAATTTGCAAAATGCCTTTAGGTGAAATTCAAATGTTAACATTCAATGCAAATCTGATTTGGATCACGTTAGGTATATATTTAAAAGTAGACCTAATTTCTATTTACATACAGTGATATGTTTGCACAACTTTAGATACTGAAATATGGGGAGAGCAGCTGCCGCTAATTTACAATTCTGCAATATGGTTACTCCACATGAAAACCACTGCCATTGCCTGCTCAGTAAATATTGTAGTTAAGAATTATGTCCAACAGTGCTGACTGATGTTCACAACTACTTGTGAAATAAAATATTTTCCCAATTGCACTTTTTGCTTGTTTTGAACCCTGCAAGTTACTGAAAAAAACTTAAATAATGGAAAGCCTGGATAGAGTGTGTAGATCGGTTATTGCATGCTAGCCAATCATAGTGCTTGTTAGTATTAACCCCGCCTAATATATGCTCTATAATATTAGGAACTCGCCTACGTCAGGCACTAGACGTAGCAGCTCGGAGATGTAACATACTGCAGATCCTGTGCTGTAAGTGTTTAATAAAGATGTGTTATATCTTTATATGTGTTGGGGTCCGGTAATTACATGGTGTCAGAGTGATTCGGACTCACTCTGATAAGTTTACCGGGTTTCTTTTATTTTATCAGTTTCATTTTATCACTTTACTCTCTCCGTTTTGGCTAACTCCTGCCACAGACCGAGCCCGTTGATCTTTGATTCAGACATCGCGGAGCAATGGCGTCTTTTCGAACGTGACTACACTCATTATATCCGAATTGATCATCGGAATAACCCCGCTGACTTGAAAGCTTCTGCTTAATCTAGCAGGTCCAGAGGCAATAAACCGTGCCGACACCTTTGACTTTGCTCCTGCGGTTTTGGATGGCAACGGGCAAGTCCTAGTTCCTGCCAAGACCATAGATGACCCCATGGTTCTACTCAGAAAATTCAGAGAGCTGTGTGATTTGCCTTCAAACCACATAATCGAAAGGACAAAGTTCTAGGCTCGGATGCAGCAGGTTGACGAGCCTGTCGAACGATTTATCAGCGAATTAAAACACATGGCTGCGCGCTGTCGCTTAGGCGAATTGACAAATGAACTTGTCAGAGATAAGCTCGTGCGGGGCATGATCGATAGCAAACTGAGAGCTGAGCTCCTTCGCAACACCGAACTAACTCTTGACCAAGCGATTCACTCGTGTCGTATTTTAGAGGTTTCTGCACCGCATGCTGATCCTGACTCTTTCAGCCCACGACAGCAACACAACGTCAATCTTGCTGACTACTCCTCCCTAATGTGCCCACTTGGAAAAGCTGATTTAAAGTGCACGGTTGACGAGCAGACACACACCCTGCAATTTTACATTGAGAAGTCAAACTCAGAGACTTTGCTTGGTATCAATGCATGCCACGACCTAGGCCTGGTGTATTTTGGACGTGCGGACGAGCCAGCACAACTGCTCTACCAGTACAAAGACCTGTTTGATGATGGACTTGGCAAGTTGCCTGTAAAGTATTGAATCACCATTAATCCTAGTCACACCTATAGTCCGAGCACCACATCGCGTTCCACATGCCATGCGCGACAGAATACACAATTAACTCAAACGAATGGTCTCAATGGGAGTCATTGCTTAAGTTACAGACCCGTCTGACTGGGTTTCAACTATGGTCCTTTCAAGTCAATTTTTTATTTTCTGCCAGTTCTGACGAAATCTTCAACCTAAGGGCAATATGGTTCGCACTAGTCTTAGTTGCTGCCCAACAGCTCTTGCAGCAGTAGAGACCCGGGTTCAATCCTGTCTGTACGGAGTTTGTACGTTCTCCCCATGGGTTTTCTCAGAGATCTTACGATTTCCACCCACACTCCAAAGACGTACAGGTTTGTAGGTTAATTGGCTTGGGTTTGCATCCATAGTATAAGTGTAAATTGCCCCTAGTGTGTGTAGGCTTGTGTTAATGTGCAGGGATCGCTAGTCGGTGCGGACTCGGCGGGCTGAAGGGCATGTTTCCATGCTGTATCATTAAACTAAACAAAGTGGTTAACAGTTTCTCTCTCAACAGATTCTGATTGAAATGCTGTGTGTTCTAGCCCATTCCATTTTTTTAATTTCAAATTTCCAGCAACAGCCAATTGATTTTTCACTGTCCATTTGTTTGCACAATTCATCGCTTGTTACCTTGTTTCTACAGCTGCAGTCACCTGGCATTGATGCTCCTGAACCCTGTTCTGCACACTGCAGTGCCATTTATTCAACTCCAGCTTGAATGGCACCAACTCTAAGAATTCCTGCCAAGCTTGGAGGTTTAGTTTGGAATTAAAGGAAAGGTCTGCTTTATGTCTTTGATGGTTTGATTTGTCATAACATAGTTGGAAGTTGATTATTTTTAGTGCGTCAGGCCGTCAACATACAGCAGTGCCCAGCATAAAGTACTTGAAATCTTAATAATACTTTATTAGCCAAGTATGTTTTGCAACATACAAGGAATTTCATTTGCCAAGTCAGTCATACAAGTAAAAAGCAACAGAACACACAAAATACATTTTAACATAAATATTCACCACAATGACTCAACATTCCTCACTGTGATGGAATGCGAAAAGAAAGTTCAATCTCTTCCCTTCTTTGTTCTCCCGCAGTCGGGGGCCACGAGCCTTCCGTTGTCGGGGCGATCTTACTACCGTAGCCGGCGGTCAAGCCCTCCTTGTCAAGCTCTAGCATCGGGGGGGGGGGGGGGCGGGGACTCTCAGCTCCCCCGCGCCGGTGATCGGACCCCAGGTCGTGAACCAACCTTCTGCATCGTTGGAGCTCCTGACATCTACTCGAGACTGCGAGCTCTCGATGGTGAAATACGCAGGCCAAGGTTGGAGCGTCGATCCCAGGCAGGGGATCGGCTCCGATGGCAAGTCCACAGTGTTGGACAGCAGAGCGACCGGAGATACGACACGGCAAACAATCGCATCTCCGGCAAGGTAAGAGATTGAAAAAGTTTCCCCCGAATCCCTTCCCCTCCCACACATTAAACAAACCAGAGAACATTTACACAAACTTTTAAAACGCACTAAAAATAACAAAAATAGACGAAAAAAATGCTCCAGTCCAAAAAAATCTTAATTTTAACAAGAAAAAATATATCATTGCATTCACAGGTTTTAAGGTTGTAAAAATAAACTCAATTATTCCATGATAGATTGATTATCTACTTGCATCTCATTTTCAGTATTATAATTTTTCTAAACATTACATAAACATAATGAATAAAAATAGCCTTTATACATTTAATACAATGTATAAATACAATGAAATTGAAATAAGCTATAACATTGTGTAGGACAATGCGGATAAATGAATTAGTCATCAATGATGGGTTTGAAGGGAGTTGATGTAACATTTGGAAATAAGAAATTAACACCACATTGAGACCACACCTGGAGTACTATGTGCAGTTTTGGTCTAATTTGAGGAAGGACATTCTTGCTATTGAGTGCAGCATAGGTTCACAAGGTTAATTCCCGGGATGGCGAGACTGTCATATGATGAAAGAATGGAGCGACTGGGCTTGTGTTCACTTGAATTTAGAAAAGATGAGAGGGGATCTTATAGAAAGATATAGAAATAGAATATATATATATATATATATATATATATATATATATATATATATATATATATATATATATATATATATATATATATATATATATAAAAAAAAGAAATAGGAGGAAGGGTATTTGAGATGAGGTTTAAAAAGATGTAGAGATAGCAAATGACATTCGCCCTAGGATCTTGGCCAAAATTTATCACCTAAAAAAAGCCCATCTAATCATTTTTCTTCACCGTGCAAGTTGACTGGAACATTACGACGCTCTGTGAAAACACTTATAATACAATGTTGTGAAGTTGTGAATGTTGTGAAGTTGTGAAGGTTGCAAAATGACTTTACAGAATACTTGAAGAAGGGTCTCGACACGAAACGTTGCCTATTTCCTTCGCTCCATAGATGCTGCATCACCCGCTGAGTTTTTCCAGCATTTTTGTCTACCTTACAGAATACTAGATACTTGAGCAAATGTTTTAGGGAGACAGAAAAAAATCTCCCATTTGCTTTCTAGTCACGTGGTTGGATGCGAGAATAGATGTGCGATGTCCTTAATATTCACATCCAGATTAGAGGCCATTGGACAAGGTAGAGATCCACTGTGCCTGTGGAACTGCCAATCAAGCAGGAATAAGCACTGTAAAGGGAGAAGAAAATGGTAAAGTATGAAACTTGCAACATATGAAATGCAAGTTCTTCCTTGTATTTCACTCTCCTCTTAAATTCCAACCCAAAATAACCAATTTATGATGAGGTCTGATATTAAATTAACATTGATGAATATAAAAGCACAGCCATCTCTGATTCAGTAGGCCCTACTCTCATGAGCCAGAAGATTTAGGGATTAAGTCCCATTCCAGAGACTCGAGCAAAGCAACCCAGGCTGACACTCTAGTCCACTACTAATGGAGTGCTGCATCATAGTGATGCAATGTTCCAGACGAAACATTCAAATGAGGCTTCATCTATGCCCCTCAGCAGATATTAAAAAAATAATACAAACCATATTGAACAAGGGCATTAGAGGCATGTTGTGTTCAATCCAAAGTATATACATCTGAGACTCTGATGCAGTTTTCTACAGGATTTCTTCACATTCTCATGGCCTTACAAAAAAAACTACATCCCATGGTTCACTTTTAAGGTGTGCTTACTATTGAAAAGGCATATATAACAGGCAATTTGGATTAAGGATGGCGAGATAAGAACCAGGGCTTCAGCTTCTTATCAATATCCAAAACCCTACAGCAATTTACTTGCATGTGAACATTGATTGGGGCATAATCTGTGCTGTGACACCCGCAAATTCATACACCTTGCCGATACTTACCATCTCAAATATGCAGTGACCATGGAGTTGTATACAACATGAATCAAAGCCCTGGAAAGGAAAAGGAAGATTTATAAAAATATAAAGTGTAAACTCAGAGGCTATCACACAAAAAGTGAGAAAAACAGGTAAATGTCAGAGAAAGCTTCAAGTACACGTGAAAAAACAGAATGAGGCAAATTATCAAATGGGAATGAGGGGGTTGGAGGAAAGAGAGAAGACCCAAAGACGGGGATTAAAAAAGCACAGCTAAGCAAGCTAATACTGGGCAGTCTTTATGAGCTGATAGATGAAACAAGTGCACAGAGGTGATTTTAACAAGCAATCCTACTGGAAAAGCAACTCACTTATTTGGGGCTTAAATTTCTAATTAGTAAAAACTGATGTCATTCATGTTTAAACAAGCCTTTAACTTGAGTCCCACAAGTGTTAAATATTTCTGGAGTTTAATAATGTCTGGGAATAACACTGTAGAAATGAACACTTAATCCTTAAAATAACTAATGAATGTAATTATAAAATATACATAAGTTATTAAATGATAACTGCCTCCACTCAATTTCTCTTTTGCAGTTAACCAAATTAGATAGCCTGCATTTTTGGGGATGCCTCTCCCTTATCTAAGCTCGGGCACGAATTAGCAACAAAGTTTAGCCAGGGCATTGTTGGAGTTTAAACCATCAGTTTTCTGCAACTGCATACACGCTGCCTGTGCAGCAAGGATCACCCCGACCCATTAAGCTTTTTCTTGTGGACTGGGATGCTTCTTATTCAGCTGCATCACTGAGACACCATAGCCTAGAGGAACAGATGGGCTAATCAATCAGCATTTGAGCCCTGGATTACTGTGGGCTAGCCTGGCAACAGTATCCACCAGTTGATTGACTGTGGTTTTCCATTTTTTCCCCACCAAGCAAGTAATTTGCAGCTAATTTATTGCCCAGTGAAAACCTAATCTTTCCCCCTAGATTACAGGCTTTACAAAACATCGGGTGTCAGTGATCCCTCACTATGTAAACTGTGGCACAATTCAATTTGAAATATTAGTGTATTCCTACAACTATTCTGAGCATAGCATAAGCACATATTTTATCCCATTAAACTGTAGTTCCACCAGTTGGGACTACAGAGCATCAAAAGCAGCCTTTCGCCTTTCTATAATCCAATAACGACAGTCACCGAGCATCGGATACGAGTTGTTCTCATCAGTGGCCTCCCAGCAATGTCTTCCAGTAGCTCTTCAAGATTCAGAATTTATTTGTCTGTATCAGCTTGATGAACGAATGTTTGCAGGCAGTTTGCAATATGCCAGCCATGTTCTAAGTTCATGCCGCCAATTAATGCACTAAACTTGTTTCACAGCTGCAAATAAGGAGTCCCTTTATTCTGGCAATTCATCTGCCATTTGTTACCAAATATGCTTTTTGTAGTTAACCCTCAGAATTCCATACAAATATTTTCTTTCTGCGCATGCTCTTACCTTGACTGCTTATAATTATCTTGCTGGCAGCTTTGCAATTTTTGGCGTAAGCATTCAGCTGTAAAACATCAAAATTTTGCTCCTTCATTCAGATCCGGTCAGAGCAGACTCCAACGATCTGTCTCATTCTGCTAAAAAAATCAGCCTTAGCATGGACTTTAATTAGGATAGTGCCTGCTCCAAAACACATAAGTCACAGAGCCACAGGAAAACATAAATTCACTCGATAAAACTCAACAATTCTCTTATCAATGTTGTTTTAGTGCAGCTTACATAAAGCTAAATGCTAAAGTAGGAAGAATGCATAAAGATGAAGTTGAGAATATAGGGAGGAAAAAGCTAAGACTACATAGAAGTAATTGTTTAATAATAGTATAATGTTATGATATCAAAGATGCTTACGAGATCTCTGCAATGTTTGTTTCAGGAATACTCAACAATATCAGAGATGAGCATTCCACGTGAAGAGGCAACTTTTAAACCTATTTATCAGCATAATTAAAGGACTCATTTTATATAGCGCCAAAGCCTCGTGGATGAATTATTTTTAGCAGCAGTGATTATTCCCTGGCAAATGCAGCAGCCGTTTTGCACACAGCAAAATATAACAACAAATGAGATGAATGTCCAGTTCATTATTCTTTGGTCAATTGATTTGAGAAAGGAATGTTGGCCAGGCCATGTCCCTATTCTTCAATTAATGGCATCATTTGTGTCCACTCACTGAAACATCTTTACATCAGTGATGGAACCTTCCCAGTCAGGCTAGAGTGCTACCAACTGATCTCAAAGTTCACAGTATGGAAAGAGCCACTTTTAACATTGCATTTTAACTCAATGCTGGTCAAATCCAAAAATCAGAATGTGAAAATCTGTCATCGCCAACAGGATTGAACAAATACATATTTGAACTTTTAAGAGGATTGACGCTCGATGAAATTCAGTTGATAAAGATAAAAAGCAGGACACTTTTGCATGACTTTTTGCACTTTTACACCAGATTTAAAAACGAAAGGTTACTCACCTTGAGACTGTCCCGATGTTGTGATGGAGATAACCCCCACACAATTTTAGTGCAACCCCATCTGGTGATTATATAGTTTAACTTGAAAACATCACATTGATTTGTCATCTGAATGAGAAATGTATTCAAACTTCTAAATAATCAACTGTCTAAACGGGGGCATTTCTGAAAGAAAATTACACTTTTAATTAACCTTCTACTCCTTATGCTAATTGATACACTCCCAGAAGATTTTATTTAAAAACAATCACATTAATCCTCCCATAGTCCAAGCATTTAACTACAGAAATATAACAGCACATAATTGGAAGTTCATCACAGGTATGTCTGCATAATCAAGGCTAGACTGCACGGCGGCCTGGGAATAGCTAAAATGGAAAAACTGTAGTATAGTATTTTTTTTTGAAAATCAGTTCAAACTTTAGAACAGGGGTCTCCAAACTATGGCTCGCGTGCCACATCCGGCCCGCCACAAGATTTTATCCGGTCCGCAGCAAGCTCTTAACACGTCCCGTGCAGCGGACTATTTAGCGGGTTCTGTGGTAGTGCAGCTTTAGCGATACAGCGCTCGGGTTCTGTGGTAGCGCAGCTTTAGAGATACAGCGCGGAAACACCGGCCCTTCGGCCCATCGAAGCGATGCCCGTACACACTAGCGCTATCCTACACACACTCGGGACAAATTCAATTAACCTGCAAACGTGGAGTGTGGGAGGAAACCAGAGCACCCGGAGAAAACCCGCGCATGTACAAACTCCATACAGACTGCACCCGTAGTCAGGATGGAACCCGGGTCTCTGGCGCTGCACCACTGCTCCTGTAATGCAAAGGCAAGTTGTGCGGGGTGGTAGCGTGGGGTGGGGAGTGGAGCGAGGGGGAGGGGGTGGAGCTAGCTGGCAACAGCATTGGCGAGGGTGACGCGTGAACAGCTCCCGCTCCGGGGTGCCACACTGATGTGGACCCTTTGACCGGGGCTCCGTCGGCACCTGACGGCGCAGCCAGGGGCATCCTCCCGTCTCCCCTTTCACTCTCTCTCTCTACCCTTCTCTCTCCCCCCCCCACCCCCTCTCTCTCGCCAGCCCTGCGGAGATTGGCGGATCTGTAGCTGGTTCTGTGTGCGCGATGGGTGAGCATTATGCGTGCATGGGTCTTTGTTAATATGCCATGAGGGAGCGAGAGAGGGGGTGTGTGTGGCTGTGTGTGTGCGCGTGTTCTCGTGCGTGACATTTCTTTATTTTTTCCTATGGCCCGCAAAAATGTGCCAAATATATAATGTGGCCCTCATTCTGAAAAGTTTGGAGGCCCCTGCATTAGAATAAATGAATGAAGTATCTTCTTTTCAAAAAGGAACTCGCGTTTCTACAAGAGAAAAGCGAGTTATGGGATTATAATCTTTCAATGTTGAGAAATCTTATAGATATATAACTAAGCTTTGAATAAATCAGTTAACATCTCATACTTTAAAAAAAATGTTAGAAGACAGCCAATGGTAGCTTAGAAATTACTTGAATTTTATTTAAACAGTTCTGCTTGGGGACATAGTGTTCACCAAGAATGGCCAGGCAAGAAGACAATTGCTAGTGTTTCCCCACACTTAAACAAGAAAGAAAACATATTGAACTAATGAGAAAAATGTAAATTTTGAAATAATACTTGGAGTTGGGTACTACAGATTCATCATTTTGTAGTCTTTATGGCTGGACAACAACCTCCCTAAGCAACCATAGGCAATCGCATGTAAACAGTCCTTTGTGGTTTCCCTTATGCAAATTAGTTGGACCTGTTCTATGCGCTTAAACTTGTTCATAACATGCTACTTCCTGAAATATATATGGTAAAGCTACCTCCCTGCTGACATCAGGTGGAACAATACCACACCAGCAAGCCATACAACATGACAATGAGCAGAAGAATTGTCCAGATTTATTTCAAGACAAAATAATACAGAAGCAGAATGATTGGCAAGATACAATATAGCACAATAATTAAACTTACAACATTGTCAAATTGGAGAAATTAAATCTTTGAAAACACTGTCCTTTTTTCTTACAGCTCCTTTCAATAAGGCCTTACAGAAACACAGCCATTGTCAGAACATAGGTAGGATTTTTCTTTATGCCTTTATTGCCATATTCCCTCACAGAGGAGAAGAGAAGCAAATGAAAACTGAAGACCACAAGAAGGTTCCTGAATCATAAGTGACTTTTCCACTGAAGTGGAATCATTCACCCAAAAGTATTAAGCAGACTTAAAAATACATTAAACAATGTTAATGGCTTGAAATTAATGGCTAGACAATATTCACTCTCCTATCTACACTAGATTTAAACTCAGTAGCAGGTAAATTATATTTTTAGGTTGGTAGCATCCAGATGAATTTATACACTAAGCACATTTGATAGATTTTTTTGCCAGTCAAAAATGCGAAATGTTTTTGCATTAACAAAGTCGAAGATGGTTGACTGATGTCACCATCCCACATATACCAGCCACAGAAAACAGGATGTTTCACACATCAACAGTTGCTTAATACTATTTAAAATCCAATTTACCTTATTTAAAATCAAAACTATTCCTACTCCCAACATTAAGTTGTGGCTTTCATCCAGGACCTTTCAGAGCTGTACTGACACTTTTCACGTCGTTGTGTGCCCAGAAACAATGCACTGGCATTAAAGGGGCAATACATGTTGTGATTTAATTTTGACTTGCAGTCGAATACTGCTTACCACTCAATCCTTGCCTTTCCTTCCTTGCTACTTTTTGTTTCGAGTTCAATATTCCCTTTCAACTATCATGTTTATCTTCTTTTAAAATGTTCAATTTACTTTCTGTGCCATCTGATTCTCTACATCTTTTGCACCTTAATGCACATTAACAGAAAGACAATTGGGACACAAACCCTCTTGGCATGGTAAAACTGCACATTTTCATAGCGCAAACAAGCCCCCAAAAATATTATAAGCAGAGATCTACATAAATGAAGGTGCTGCATTGCAAAATAAGGGCTGGGATTGATAAAAGAGGAAAAGTTGTAACAGGAGCAAGAATTATAATAATGTATAGGAGGAGATGGAACAAGCTGGGGAAATCAAATGATTTTTCGGACATGTCTCCAAAATAGCGTGTGTGTAGATGGACCCATGCGCAGGTGGGTGTTAAATGTGCCTGTGGGAAAAGTCATTCACGAAGGAGTACAAGACTCAACCAGAGTTTCTCATGTTATTGTGAAACCTGCTTTTTTCTAAATGGGCATTTTCTGCAGCACAGACGTTTGAGGCTGCAGTGTTATATTGGTGCTTTTTGGGGAATATGAAATTTGCGTCACATGATGAGTCTTACAAATGCAATCTTGTCCGACGCTAAATCTTTTCCCACAGGTGTGTGTGTCATGAAAGAAATCACAAACAAGAAAATAGGCTGACATGTGTTTTGGTATACAATGTAATTGGAGTTAAAATCTATCTCCAAAATTTAGGGAGTTATTGAAGCCTGAAAACACACCTAATCAGAGACCATGAAGTGGGACTGAAGCAGACCGTAGTATAGAAACCAGATGCTGGTTTTACCATGGAAAGACAAAATGCTGCAGGAACTCAGCGGGTCAGGCGGCATCCCTGGAGAACATGGATAGGTGACCTTTTGGGTTGGGACGCTTTGGAGCCATCATACATAATGAGGTATTTGATATTAGCGGGAGTATTCGGGACCCAATTTGAAACCTGGTTCAGAATGATGAAATGGAAAATGTATCTTTCTTCTGCCTATGAAAGTTCTCCATGATATAAGTTTGACCATCTCAACCAGTTTGGATCTACACCACAAATCTTTCCTAATTTTGCATTAAATAGCAGTTTGCAAAGAATGGCCATGTAGCCCCAACCCCAGACCAGCTTTTATCCGAGTTGTCTACAATATCAGGGTCCACAAGATCACCACATTTCTCAATTTGTATCGTAGTAGTACGTTTTTTGTCAGTAAAACTCAAGTAATCCATATCCTTCAGAAATGATATGCTTCTGGAAGATAGGTTTGGCAGCTGTTGGTCATTGGCGGTTGTAACATTCCCAAGAGGCCAATAGACTTCCAACTACGCGAGGGGGTCAATGTTGGGGAGCTGCTTTATATAGCCTCCCGCCAAGCATTATTCAATAACAAATACACTTCAATGAAATTTTAAGTCTTCCCCTATCCAATAATGCCCCTTAACATTTCTCAGCTAAAGGTGGAGCTGCAGTTGAGTGGTTTCTAGCAATTCATTTATAAAGTAATAGCTGAACATTAATCTACCCTTCTCTGATAAGAGCAAATGGTACAAAAATAAGACAATCATGCATTAGTAATTGAAAAAAATCACCTCACTATAAATGCACTGATCAACTTTTAGAAACCTGTATTTTTAAACGGCGTGTATGGAGGGTGATTCTACAATTAGGCAACAACAATTTAATATAAGGCAGGTATTAAACAGACAAATATGTTACTTTGTATGCAAGAGTCCAAAATTAATTGAAACTACCTGCAAGTTTTTTTCCCTCCACTCGTACACACATACACTTAAACCTTTCCAGCCACAAAATTTAACGGCACGAACGTGCATATCTGCAATTCAAATGCCTCTAATGTCCAGACTAGCCTCCATTTACAGGATTGAAGTCAGAAAATAATTTTTGTGCATCAATGTCTAATTAATGTTTGGAATAGCAAACTCAAAATGGCAAAAAGACAGAACCCAAAAAGATAAAAATGTGGCTTAATTATCATAATTCAGATTTATGTATTTAACATAAATAATGATGCATAAACACTAATTTTAATGCAGTAGTTTTACCTCATGCCCTCATCCCCCTTTGCATTCATCTATCACAGCTAGCATAGTAAAATGGCAATAATAATATAATTCTAACAATTTCACAGGTGACTACTAACATGATTGAGGGTTACAAGAGAAGAGTCATTTTCATGACAATATATCTCAAGCACTAGTTTTTAATTATTGAGTATCACAGCCACTTTGTCAGAAGTTAGCTATCTCTTAACCCCAGAAAATACTTTTAAGAAGCTACATTATGGATATTTTAGTTCATGTTTGTTTAATCTTAGACAAGTTTCAGGGCACCTTTGATGTATTATTATCTATGACAAGTTGATTGACATTAGCTAAAAACATATTGTCTGGATAGTTTCGACCTTCAAAGAAAAAGCATCACAAATATATTTTATGCTTTAAATTTAAAGGCTGGGAGCTGTCTTTCTTGTCTGGAAAGGTTTAATAATATTGTTCCCAACAATTCACAAGCAAACAAATATTCCCATTTGCCAAGTTCACACAAGGTGGCGCAATACTAGTTGGGGGGAGGATTTTCAGTATTAAGCAGTAGTTTGTCATATATCCAAAACATAAAACTCAAAAATATGTGTTCCAAAAGTGTACCTCTCAAGCAGTGACATTATGCGCCTTTGTGCAAACAAGCTCTGTCCCTGTCTCTGGTATGATTGCTTTCTTAAATGAAGCCAAGTGATCAGTTAACAAATAGAACTGGAACACACTAATACCGCCATATGATGATGCGGTATCTTGTGCACAAAGTTGTGAATATTAGATATAATTTTATTTCCTGTTATTTTGATTTGAAGGACAGTGTCTAAAATATTAGAATTGAATAGCGACAACACCAGATTTCACTTAATCAGAATTGTCAATGCATACTTGCATTTATTCCAATGCAACTGTAGAATTGCAAATTCTCACGACTTTTCCATTTCATGGCGTCTGGAGCTGCTCATTTAACCAGCAAGACCATTCCCGGTCCTGCTGTTCTGAAATGTGGTTAGGTTGGTGATGGTAGTAGATGGGCAGGGTGGGAAGGCAAGGGAAAGACAGTAAACACAATAAGGATTGCAAATATTTCCTAGGGCTTGGGAGAAAATTGCTCAATGCGAGCCAGGATTTGCAGATTGCCAAAAAAAAATCAAAAGTGGATGCTGTAATGCGCATTTTTATTCATAAAAGGACAAGTGTCCATTTTGGACAAAACAGGGATAGCCTATATAATCTTCTTTCATTACATGCCAGCCACACTGTTTTCAAGGCAACACAACAAAGAAAACATACTGCAGTTTTGTATCATTAGATTTCCGGGTCATTCCAGAATTCCTTAGCAATAGTTTATATTAGTGCCTCAGACATGTTAGAAGCTGTTCCAACTGACTCAGTGACAGCTTGGAACGTTAAAGTCTGTTCAGCTCAATCCAAAGGCAGCATGGACATTACCATTCTGATCCCACGTACACTAACCTAGATCACCATTAAAAGGTTTGTGGTAACTCACTTAAGCTGAACATATTGTCATTAAACTTCTGTCTTGTAAATTACTTTTTACAAAAAGTGTGTTCAGAAACTTATTCCTCAGCAAACTACTCAGATTTTGCAAAAGACATTTATTTTCTATGATGGTGACCTATGTTGGACATCTATTTGGCACTAGCTCTTCAATGCCTCTTCCAACTAACACATATACCCAAGTTAACTTAGCTATTGGTGCAAACATCAAGAAAAATGTTACTTCAGCAAAAATTCATTTGATGCTTCTTGCATAGCCGTGTCAACTTGTCAAAAAAACTTGGTATGTACCTTGGCTGGATATTTTGAAGCATAAAACATTATTTTGGGATTCGAATATTCCAAGAATATTTTCCCCACCCTTCCCCCAACTTCATTCAAAGTCACAGGAGAAAGGACTTAAACATAGAGGATCAGTGCTGAGATGTAAAGAATTATTTTGCAATTTTTGAAGCAATTTACTCCCAAAGTCCCCTTGTCTTAATTCCTGGAGAAGTGCAGTGACCAAATCTCCCGGTTGTTGTTGATGTTGATGTGGGCAGAACGTTCAGCATTGCGGCCTTGATCTGGTTGCGGAGAAATGCATTCTGCTCCAAAAGGACCTCATTGTTGCCCATCAAATTTGACACCTGTTTCTTGAGTTCCTCATTTCGGTTTCGCAACATAATGTTCTCCTCCTCCAGGTATCCAGAGTCAACCGCTCGCCGACTTGTGAGATCATACTCATAGACTTCAAACTCAAACCCTTCCAACTTTCTCCTCTTCAAGCGGTGGTCGTACTCATAGCAATTGATACCACTATCATTATCCAATCGCTCAAATCTACGTACCGGCTGAGAAATTGGAGGATCTCGAGTCAGCTTGGTTTCAGGTTCTAAATTGTCACGTTTGAAATGGCGGAACCTACACTTCGAGCCTCTTTGACAGTCACCTTTAAGGTAGTCACGGCATACTGGGATCTCACCTTTATCAGCAGGCAGGTCAGAAACTGAGAGACCATAGGTTTCAGCCACCTTCGAGCGCAAATGCAAGGGAAGTTCCCCTGTTTTTTTGTAGTATTCCTCATCCTCTACTGTCCCATGTATGAATGTGCACTTTGCACGGGTACATACATTGTTCATAAAATAATGACAGAAAACAAACTCATTCTTTTTCACACCTAGGTCATGTACCTCATTTATATCCGGATGGAGGTACTTGCAGGTCTTGCCGCGATAGCAGACATTGCGCAGGTAGTCCCGACAAACATCTTCCGTGCTCTGGCCAGCCTCGTCTTTGCCATTGTTAATAACATTAATGTCTGCCATTTTTACCGATTATTTCAGCGCTGCTCAACAAACAACTGCAAAAGAAAAATGAATCATGTCAGAGACAATAGGACCGACCACAAAAGTGTGGGTCATCTTCGCATCCCACCCTCGACCACACCAAAAACCCAAAGATGACTTAATTGAAAATACACAAATTGCAAGCACTTTTTATGCAAGTTAGCTGCCTTGTTTTGTAAAAGCATGAGCATTAAGGTGTTTGCACGAAGCTTCAACATCAAATTTATTAGCCATTTTGAGCAGCACCAAGTTTCTTTTAAAAATCAGTGTGAACTCAGTTTCATTTATTATGCAGCAGGTTTTTGTATTTGATACGAGAAAATTGCAGTTAAAAAGCGTGATATTTTTAGCTTTAGAATACTGGCCTCTCAATCGTCTAGAAAACCAATTCTTTATTAAAAACCATTCTTATCAGGACCATTTTATTGAAGTTTGCCCCCCATTTCCCAAGTAGGTTAGAAGATCCAAGAGTACCAAAGTAACTACGTACTAATTGCAGCACTTTCTTTTTAAGGTTCAAATGTATTTGATAAAATGTTCTATTTAGGTAGGAACAGCAGAGAATGGGAACAAAAGATGTTAGAAATGAAAAGCTAAGTTTTTTCTTTTTGATTTCGATTCTTTTAGGGATTTATTTTTGCAAGTTACACATGCAAATTTTATTAACAGTTAATTATCCTTTCTAGTATAATATTAGAGTTTATCTCATCAACATAATTCCAAACTGAAAGTGCAGGGGGAGGCATGCAGTGAGCTTGGGCAGCCTGAAATTTACCCAGGGTATACAAAGTATTAGGTTTAAAACTATTGCCATAAAATTCATAACTAAGACAGTGCCTTTTTTATATATGGATTTTCTTCCTCCATTTCCTCACAGAGAAGAAATCTCTCATGCTTCTCTGAAAGGTAAATATTTCAAGAAAACTGGAATTAAATTAATTACCTAATTCTACTTTGCACCAAGTAGTTTGTGGTTAATACTGATGCCCAGGAACAACGTGCCAACAGACTGACACTTAATTGTACGGAGTTACTGCAAATAATTGACACAACCTTAACATTTCCACAGCTTTTATCTGGCAGGCACCGTCCCATTCTTGTTGGTTTGCTGCACAATAACTGTGCAATATAAAAGTAAATAATCTTTGAGAATAATCATTTAATTACTGAAACTTTTTGTGACCAAAGGGAATGCCGATAGGAAAGCTGAGTAAACAAGAGCTCTCAACTCTTCTCCACAAATACATTTTGATAGTTGGAAAACATTTTCAGACAGGTTTGATTTTCTTTCAATTTTTCAGCAGAAATTGTTTGACCCCAGTGTGTAATATATCCGCAATAGAAACTAATATTTTCCTATGAACTAGCTGGCAAAATAATTCTTCGCATCATAAAGTAACCACTGAAAGGAAGAAAATATAGCCTGGTATGGTGCCTTTCCTATAGTTATCATCTGCCAATTTGCACACAAAGTCTAACAAACCGCAAAGATGTTTAATAGCCAACTAATCTAATTTTGCTAGGCTTTGATGAAAGTTAAATATTGACGATGATGTTTAGATAACTCAATGTCAGAGTCAAAGTTGGAGGGATAGCGTCTTTTACTCCCAGAACAGGTGGAGAGGCCTATAATTTAATATAGAAACCAAAGGCTGCTTTTCTGACTATTTAATACTTCCCAAGTTCTGCACAGCAATGCCAATCTGAATTGATTTCAAATCTGCGCATAGGGCTAAATACCACATTCATGTCTCCACCGTGATTCATATATGTATCATTTGTAATTCCAAAAGAACTACAATTTAGGGAAGGTAGAGAAGCACTAAGAAATTATCAGAATTTTGTAAATAATTCAGCCCAACACTGGGGTGAATTGAAGCATGTTCCTGAACAGCTGCACATTTTATTGCAAAATATAGAAAGGTAGTAAATAAACACAAATAAATAAATGCTTCACACAGAAGGGAGCATTTAGATTTAGTGACATAAGTTAATGCAAAGAAGGGGGATAAATTCACAAACTCTTGATTCAGGGAAGCACACATTCAAAGCGCAACCTGCAGAGTTGGAGGCTTAGTTCCAACTGTGCTCTCTGCGAAAAACATTGAACGCATTCTCATATTTTACTACCAGCGACATTAATATCTTTCTCAGATATAACATATCACAAACTTTTACCAGGATGATGCAGTTTGCTTTTCTACTAACTGATGGATTATCATTTCTAAAGAGGGCACTCTCTCTCAACTGCAAGAGAATTGTTAGAATTGTTCCATTATGTTTGCGCATCATGCTATCAAGAACAAGCACTGCTTTTGCTCATAGCCGCTGATGCAGATGTTAGTTACTTGCCAGTCGATTGCTATAAATTAATATTTTGTTTTGCGCACAGCCGATGCGATTCAGAATTGGCACTATTTTGCTCTTTGCCGCTAGCACAGACCTTTTTAGCCATTTGCCACCAAAAAGGATATTGCATCCAATTTAAGTAGAAGTATGTTGTTGAACTAAAAGCACCAGCTCCAGAAATGCAGCATAATCCATATGAACGGCTACCTCTATGGTCTTCTAAGTATTCATTCCTGGGAGATTCTGAAAATACACAATTGTAGGCTTGTGTTTAAAACAAGCACTTTTATCCCTGACAATAGCATTTTCATTCCTGAAGATAGCATAGCGTTGAAGTCAGGAATATGCATTAAATGCTGGTCATGGCAACAACACCCACATCTCATGAGTTTTAATAAAAGGGAAACAAATAGGGAGGACAGAACAGCGAGCAAGGCAACAGAGGGAATCAAGCTTGAACAGAATCTGAAGAAACCCCCACGAGGACAGCGGTTTTTATTATTTTGTTACATTTGCTTCTTTTGCGCAAATATTCAGTGCACATGCAAGCAGAAACTAGATAAAAACCTAATTTTATTTTTTTAAATTCAAATATAATGCCAAAACTAGGAACTTAAATTTAGTATATTGTTTACATAGCACAAAAAAAAAAGTATATTTGTATTATATTCCCAAGTACTGAACATTGTATTTTGACAAATTGAATCAAAATTTTAACTCCTCAAGATCACTAGTTTGAGTTTATTCAACATCAAGCATGGACCTCATCTTAAATAATAATGAATAGAACCCACCATAATCCGAGGAGGCAAAGTTTAGGGAAGGCAAAAAGCTGCAACTGGCCATAAAGGATCAGGTGTACTGAGAGAAAAACAAAACCAGAATTATTTGTGAGTTGCTGTTTTCAACTCACCAAAGCTAAAAAGCAATCTGACATGAGCTATTCATAATTACTATTCAGTAATTGGAACATTTCAGCCATATCCGTTTACCATTTTGAACAGATAAACGGTTCTGTGTCATGCCTAAATGGAAATATTGCATAATTGTTCTTTTTTTAAATAAATTATGCACAAGAAAAAACATTCTTGATTACAAAAGTTCTTAACATATCATTAAAAAAAACAAATACGATGTGTGCATCGGCAGTTCATCTTGTATCGGGCGGCAATAGCCCACAAAAAATAAAAAGCAATATGTTTAAAGTTTTGTACTCAGGTTGCAACCTTGTACAAAATATATTCTGAGAAATAAATAATTAAATTTAGAATAATAAACTGCTGAAGCACAGAATATAATTAATCTCAATAGGTATTTCCTATTGAGATCTATCCTTCCTCACTGGGACTGGTTACATCTCCTCAATCTCCCTCAAGAACAAGTCTTTAGTCATAACTATGTTTCCTCAACCTGTGCAACCTCTGACAAAGATATGTTTTTCTTCTTTACTTTCAGTAAATGTGATGTGAAAAATTGTACCGACCCTCTTTTTGAATAAGCTCTTGCAAAAGTTTAACATCACATTCTGGTCAACACCTCAAGGTTTAAAACCATTTGCTTTTTGTTTCAAAGGCATTATTCACTGGCACTACCACCTTCAATAACCTGTGTACAAACTCATCAAGATTCATATGCTCCACTTTCTTTAAAATTTATGGTCCTTCCCATTTTTTATTTTAAAATGTAATATTTCATTTTTTCTATGTTATAAGTTAACTGCAAAATGTCTGCCCACCTTCTATCACATGTTGTTTTGCAGTCCTTCATTGGTTACTGAACAGAAATAATGTGACAATTCTAAACAAGTCATTCATCTAAAAGTTTTGGTACACATGACAATAAACTAAACTAGAAGCACGCCATTAGAAGACAAGGACAATGTGGTTGTTATGTAATATTCTAAAAATCAGATGTACTACTAAATAAATTATTACATTAAAAATAACCCACATTTAGTTTTTCAATAGAATAAAAAGCAACTCGGGTCCCTCATCATGGACTATCCAGGACTCACCAGCCATTGCTTGTATTACTCATTCTGTATGAGCGAAGCAAACCCGAAGACTCAAAATAGATGTTGAATGAGACATAACATTTGAAGCTCTTAAAAATGCAGTGTCACAAAATTGAAAATTCCACTTACTTTCTTACAAAGTTCTGAGAACTGCTCTGTGAATGCTCCGTTGGACCTAATTTTCATAGTAATAAAATGACAAGTTATACCATCTAGGTATTTAACGGTCTTAATAATCTATTTGAAACATAGCATAGCACATTCCAAAATAAATAAGTGTTACCTACATTGTTTGGTCTCTCATTCTTCAAATAACAGTATCCTCCTTATTCCTCAGGAG